>CATQFH010000087.1:0-24670 GCA_956483605.1 Tuberolachnus salignus | reverse complement strand
AGTGCAAAAGACGGTTCCCTCTGGAATGCAACTCGTCAGTGTTTAAAACAAAAACCTAAATGCTCCCCCTTAAAAAAACCGGATGGTACCTGGTGCAAATCGGATGGGGAGAAAGCAGATGTCTTCCGCTCACATCTTGAACATGTTTTCCAACCCCACCAGGATATCAGCCACCAATTATTTACTGAACATGTCTTAAAAACATTAGACTCCCCACTACCACTCTACCTACCGCCCAAACCTTTCTCACCATCTGAAGTCTACCACCACATCAAATCATTTCCCCTCAAAAAATCCCCTGGATTGGACTTAATTACAGCTGAAGTTGCTCGCCAACTATCAAAAAAAGCCGTTATCCACCTCACCCATATTTTAAATTCCATACTAAGGCTCTCGTACTTTCCGGTTCAGTGGAAAACTTCAGTTATTGTCTTGATTCCTAAACCAAATAAACCCCCGGACATACCGACTTCGTAACTAAGTCTTCTTCCTTTATTTGCCAAACTATCTGAAAAATTAATTTTAAAACGTATAACCCGACTAATTAATATCTATCAAATCATCCCAAATTCACAATTTGGTTTCAGGAATAGACATTCAACAATCCATCAAATTAACCGATTAGTTGACTCAATATCGTATTCACTGGAAATGAAAAAAATATTGCTCTGTTGTTTCATTAGATGTTCCCCAGGCATTTAATCGGGTTTGGCACTCGGGACTTCTTTATAAATTAAAAGCGATTCTTCCCGCGCCTTATTTCCTCTTCTTTCAATCGTACCTCAATAACCGTTTCTTTGTGACAAAAGTAGGCACTGAAGTATCATCAATTACTCCTATACTAGCTGGTGTCCCCCAAGGTGCTGTTTCATCGCCGTTCCTATACAACTTATTCACAGCTGACCAACCAACTTCCCCGAATACTTCAGTAGCTGAATTCGCTGATGACAAAATTATATACACTTCTCAAAATGATCACAAATACACTGCCATTCTACACTTACAAAACCACCTAAACAGCCTATCTTCCTGGTATACTAAATGGAAAGTTAAAATTAACAACGAAAAGTCATCACACATTACTTTTTCTTTAAGACAGGGTGAAATACCTTCTGTTAACCTAAATAATCAAGCAATACCAATAGTCCCTAACATCCGTTACATAGGTCTAATCCTAGACAAGAGACTCACCTGGGCAGAACATATAAAAATTAAACGCAACACTCTAAACCTCAGAAGGAAATCACTACACTATCTGATAGGTAATCACTCTAAACTTAACCTCAATTCCAAACTACTAATTTATAAACAACTTCTCATGCCTATATGGACCTACGGCATCCAGCTATGGGGTGCGGCTAAACCATCAAATTTAAACATAATACAAAGATTTCAATCGATTACCTTACGCATGATAACCAAGGCCCCCTTTTATGTATCCAATCACACACTCCACACTGACCTAAATATTAAAACTATCTCAGAAATGTCGTCAATTATACATAAACGTTATTGGTTACGACTAGAGAACCACCCCAATCCGCTAATCGCAGCACTTAACGCACAAACAATCCCTGGGAATCCCCAAAGGAGACTTAAGAGAAGATGATGCCGTGACCTAAACTCTTGATCTCAAAAAAAAATAAAAAAAAATAATAATAACCTAACATAACATTAAAACATTAAACCAATAAAGTGTAGTCGCTGGGTTACTTCTTTTATCAAGAAAGTCATGTCAATTTTACCATAGCCTAAATTCTTATTGTAAAAATAATTTTACAGATTGTATATTTTCTATTAAAAAACAAAAAAAAAAAAAAAAAAATGTGGAATGAGAAACGTTTAAACGAGCTGCGGCATCACATAAACTAATTTTTGGAAGCACATCGTATGACTTTAATAACTCGCACTTCTGTTTCGAATTTAAATCTTGGCGTTTAGACATTTTTAGATTTTTAGAAAAACGAAACACTAATCACCTTTACGTACGCACGCTGAAACTGAACTACAAACGATACGTACAGGGAAGAACATTCTTATATAGGTACTGTACTTACGATAAAGTACAGTAAAAATAAACGTAACGATAGCAAAGATAAGATTATAGTACATTAGTTATCGCCAAATAACCGGAATTCTTTATAAATAACCGGAATTCTTTATAAATAACCGAAATTATTGTTTCAAATAACCGATGTGACATTTCAATAATCCGATTTATTTTCAATGTTCTAATATACGGCCGGTCCGTCCCGGGACATTTTGTTTCAATAATGCGATTGTATCAATTATCTATTAGATCTATAGAATTAACTCTATAAGTTGATCATATCAGGAATGGTGGATTGATGATGTTGGATATTATTTTTTATTAATATTGCTACTCCCCCTGAGGAGTGGGTTGAGTTTCTGTCCGTTCTATATACATTAAAGCCATTGATCTTAAATTTATCGGAATTTTTAAGGTGGGTTTCTGTGATACAAGCTATAGATATTTTATGGCGTGATAAGAATTCTATTACAGTAGATTTTTTAGATTTTATGCCGTTGGCATTCCAGTTAACGAGTTTAATTTCGTTTAGATTAATTGTATTCATTATTAATGGGTATAGATAGATTGCTTGTTACAGAGTTGAAAATAGAGCTTATGACTGTATATTTTTAAAAATGTTTTCAATAAATTGTGTAATTGTTTTTTGTAGATTTTCATTTAGAAATTCTGTGAATACATGATCGGCGTTGTTTTGTGTAGTTTGATTAGGATTTGTTTTTTCTTTAGTTATTTCTGCATATGTGGTTGGATTTAATATTTTTTGGTGAGAGTTATTTGCGTTTATTATTGTGTTTGATTTTGCTGGAGGTTCGTTTTCGGTTAGTGTAGTTTTTTGTGTGTTATTAGTTTTGTATTTTTAATATGTTAGTCTTTTTAGCGTTGCCCCAAAGTTGGAGTCCGTATGTCCATATGGGTTTGAGAAGTGTTTTGTAGATCAGGAGTTTGGTTTTAATGGAGGTGGTTATTATTGCTTAATAAGGGTTTTAAGATACGGAGACGATGATTCAGTGCTAATCTTTTGATTCTAATGTGATGAGCCCAGATTAGTCTTTGGTCGAGTGTGAACCCGAGATATTTGATTTTTGGAGAAAAGGGGATAGGAATACCGTAAAGAAAAACTCTAGGACAGGGAGCATGTTTGAGGGTAAAGGTCGTATGAACAGATTTGCTTTGATTTATTTTGATTCGCCATTTAGTAAACCATTTTTCCATGATGTTGAGATGAGTTTGGAGATTATTTGACGCTATGAGTGGGTCATTGTCAATAGATATTAATGCTTTGTCGTCAGCGTAGTCTGCTACTGATGTGTTGGGGGTAGTAGGTTTGTCAGAAGCGAAAATATTGTACAGTATGGGAGACAAAATGCCCCCTTGGAGAACACCAGCAATTATAGCTGCTACGTCAGATAGAGCAGAACCATAGCGTTTTTGAAAATGACGATCAGTTAAATAGTATTTAATGAATAAGTAGTAGGTGGGAGGAAGGAATTTCTTAAGTTTATACAAATGCCCGTCGTGCCATACGCGGTCAAAGGCTTGTGAGATGTCTAGAAAAACGCAATTACAATACAGTTTTTTTTTCCAGAGAATACGAAATGGAGTCAACAACTCTGTGTGCTTGATGAATAGTCAAGTGAGAAGCGCGAAACCCAAATTGGGAATTTTTTTTTTTTTTTTTATTGCCAAAGGCATCTTTATTTAAACGATCAAAATAGATCTTTATAAATACAATACATTATAGATAGTACAATATGACAATTATAATACATATTGTACACGGACATGTTTGAGGTTGTACCTCCAGTGAGATAGCCCCTTACCTTAGCCTAAGTCACTTAAACTAAGTCGTATGGCTTTAGGCGTTTGAGGCGCCTAATGTCTTGCGAGTTGTCTAGAAGTTGTTTAGCAGTAGCATTGGGATGCAGCTCAAGTTTTTTCGCATGTTTGTTGGCAAACTTTTTGATTTCGTCCTGGATGGATGATATATTTAAATCATGATGGATAATTTCATTCCTGTCGAAACGGTACGCTGCAATAATGGTATGAAGAGCAATATTTTGACAGCGTTGAATGACTTCGATGTTTGACTTGCTGGCAGAACCCCACAGTTGTATGCCATAAGTCCAAATCAGTTTAATAATAACTATGTATAGAAGCCGTTTGCTTGTTAGATCTAGCGTGGAATGTTTTCCAACTAGCCAGTACAGCTTGCGCATTTTTTCTTTAATTTGCAGTTTTTTTTGACGGACGTGGTGTTTCCAATTTAGGCGAGAATCAAGATGCATACCCAAGTATTTAGCCGAATCTTTTTGTGGGATTGTCTTGTGATCCAGCGAAATTCGTAGATTTTTCAGTTTTACGTAGTGTATAATTTACGTGTACCGACTTATCACTATTGATCCTGATTTTCCATCTCCTTGTCCTGTTAGCGATGTGGTTTATTGAGGTTTGTACGTTTTCAGTCGCAGTCTGTCGGTCACTGCTTATTGCTAAAATTGCTGTATCATCAGCAAACATAGATGTAATTGAGTTACAATTGGTTGGAATGTCAGCTGTGTAAAGCAGATAAAGAGTAGGTCCTAATACACTACCTTATGGTACTCCTGCTAGTATGTTTTTCCAATTTGTTATTGCTTCTTCATGCATAACTCTAAATTGTCTTTCTGTCAAAAGATTCTAAGAGCGCGCACCAGGTGTGTGGTAGTTGGTCTCGTAGTTTTATGAGTAGTCCTTTGTGTCAAACCCTATCGAAAGCTTGGGCTACGTCTAGAAACACTCCACAGCAGTATTTTTTTTCTTCCAAAGCCTTGCTTATTTCATTAGTGACACGATGAACTTGGAATAGTGGAATGTAAGTTCCGAAACCCAAACTGGTGGTCTGGTATAAGGTGTCTTTTTTCTATAAGTGGTTTTAAGCGTTTGAGAAGAAGCTTTTCAAAGAGTTTTGACATACTTGGGAGAAGCGATATCGGCCTGTACGAGGTGGCTCTTTCAGGTGGCTTACCTGGTTTTAGTAGCATGATCATTTGTGCCTTTTTCCATTGCTTAGGGAAACATTCTAGTCGTAGGATTGCGTTGTATATATGTGTTAAAAGGATAATTGCCTTCTTTGGTAACTCTTTTAGTATGCGTGGGCTGATCTCGTCAAAACCAGGTGCCTTTTTTGGATTGATATTATTGTCAATTTCATGGGCGACTTCTAGAGGTGTGAAAAACCGTATTTTTTTTCTTGTTTGGTTGAGTGGTTGACATTGTATCATATCAAGTTAGGAAGCGATATCATTTGGTTGAAATACACTCTCAAGGTGTTGGGCGTATACTTCGGCTTTATCTTGCTCACTACGTGCCCAAGTACCATCTACTTTACGAATAGGTGGCACGTGAGTACGAGGTCTTTTAATGCGTCGTGTAGCTTTCCACAGTGAGTAATCAGTATTATCTGTTGCAGATAAGCCACTCAGATACGATTTGAATGTTTCGTTTTTCATTTCATTGATTTTTTCACGCAAAATTTTACTAATACGGTTCCAATTGGTTTTATCCTCTGGACGTCGAGTTCTATGCCAGGTTCTTCTCGCATTACGTTTTTGTTGAACAAGTTCTCTAATTTCAAACGGGTAAGTGATCTCTCGGTTATTTTTTCCTTGAGTTATTGGTTTTGCCGCTTTTGCTGCTTCAGTGATGTTATTAGTTAATTTTTGCACTGCCAATTCAATGTCTGATGGTGTTTTTAGCTTCACTGAAAGAGTGATGGTTTCTTCGAGGGTACTCCTAAAAAGTTCCCAATCTGTTCTTTTGTTTGTGAGAAAGGTTTTTCGTTCTTTCATAATGACGTTTGAGCTTAGTGAAAGTAACACAGGAATATGGTCGGACGATAGTTCTATTAGTCCCTCAGCTTCAATATAATTAGAAGAAATATTTTTAACTACGAAAAAATCTAATAGGTCAGGTATCTTATTTGGGTCTGTCGGCCAGTAAGTTGGTTTTCTGGTGGAGATAACTTCAGCGTTGATAGTATTAATTGCTTTTAATAGGGCACGTTCTTTCTGAGTAATAAGTCTTGATCTCCAGTAAGTGTGTTTTACATTGTAGTCGCCACTGACGATGAGTCTATTTCCTAACTTGTGGAAGAAATTAATAAATTTAATTTCGTCTGCGCCTCCCTGTGGTGGGCAATAGATAGCCGTAACTGTAAGGTCATTGTTTCCATCATTGACATTAACGGTTGTAGCTTGTAGATATAGTTCCGAGTGTTTTTCAAGCTCAAAATGTTTAATTGATTCTTTTATGATTATCGCTGTACCTCCTCGAGCTTTACCGCTAGGATGGAGAGTAGTATAGATACTATAATTTCTAATTTTAAGGACAGTCCAAGGTGTAAAATGTATTTCTGATACTAGAGCGATATCTATGTTTTCATTGTGCAAGAAATCCTCGAATTCTTGTTTGCGCTGTACTAGCTCATTGGCGTTCCATGCAATGATTCGCAGTGTGCGATTCATTTCTTTTTCTTTTGATTTTTGTTGTTAGACTTAGATTGATTACTTTCTAATCTATCTAGTCTAGATGTGACTTCTTCTAGCGATTTTGTTATATTAGTTAAAGCAGATAAAATATCTATTAACGAGGGGTTGTTTACGTTTGATTGTAGTTGCTGATTGGACGTTTGGGACGTTATATTAATGTTGGGAGAGCTAGTCATCTGAGCACAAGATGTGACTGCTGTGACAGTTTTCGCAGGTTTTTGTTGAATACGTTGTACTGCCGTAACCTTCTTTGGGTGTATTTTTTCTTCTGCAATTTTGTAGGCAGAGCAGCCCTTCCAATTTGCGGTATGAGCTTCACCGCAATTAGCACATTTAGCTTTTGATTTTTTTGGCTTGTGGCAATCTTCTGTTCTATGCTCTTCACCGCATTTAACCTAACACACATGTTAATGATTTTTTGTGGCAGTAATTTTGTGTATGGCCAAACACCTGACAATTTTTACATTGCAACACATCTTTTTTCTTCCTTGGTGGTTCTATTTTAATTTTGTGATAACATAGACTATCTACCTTGTAGATATCTTTATTATTTTCTTGTGGAACTAAGTCCACGAAAAATAAAGGCAATCTTATACGCTTAATTTGACTGTTTTTATCATTGGGATTTAGCTTTTTTTTTAATTTGAATATTTGAGACATCGCATGCAGAAAAACCTTTGTCAGCTAGGTCTCTTTTGATTTCACATATGTCTGTTTCTGGGTGCAATCCACGTTTTACGACTCGGAATTTTTTTTCTGCTTTCAATTGATATCTGTGAAACTCAATTTTGTTATTTTCAAGAATTTTTAATGTTCGTCTAAACTGTTGTTCATCCTCTGTTGAGATTTTTATGTCACCATTAGCGAAAGTTCTTAGTTGCTGTTCACACCCGGGAACTTCTTCACGAGTTAAGACAGCAACTAAGTTCTGTATATCGTTAACACCACATGCTATAATTGGTGGCGGCTTATATGTTTTTGGTACTGATTTGATGATATTATTATCTGTCAATTTGGCACGTTTTGTCGGTGGTAAACTAGCTCCTGAGCTGTGACCTGTTTTTTCATGTACATTTGTGTTGTTTAAATTTCTATTTATAGTAGTATTATTAGTATTAATATTACTAACTTGAATGTCCAGTAGTTTACTCTGTAATTGCGTATTACTCGCTTGTAATTCAGTTACAAGTTTGTGTAATGGGTCATTTTCATTTTGTATGCATGCCAGTAATGCTCGATCAACAGAAAATTGTGTTGACGCTGTGTTATCATTACCCGTCGAACCCATTGCTGGGCGACAGTCCGAGTTGTCACAAGGTCAAGCTCGAATAAACGTAACGTTGTAGGTATATAAATTATATAAATAGCGGAGCGTCCGCGATAACGCACAATTACGATACGGAGCACAAACGTCTGCTCGCGACGACTGTTAACCAGTACTAAAATTGGGAATTTGGAAGAATATTTTTTTTCAGTAATTATCGGGAGAATTCGTTTCAGAATTAACCGTTCAAATATTTTGGCAAAGAAAGGGAGAAGGCTGATTGGACGGTGTGATGATGGTATATCTGGTGGTTTGTTTGGTTTTGGAAATAAGATTATAGATGCGAATTTCCACAGTAGGGGAAAATAAGAAAGTCTAAGTGAGGCATTAAATATATGAGTGATATGAACGATAGCTCTAGATGGAAGGGATCTGGCTACATCTGCAGTAATGCAATCATAGCCTGGTGATTTTTTTTGTGAGTATTTTTGTATAACATATTTAACATCATTGGGTGTAAATGACTTGACAGGGAGAGACATTGGGAGGGGGGTATTTAAGAACGTTTCGACTAGATTCATGTATTTATCGTCTATAATATCAGCGTGTGGTTGAAATATATGATCCTTAAAAAGTTCAGCTTTTTCGATGTCCGAAGTAGCTAAGCTGCCATCTGATTGTTTAATAAGGAGATTAGGTGATTTATAGCGAAGTAATTGCTTTGTTTCTCTTCATAGGCTACCATCTCTGAGAGTAAGTTTCATTAAGTGATTTTGCCATATGTTTGACTTAATTCGGTGAGCAGTTTTTTTAATAAATTAGCTAGTTTATTGTAATAAAGTTTATGGGAAGGTAGCGTGCGCTGGTATAGAGCTCTAGCTCTCCTTTTTTCTACAATTTTGTTACGTATATACTCAGGGAGTGGGCTAGCTGAAGGAGGTGTTGGAGTAGTGTTTGTAGCAGACCATGCTGAAGTTTGTATTATATTGGTGAGGTTGTGGACCGCTAAGTCTATATCATTGGGAGATTTTAATTTTGTGTTTAGCTCAACTTTTGTATTGATTAATTTGTGAAATTTAAAATGATCTGTGAATTTGTTAAATAATTTATTGGATTCTTTAACAGAAGGGGAAGTATTGAGAGTTAGGAGTATCGATGAATGGTCAGAATTTAGATCAAGCGAGTTTTTAGTAGTGTGGAATAAATTGTTCGGTTATTTGGACACAAAAATATCAAAAATATCTGGATTTTTACGGGCCGAAGAAGGCCAGTAGGTTGGATCAGGTGGAGCTAGAACATTAAATCTCTTTGTGTTTATAAAGTTGTATAAGGTGACTCCTCGAGGGTTATTCACGCGGCATCCCCATGACATGTTTGGCATTGAAATCGCCGCCTATGATACAGTTATTATTAAATGAGTTGAAGTAGTCGGCGAATTGAGAGTTTTTAATGTTATGTTTTGGGGGTAAATATACAGCAGCGATGGTGAGTGGAGTATTGTTTATCTTCAGGTTAATAGCACACTTCCAAAGTAGTGCCTCCTGGCCATTCCGGGAGGCGGGGGTATTGCCGGTTCTAAAAGGAAAAAAAAAAAAAGGTTAATAGCACAAGATTGGAGAAAGGATTGAGAAAACCTAGGTAAAGGATAAAATTCGATATTGGATTTAATAAAAATAGCAGCGCCTCCGTGCGTGGTATTGTCGGGGTGATTTGTTTTAATTAAAGTATAACCGGGGATATGTATATGGGAGTATTTAGTGAAGTGGGTTTCAGAAATGAGGGCAACATCAATGCGTTTGTTGTTTAATACAGTTTCTAGGTCGAGGGCATGGTTTTTTAAACCATTGGCGTTAAATTGTAATATTAAGAGTGAATTGTCGGTGACGGATTTATTATTGTTATTATTAGCCATTATTTGTCGAGGAGCTTGGAGATTACTTTAGTCAATAGAGATATTAGTGGATTTATGACATTTTTGAATTCGTCTAAAAAATTAGTCAATAATTTGTTTAAATCTGGAGGCTGAGTATCGGTAGTAGGAGGAGAACCGTTGGCTGGTATGTTGGATGCGGCCTGAGCGTAAGTTTGCGTTTGAGGATAGAGTTGATTAGGAAAAGTGCGATCAGGTGGATGGCTACTTTGTACATTAGTGGTTTGGGTATTAAAATTATGTATTCGAATGCTTGGTGTGCTGGATATCTTACGAAGTTGGAGTTCTTTATAAATTGAGCAGCCCTTGTAGTTGGCTGGGTGTTTTGAGAACAATGAGCGCATTTCGGAGGAACATCACATGGGAAGCAGTTAACTGATGATCCGCTCCGCAGCGAACGCATCGGGTATGGTAACCGCAGTAGGTTCTGGTGTGTCCATATTGTTGACAATTGAAACATTGGCTGACTGTTTTCGGTTTGTATGGCTCTTCGATTTTTACTTTACAGTAAAGTAGTGATGACAGTTTAAAAATTTCGTAAGATTTCGGTGTTGGTTCGAGATCAACAAAAAATAACGGGAGGGGATTTTTATTGATTTTGTGCAGTACATTGGTAACTTGCCTTACCTCGTAGAGTCGAACTTCTAACTCGTCTTTTATTAGATTTAGAGGCGTGGATGGGTGGAGGTTGCGTATGACTATCCGGAGTGGTTTGTCCTCCTTGAGCTGGTAGGTATGATATTGGGCTTTTTCAGATTTTAGGTAATGAACTAAAGCTCTGTGTGCACTAGAGTCCGAAGTTTGTATTTTCAATTAATTGGTTGAAGATTTACATATAAAATTGTCGACACCAATAACCTCAATTAAGGCCGTACATAGTGCAGGTAAATCTTCTACACCTTTAACAAATATAGGATGAGGCGGTTCAATGGGTGTATTTTCATTTTCCATTATATCGTTTTCGGTATCAATTTGATGAGAATTGGTAGTTAAATTTTCGGTAGTAGGCGGGTCAAAAGGATCATCTTGGGCAAGCAGTTCAAACCTGTTACGTGTAGCAAAGATTTTTTTTTTTATTGGTTTTTGTAAAACATATGTATCCTTGTTCGGAGATGAAGGTTCGGAAAGTGGATGAGTTTGAGTGTAGACGTTTATTTGAATGTGTTGACCATCCAGTGTGTGAAGTACCTAGCATTTTTTTTTTTTTTTTTTTTTTTAATACAATTGAAATACACAATCTGTACAACGTAGCACAATAAGTATATATGATATTATAATTTAGAAAAAAAAATAACATGAATATCATGAATTAAGAAATCACTCATTGGTGACACTTGGCTGGGAATTAACGCTGTCTAGAGTCTAGAATCTCGTTTTATATTTATAGCAAGTCACGGCACCAGCTCCTTTTTAGACGACGCCCGGGGTTTCCCGGAATGGTCTGAGTGTAGAGGCTCTTTATCAAAGGATTTTGATGGGTTTGTAGGCGATTATGAAAGCGTTTGTGGAAAACTACAGCTTCATCTGTCACAGTTTTCATTGCGAGGTCTTTATGTAAGATATAATTTGACACAAAAGGTGGAGCATTTGTAATTTTTCTAAGAGCAATATTCTGGAACTGTTGGATTTTGTTGGTATTAGATACTTTAGCAGAACCCCACAATTGAAGACCGTAGGTCCACATTGGTTTTAATAGTGTTTTATACATAAGAACTTTAACTTTTAGTTTAAAATGTTTATTATCTGTAAGCAAGGGACGTAGTCTGCGGAGTCGGGCATTTAAAGCAAGTCTTTTGATACGGATGTGAGCGTTCCAAGGAAGGCGTTTATCCAAATTGAGTCCTAGGTATCTGACTGTGTTAGACGTTGGGATAGGAACATTATTTAAAGAAACATTTGGACAAAGGGAGTGACATAAAGTGAATGTTGTATGTACTGATTTATTTGGATTTGGTTTAATTCGCCATTTCTTGTACCATTCTGACATTAAATTCAGATGAATTTGAAGGTTCGAAGATGCAATTTGGGGGTTTTTGTCAATTGAGATTATGGCTTTGTCATCCGCATAATCGGCTACTATAGTATTTTGAGAAACAGGCTGGTCTGATGTGTAGATATTGAATAAAAGGGGTGAGAGGATTCCACCCTGAGGGACATCAGCGAAAAGTTGTTCAATTTCCGAGACAGAAGATCCAAACCGGATTTGGAAATGTCGGTTTGTTAGATAAGATTTAAGCAGTAAGTACAAGGAGGGGGAAAGAAATTTTTTTAATTTGAAGAGAAGGCCTTCATACCAAACTCTATCAAACGCTTGGCTTATATCAAGAAAAGCACATGTGCAGTAATATTTTTTTTCTAGGGAAAATGAGATTGCGTCAACTAACCTGTGTACTTGATGTATTGTGCTATGCGCCGAACGAAAGCCAAATTGAGAGTTTGGAAGGATCTTATTCGTGACGATGTAGGGTAAAAGCCTTTTGAGTATCAGTCTTTCTAATACTTTTGATAGAAATGGCAATAGACTTATTGGCTTGTATGATGAAGGTAATCCAGTGGTTTGTCAGGTTTGGGAATTAAAATTATATTGGAGAATTTCCATAGGAGTGGAAGTATGAGAGACGTAAAATTGAATTAAATAAATGGGTTAGGAATAGAATAGCTTTCTTCGGTAGGCATCTAGCAACTTCGGCGGTAATTAAGTCGTAACCGGGTGATTTTTTAAGAGAGTACTTCTGTATTGTATATTTAATTTCGTTTGGCGTAAAACTTTTTTCGGGAAGATAAAGAGACATGGGAGAAAAGAAAGAAAAGAAAATAAAAACTAACAAATAAATAACTCTGTCAAGAAACAGAGTTATTTTTGCACTGATAATCGGGTTAAGGATATCAGGATGTGGCTTAAATATTTCAGATAGGTGTTGACGGAAAACTATGGCTTTGTCTTCATCAGTTACCGCAATAGTAGCGTCATTTTTTGTTAAAGGTGGTAAGCTAGCCTTATACCGTAGAAGTTTATTTGTTTCTTTCCAAAGGCTGCCGTCTGAGGAGGATATATTTGATGATTTTTGTTCTAGAATATCTGATTTATATTTTGAAAGGTATTTTTTAAGCGAGTTGGCCAGTTTATTGTATATTATTTTATGAGAAAGTAGGCAAGAGGTTTGATACCGTGCTCTGGCTTTCCTTTTTTCAGCTATTAGCAAGCGTATGTGTTGTGGAAGCAAGGGGTTTACGGGAGTCCGAGGACTATTTGAATTTGACAGTGACTACCAGGCCACTGTTTGGATGATAGAAGTGAATTTGTCCACTGCATTGTCAATATCATCATATGTTTTTAATTTAAGCTTTAGATTGATCTCTTGTTCTATTAAGTTATGGAATTTGATACGGTCAGTTAGTGGAGAAAAAATTTTAGGAGGTGTCATTTTAACTGTTGGGGAAGCACTGACTGTTAATAGAACTGATGAATGGTCAGAATTTAGATCTAAGATACTTTCCGGGATGCAGTATAAATTACTTGGCACTTTACTAATAAATATATCTAATGTATCAGGTTTTTTACGTATTAAAGATGGCCAGTATGTGGGACCCGGTGGAGCCAGTACCGAGTATTTTTTAGCATTGGTAAAATTGTAGAGCACGTTCCCACACGGGTTGGTTGCGCGACACCCCCAGCTTTGGTGTTTCGCATTTATGTCACCACCAATTATGAAATTGGAGTTAATTTTTGAGAAGTAGTCGTTGAACTGAGGATCTGAGATGTTGTGTTTCGAAGGACAATATATTGAGGCAATAGTGATCGGTATGTTATTTAGCTTAATTGTGACAGCACACGATTGTAGGTAATCACGTGTAAAGTTTGGTAGTGGTGAGAAAGACAGGGTAGATTTGATGATGATGGCAACACCAGCATGAGCCGTGTTGTCTGGATGATTCGACTTGTAAGTAGTATAACCTGGGATATGAATATTTGGTAAAGTGTGTCTCGGTTATTAGCGCAATATCGATACGTTTTTCGTATAAAACAATTTGTATTTCGTTGACGTGGTTTTTTAATCCGTTTGCATTAAAAAGGAGAATGATAAGAGATATTTGGGTGGGTGAGCTATTTATCATTTTTATTATTTAAAAGTGATGAAATTACTTGTGTTAGGAGGGCAATTAAGGAATTAATTAATGATTTAAAGTTGTCAAAAAAATCTGACATTGTTTTGTTAATGTCTAACGTTGGAGAAGAGTGATTACTGTGACCAGTATTAGTTGATTCACTAGATGCAGCTTAGGCATATGTTTTAGGAGGGAAGTGAGTGTCGGAATTATTATTTGTCGGTAATAGGTGATTTCCTTTTACATTAAAATTATTATTGTTAGAAAGATTTAAGTTAACATTATCATGAAGAAATTTACTTTTGTTGTTGGGCTTGTTTCGTCGTTGGAGTTCTTTAAAGACATTGCATCCACGATCGTTGGCAGGGTGACTGCTAGTGATGGGCGATTCGAATCGATCTTTTAAAAGATCGATCTTTTTCATGCGATTAATCGATTTTTTGAATCGATCTCTATGGTCCGATCTTTTATGTGAATCGATTCATTTATGTGAAAATCGAATCGAATCGTTGATCCGATCTTTTAGGTGAATCGATTCATTATTCATTTTTGATTCGATTTTTTTACAGTGTTGACAGTCTCGTTCGCACTTTACTGTCCCTAATACCTATTACCTATTATGTTGTCAACCGTGTATTATTTCGCGAGCACCGCGCTCCCCTCCGCGCACGACTGGTCGGTCGCGGCGACAACGACGTCCCGCGCGAACGTTACGCTTACGGCCTACCGCTTCACTAATCAGTGTTCAGTATTCAGTATTCAGTATTCAGTATTCAGTTTTCAGTATTCAGTATTCAGTATTCAGTATTCAGTATTCAGTATTCACTATTCACTATTCACTATTCACTATTCACTATTCACTATTCACTATTCACTATTCACTATTCACTATTCACTATTCAGTAATCACTACCTTTTTCTCGTGCCGACAACTGACACGTCTTTCGAACGACCGTCCTGTCTTTTTCTCTCGCGCATCCCACGTTACCGACGAGTTATGTCGCACGTGCACCGTTCGTAATTTTATTTAGTAATTTGTATTTTCGCACCCGCGATCGTCTGTTTGTTGTTTACTCGCGTCGTAGCTCCGCTCCGCAAAATCCCGCACTCCGTGCTCTTTGTATTTTTTTATTTCTTTGTTTGAAATTAAAATGGCATCAAAAACCAAAAGTGTTGTTTGGAATTTTTACGAAAAATCCAATGATGGTGGCATATGCAAGCTATGTAAATGTTCGGTTAAAACTAGTGGCAATACAATTAATTTAAAAAACCACTTAAAACTTAAACATCCTTCTATTAATTTTGATGCCACCATACCTAAAGTTCGCAGAAATTCACTGCCTACAACAGGTGACGATAATGAAGATGATCCTAATATAGTATTACCAGAGTCTCATTATGCTGATTTGGCAAATGAAATTGTCAGTAAAGTAATTGAAATTCATGCACAATTACTTAGATTAATCAAAACTAAAATTTTAACTTTAATTTTTTAACCTTATGTTAAGGCTAACAAAATGCAATCAACGCTACAAGATTCAACACTAGTTTCTCGTCCTCATTCTTCAACCAGTTCAACCTGTTCCAATTCTGAGTTTTCCGATTCTATGATATGTAGAACACGTTCACCATCAGTATGTAGCTCTGTCCAGAGTCTCAAGCAGTTAAAAATCTATGAATCACTCTCAGATATTGGATCATTTCAGCGTAAGAATAATTTGTTTTGAATTAAAAATATAATATTATTTAAAATTGCTTTAACTGTTTTAGTTGGAGGTTTCAAAACCACAGCAATAACTGATGCGATAGTATACATGATCGCAAAAGACAACATGCCACTTTCAACAACCGAGGAACCTGGTTTTATCTACTTTTTGAATAAAGCAGCGCCATTATACAAGATTCCATCTAGGAAAACGGTCACCTCACTAATAAAGCGTAAATATGAAGTTTTGTCATCTCTAGTCAAATTCAAATTATCCAGTGTACAATTTATGACTATAACAACTGATATTTGGACTGATATCGTTAATACTAGTTATTTGGGTATGACTGTACATTTTTTAAATACATCCAAACTAAGTTTAGAAAATGTTACTATTGGTGTTTTAGAACTAGCTGATAGCCATACTTCAGAACATATTAGTGAATGGTTTGAAAAATTGCTTAAAGATTGGGGGATCTCTAAGGAGCAAGTACTAACTGTAGTAACCGATTATGGTTCTAATATTTTGAATGCCGTAAAAAAAACATTTGGAAAAGAAAAACATTTGCCATGTTTTGCTCATACCTTAAATCTTGTCACGCAAAGACCTTTAAATGAACTTAGTGATGTTCAAAATATTATTTCTAAAATAAAAAATATTGTTACATTTTTTAAACATTCAGTCATCGCTAGTGATGAACTAAGAAAAGTATGTGAGTTTAAGCTAAAGCAATCAGTGCCTACTAGGTGGAACTCAGTTTATTATATGATTGAAAGGTTTTTATTATGTTCAAACCACATTGCATCTATATTAATCACCAACAGTCGTGGACCTTCAATGCTATCTGCAACTGAAATAGACATAGCTAGGGAAATAAATATTGCACTTAAACCTTTTGAAGTAGTGACAAAAGAGTTATGTGGGGAAAAATATATGTCTGGTAGTACAGTAATCCCCCTAATCCATTGCCTCTTCAAAAAGTGTGAACAAATAAATATAAATAACTCTGTTGCTTTACAATTAAAGTCTGCCCTTTTGGAAAATTTACAAAGGAGATTTAGTAGGATGGAGAAACTTCAAAATCTTATAATTTCCACCTTATTAGACCCTAGGTTTAAGACACTTCATTTGAATAACCCAATGGAAACCTCTGAAGCCATTCGTACAGTTTGTTTTAAAATTATAGATTTGAGAACTAATTTTAGTAACTCTAATGTTTCTAATAAAAACTCTAGTGATGATGATACCGAACGGGCTGATAGTTTCTGGTCTTTTCATAATAAATTGGTCTCAAAAAAAGCCTCAAAAAATTCTGAAGACAAATTTGAGCGTATGCCAACTGATTTCAGACATTTTTTAAACCAACCAACAATATCCTTAAATGAAAATATAATTAAATTTTGGAATGTGCATAAAACTATGTATCCTCACATTGCTAAAGTAGCTGAGCCTTATTTGTCAATAGTGGCTACATCAGTTCCTTCTGAGAGATTGTTCTCCAAGGCAGGTAATATTATGAGCGCAAAACAAAATGGATTGAAGGGTGAAAAATTGCAGCATCTTTTATTCCTTAATTCGCTGAATTTAGATGACTGGCATTTAAAATGATAAATTTATCATATTGTAACTATTTGTTGTATTAAATATATAATAAATAATAAATATTTAATATTTAATATATTATAAAAAAATAAATTTTTAGTATTATATATTTTATATAATATAATATATTTATATTATATAATAAATTATATCATTTATTATTATTATTATTATTGTTTGTATGTATATTAGTCTTATAAAAATGTATAATGTAATTATGTGTAGTCTGTACAGCCTACGGTTTTGTATATATTGATATTGTAATATATAATTACTAAAAATATTTATATTATAATTACAGTATTAATAATAGTTGTACTTTTTTTTTACCATGACAATTGTATTACTTTTTTTATTGTATATTCAATATACTATACTGTATAAAAATATTTTACAATAAATATTATAATTTTATAATTATATTACAGTATTTACTATAATCATTGTGTTAGTTATTTACTTAAAATACCTAAATCCTAAATTCCTAACTCAGTGACTTATCTCAGTCAACTCAAACTTCAATCTCAAAATTATTTATATATATATATAATGTATTCATTGTATTGTTTAAATTTAATTATTTAAAGCCGCCAAAACACGTCATCTATTGATTAAAAAATTTGGATTTTTAAGAATCGATCTTTTCTTTTCGATTTAACCCTTAACTGGTATCCTTATATGTATTCACGTAACTGGTATTGTCGGGTCAAAAATGACCCGAAATTTAAACTACTTATAAGTTATTCAATTTTTTCTTTTTCTTTGTTTTTTTTTTTTCATTATATTTTATTCTATGAAATGAATATTTTTAACTAATAACACAATTTTTTTTTTCAAATATAAGTGTTTTATACAAATTTATTTTAATCTTGCAAATTTACATGATTATTTATAAATGTTTGAATAAATTATTGAAAAAAAATATATTTACATTCAAATTTGAATTACCCATTGGTTTTTAGTTAAGTTTAGATACAATAACAACAAAATAAAATAAAATTTAGAACTTAAAACATTTATTTCTAAAAAATTACAAACACTTATTGTACCTCTCTGGACGTTTTTTTATCTAACCAACTACAAACAAATTTAAAAGCTTCGGTATTAGTTTATTATTTAAGACTTGAATTTTTTGTATGAAATATATTTTAAATGTTACTCAAATATTAAACACTTAATTTAGTTAATTAATGAAATTCAAATAAAAAAAAAATATATTTGTGAAAGTTCCTTACATTATAAAATAAAAATAAATAAAAATGTTTAGTTACTTTTGTATCCATACAATTAACACATTTCGATACTTGAACGCCGTGTGTTTTACAAACCGTTTTTTTGCATACAGAACAAATATTTGAATATTTCGTATCTTTAGAACTTGGACACACGTAACACCTTCGTTGTTTGTTTGGGTTAAAACCTACGTAACTGGTATCATCGGGTCTATTATGACCCGAAACCGCTATAAATAGCTATTTTTGAACGAAACACGTAATAATTGTTGATAACGAAAGACGTAATATGTTGTTTGAAATATTGTGATAAAATACAATGCATTCTACAGCGAAAAAAAGAGCGATATATTGTAGAAAACTTAAAAACAAAATGTCATGGGTCTTTTTTGACCCGACGATACCAGTTAAGGGTTAAATCGATTCACTTTCAAGAATCGCTCAGTCACTGACTGCCCGAGCACAGGGCACATTTGGCTGGGCTGTCCCTTGGTTTGGTGCAGTCTGAAGTTAGATGTGAGTTTCCACAACGGACGCAGCGAGGAGGGTATCCGCAGTATGAACGAGTGTGTCCATAGTCTTGGCAATTTTGACACTGAGATATTGTTCTTGGCTTATAAGGCTCCTCAACTTTGATTTTCGTATATAGAAGTGAAGGTAATTGGAAAATTTCCAGTGACTTTTCAGATTTTTCTAAGTCCACAAAGAATAAGGGTAGAGGAAGTTTAGTTGTTTTATGTAAAACATTGGTCACTCGTTTAACAACAAATGATAATTCAGTTAATTCTTTTTTAATTTCATTGATATCAGTGGACGGGTGAATATTTCTAATTACTACTCTGATAGGTTTATCTTGTGTTAGCTGGTACATATGAAATTGAGCATTGTTATTTTTAAGATAATGAACTAGTAATCTGTATGCCTCTGGAGTTGCAGTTTGGATTTTTAATTGATCCGTAGAAGATTTACAGAAGAATTTATCTTTGCCAACAAGTTCGCTTATTTCATTACAAAGATCTTTAAATTCTAATACACCACTGACGAAAATTGGAGGTGGAGGTTTAATTAGATCGTCCGAAGTAACTTCGTTGGTTGTTGTTGCTTGTGCCGTTGTACCGAAAACTTCGTCATCATTTTTAGATAGAACTTCAAAACGATTAGTAGTTACGAATAGTGGTTTTTTTTGTTTTTTATTTTTCGGTAGTGTTGGTGAATTCATACTTGCACTTGATGACGTAGATATTCCTTTTGTTTTAGTTCTTATTATTTTTAATTTCCCAGTCGTTATCTAGGTCATTTATAGAACGTGGACTGGCCGTTAATGAGTTTTTGTTGATTTCATGTTGATAAGACGGATAGGAGTGACGGTTTTATTTTGGACATTATTATTGATAGACATTTATGAGGCAGTCGATATCGGTAATTACTTATAGGCTTGGCCTACAGATAAGATCGATTCGCAATTGCCGGCACAGCATTGTAATATTTATTTAAAATAAGATAAAATAAAGTAACATAAAATGAACTATAATACGCGTTCACTCTTTCACTTTATTTAGTAATAACTTAAGACATTGTTGTGCGAACAACGCCAGGAGAAGAGGAAAAAAAAATAAATATATATAAAATATAAAATAGAACATATACAGTTAGAAAAGCGAAGAAAGTACGGACGAACGGTCCACCGTGTGTGTACATCGAACGTCGACACGGAACTACTTAGCATTTAAATTCATTGTTGTAGTTGTTTTTGAGATAGTAAGCGGTGGAACGGTTTTATTCGTTTTGTTTTTTATTATATTATTAGGACTGATAGGTTGACAATTATTTTTCATGGTAGTTACAATAGAGAATAACGATGTTAATTAGACTTTAAACGTAAGATAAGTTATACATTACCGACGGCTAGAGATAGCGCAATGAGCGCTGGGCGCGACGGGGAGCACTAACGACTATGCTATCGGATACAGATAAAAGCGGTGTGCGAGACAAAATACGCGTGTGCTGTACGGTGTCTGAACACGAACTATAAATAAATGTAGACAAAATAACAACAAAAAGTTATAAATATACATGTAAATAATAAAATAATTAATATACAGTGAAACCTCCCTTAACGGACATCTCTAAATAGCGGACGTTTTTTCGGGGACGGGAACATTTTCACTATTTATGTATAGGAAAACCTCTAAATACAGGACACTCTAAATAACGGACACTTTTATGACGTTGATATTAGTTATTTTTATCTTAACCGAGAGTGTCCGCTATTCAGAGGTTTCACTGTATATGCTTTATTTTTCTAAAAAAAAAAAAAACATAATTTTTATGCGTTTCTTAATAAATTGTTGAAAATATAAAGTTATTCAACTTTTTAATTATCATTATATGTAATGGAAAAACTCTAACATCAATGTACGGAGACTTTTTTGACCCACTGTATATTTTCGTGATACCAGTGCCGACAATATTCACCCCCTGAAATTGTTTATGCTGCTCGACGCAAAAGTCGGGTAAGAGACACTAAACGAATGACTTGTTATCAGAAATGTTAATGAGCTATGTTATTAAAACAATGACTAAACCAATTAGGTCGGCAAAAATACAAAAAAAAGAAGCCTATTACGCTTTAAGTTCATTATCGATAGGAATAACACCCTACACACCAGATAAGGCATTATCTTTTATATTAGATAATAATTGAATAAAGCAGCAGTACATACACATAAGGAAATCAACAAAATTATGGAAACAAATTTCAAATTTATACATAAATAATTATCACATTTAATCTAATATTGCACTTAATAATGTTCCAACTTCAAAAATAAAATCTTAAATAAATTTATTATCATTAAAAACAAATATAAACTTGTGTTTTATGATTTATTTAGAAAATATTAATTTTGTCTGCTTAAAATTGCATTTTGGATCACTGTGCGCTGCAGCTGGTCATATGCGTCAGTTATTTTCGTATATATTTTTATAGCAAAAATTATTATTATTATTAAATCGCTATTGGCAATTAATTGTTTTATTAAAATTTAATTTATAAGTCATAGTTAGTTGGCTCCTTACTGGCCGTACGAATATATTATGATTGTTAGTATAACACGATTTCTTTGTTTTATTACACCCGGCTTTCCTAACATGTTTAAATTTAAAAAATGTACAAAGTGAAATATAAATATTTTAAACATTTTAATATGTTTGGTTCTAAAAATGACTCTGAACCTCACAGTAAACGTGTTCGTTTTGTCAGTAGGTACCCAGAAATCATTATTGTATTTTTTTCGCCAAGAAAATTCGCTCAGATGAATTGCAAAATCGATCGTAAAGTAAATGAAGAAAGTGCAAGTACTAGAAATTATATTTCAGCACATGTGCATGATAGTAATAATCCTGAAGGTTTACAAAATGCTATTGACTACAATGTACAGAAAAATATATTTGTTAATGTATTAAATATTGATAATTTTATTGACGGTCGTAGATCAAAATAAAATGACGATAAAAAAATATCTTGCATTGACAAAAACACGGAAACCGGATTTTTTATATAACCATTGATTATAGAATAGACTATTCTATAATCAATGATAAAACCAACATCTGTCCTTTTTTTTTGTTAATTTGAGCACTGATATACACTAAATTACCTTATATATCCGACCTTCACACCTACAACAGTGGCCTACCTATGGTGTTCTTTTACAATATTGAATAATAAAATATAATTTTTAGCCAAATAATTATTATATATATATATATATATATATATAATTTGTGTTTATTTGATTAATGGTATTATCATTTAAAATATGTGTATCCTAGGAAACCTTATAAAATCATACTTTTGTACTTAAGTTTTCACAATAGATAACAATATTTTATATAATACACAACTAATATTTTAAATATTTTTACATAATGAATCCTAATGATACTTGTGCAACATCTTACAGGGCAGGTCATAAATTTATACCGACAGAAGACTTAGAAAGTAATGTAAGTTTATTTACATCACATTTAGTTACCTTGATTTAATATATTGGTAATATGTTATCTGTATAAATGCCAAAAAGAATATTTAAATATTTAAATATTTTTGTTGCAAAAATGTATTTTAAATGTAGGTAACAGGTTTGGATAATCAAAAAGGATTCATGCCCAATAATCCAAATTTGAAACGATGGAATTATGAAACAACAGCAAATATTAGTTATGATTTTAAATTTGACACCAAAGATCCAATGCAGAAAGCTGCTAAAATACACTGTGGTGAAGTTCAATATTTAACGCCTCATTGGGAAAAAGTATATTGCATAATAGTTTTATTATACCCAAGATAATTGAATTCTTCTATAGTATTGGTCCAATTTTCCAAAACCAACGAACACACCACAAACCGAATATAATAAAAAATATATGCATCCCAAATTGATGTCAAACATTGAAGAAATATCTATCTCATGTGTAAGATCTTCAAAAGTAAATAAACAATATCCCTTAAAGTTGTTGTTTTTAAAAATAGGTCCAACAAAAACAACTAAATGTTCTTGAAGAAATGCCTTTAATATCAATACCAACAATTAGTGATAGGGGAATAGTTAGAAAAAGAGATCCATATGTAAGTACTCAAAAATTGGCGTACATCAAAATAAATCCTGTAAGTATCCAGTATAATAAAAAATTTAAAAAATAATATATACATAATCACATTTATAATACTATGTAAGGTTATAGTAAAACAAATAAATTCTAAACAACCAAAACAAAACAAAATTGTGCCACAATATGAACCGTTTTATAATGAACCAATATTTAATCGGAAAAATATTATTCGTGTATTGCCTAACACATTTAAACATGTTCCACATGAGTAATACAAATTTGAACTATTATTTTTTTTTGGTCATACACCTTAACAAATATAATTTTCTTTTTTTATAGTGGTCTTAGAACAGAGATGTCCGATTCTTATAAAATACCAAATAATACATTATCACAATATGAAAGCACTGTTGAAATGCCAATATCAATTTCAAAAAATCCAACGTTAATTCAAATATTGTCAGTGCCTGGAATGTATACAACGGAATATTCAAAAATTGGTTCACATAAAAAATATCATATTTAAAGTAGATTTTTATGATAAAAATAAATAATTATTTTAGTTTAAATATTGTAACAAAATTTCTTTTAATAAAAACTAACTAATTTAATAATAATTTAACTCAAATTGTAGTACTCAGAAATCGCCTAAAACGTCTTTAAATATGACATCATATCATTTTTGGATTTTAATGTCATATAACCACCGGCACACGAGCAATAAGCATTCAGATTTTACATTTTTATCTGTAACAAAGCTCAAAAACTATAATATGTAAATTAATTGAAATTATGTAGGTACATACGAACATCTGAACAATTTGTACATTGCAAAACTTGTAGAGTATATGTCATTACTTTTCTACCAAGGGTGTCAATTAAAAGGTATTCGATCATCGTATTATCATACCTATCATTGCAATTTGGACACAACTGCATATTCCTTAAAATAATTTAATATATGGATAAATATATATAACTAAATCAGTTAAAAATGACCTTTGCACTAATAATTTTTAAAATGTTTGAAAAAATAAAAATGCAATACAAAAAAATTATGAAAAATACAATAATTTTGAGAAAAAAAAAACATTTTCTATTTTTAATAAAATGTACAAATTGTGATTATATTATTTCTCTTAGCAACAATACTAAAATACTATTTTTTCAAAACATACTTTCCATTGATTATGCTCCGATGAGAATTTTTACATAAATCTATGTCTCGACAATGATTACAACCTTTACAAATTACTTCAGGTAGTGTCCAAAAGAAACAAGGTCTATCCAATCAGCTGCATCACTAAAGTTTCCAATATTGATTAAACGTAAAAGATTTCTTAGTTTCATAACATCATCATCTACTCCAAAATCTAGAGAAAGTAACTGCAATATAATATGCACATAAAATAAATTAATTACAAAAATTGATCACAGTAATTGTAAAAGACAACTACTCACTTTACAGACATTTTTAACAAATTGTAAAGCCGGAACTAAATGTTTTCCTTTATTTTGTAAAAATGGTCAGTGTTTATTTAAGTTCTACATCCGAAATCGGATATTTTTTATGAATTGGTTGTATTATAATATTTAAATATAAATACTATATTATAGTACCTGTTACCATTCAAGT
>CATQFH010000086.1:0-433965 GCA_956483605.1 Tuberolachnus salignus | reverse complement strand
AACCTAACCTAACCTAACCTAACCTAACCTAACCTAACCTAACCTAACCTAACCTAACCTAACCTAACCTAACCTAACCTAACCTAACCTAACCTAACCTAACCTAACCTAACCTAACCTAACCTAACCTAACCTAACCTAACCTAACCTAACCTAACCTAACCTAACCTAACCTAACCTAACCTAACCTAACCTAACCTAACCTAACCTAACCTAACCTAACCTAACCTAACCTAACCTAACCTAACCTAACCTAACCTAACCTAACCTAACCTAACCTAACCTAACCTAACCTAACCTAACCTAACCTAACCTAACCTAACCTAACCTAACCTAACCTAACCTAACCTAACCTAACCTAACCTAACCTAACCTAACCTAACCTAACCTAACCTAACCTAACCTAACCTAACCTAACCTAACCTAACCTAACCTAACCTAACCTAACCTAACCTAACCTAACCTAACCTAACCTAACCTAACCTAACCTAACCTAACCTAACCTAACCTAACCTAACCTAACCTAACCTAACCTAACCTAACCTAACCTAACCTAACCTAACCTAACCTAACCTAACCTAACCTAACCTAACCTAACCTAACCTAACCTAACCTAACCTAACCTAACCTAACCTAACCTAACCTAACCTAACCTAACCTAACCTAACCTAACCTAACCTAACCTAACCTAACCTAACCTAACCTAACCTAACCTAACCTAACCTAACCTAACCTAACCTAACCTAACCTAACCTAACCTAACCTAACCTAACCTAACCTAACCTAACCTAACCTAACCTAACCTAACCTAACCTAACCTAACCTAACCTAACCTAACCTAACCTAACCTAACCTAACCTAACCTAACCTAACCTAACCTAACCTAACCTAACCTAACCTAACCTAACCTAACCTAACCTAACCTAACCTAACCTAACCTAACCTAACCTAACCTAACCTAACCTAACCTAACCTAACCTAACCTAACCTAACCTAACCTAACCTAACCTAACCTAACCTAACCTAACCTAACCTAACCTAACCTAACCTAACCTAACCTAACCTAACCTAACCTAACCTAACCTAACCTAACCTAACCTAACCTAACCTAACCTAACCTAACCTAACCTAACCTAACCTAACCTAACCTAACCTAACCTAACCTAACCTAACCTAACCTAACCTAACCTAACCTAACCTAACCTAACCTAACCTAACCTAACCTAACCTAACCTAACCTAACCTAACCTAACCTAACCTAACCTAACCTAACCTAACCTAACCTAACCTAACCTAACCTAACCTAACCTAACCTAACCTAACCTAACCTAACCTAACCTAACCTAACCTAACCTAACCTAACCTAACCTAACCTAACCTAACCTAACCTAACCTAACCTAACCTAACCTAACCTAACCTAACCTAACCTAACCTAACCTAACCTAACCTAACCTAACCTAACCTAACCTAACCTAACCTTTTTTTTTTTTTTTTTTTTTTTTGTGTGGTATCGATGACGGGCCGGGAACTGCCCTTGCGGTAATACTACCGGCCCGCCACCATCATTTATTCAAATGCAATCATAATTAAATTAAATTTCGTCAAAATCCCCTTTTCCCCTTCGCGGGGCGGGCTCACAGTTTTACTTAACCTAAACTAAAACTAAGGTATTTACAATCAGTCAACTTAAAATTACTCCTCTTGTGGCTGCTCCTGCCCTTGCCGCTGCTGACGCTGCTGCTGCTCCTGCCCTTGCCGCTACTGACGCTGCTCCTGCCCTTGCCGCTGCTGCTGCTGCTGCCGCCGCTGCTGCCGCCGCCCTTGCCGCTTCCCACTGGCGTTCCGCTTCCTCCTTCGCGCTCATTACTGAGTTCGCGAAACGCCGCACCGCCGTCCACGCCTCTTCGCTGCCCAGCATGGCCGGACCAAGCCTCTCCGGGATGATCCTGCCCAACACTGCCTCCAGCTCTGTCCGTTCCGCGGTCCAGGCCGGACAGACCGTCAGCGTGTGGAGAGCGTCGTCGACCTCCGCCGTGCAGTGAGCGCAGTTCGGAGCGACTCGCTTGCCGATCCGGTGCAGGTAGCCGTTGAAACAGCCGTGACCCGTCAGCAGCTGGGTAAGGTGGAAGTCCAGTTGACCGCGGCGCCTTGACGCCCACGGCGCTACAGGCCCGACCACCTTACGGGTCCACTCGCCCTTGGTTCCGGCGTTGTGACGCTCCTGCCACCGTACCAGCGTCGCTGACCTCCGCTGTGCCGCGGTATCCGGTAGCGCGTCTCCGCCGCCGCCGCGCCGGCTCCAGTACGCCTCGCGCCGCTCCAGCGCGAGCAGGTCGATCGGGGGTAGTCCCGCGATCAGTAGCGCCGCGTCGAGAGAGGTTGTCCGGTAGGCCGTCGAAACCCTCAGCGCGGCCCGCCGTTGGACGCGGAGCATCTCCTCTACCGGCCTCCTCGCCTGCAGTGCCGAATAGCCCCACACGGGCGCTCCGTAGAGCATGACCGATGTGGCGACTCCGGCGAACAGCTTCCTCCTGGACTCTTTGGGGCCGCCCACGTTCGGCATGAGCCGTGATAGTGCGGCGAGTACCCCGCGGGCCTTGTTGGCTGCGCCCAACATGTGGTGCTTGAACGTGAGGTTGTCGTCAAACAACACGCCGAGATACTTCATTGTCCGGGAGAGAGTCACCGTCTCCCCTTCCAGAACTATCTGGGGGACTCTGTCTTTGTACTTGCGTTTGAACGCAATGGCCTGGGTCTTCTCGACGGCGAGCCGGAGTCCGAGGCTTCGGATCTTCTCGGCCACCGCGTTCAAAGCCGTGTTGACGGCCGCTTCGACTCCCTCCGATGTATCGTGTTTGGCGATGACGAGCGTGTCGTCCGCGAAACCTACAATCCTCACACCGCGTGGCACCGCGGTCCGCAGCACCGCGTCGTACGCCAGGTTCCACAGGAAAGGCCCCAGTACGGAGCCCTGGGGTACTCCGCATGTGACCTCCACTTTGACCGGCCCTTCCAGGCAGTTGGCCGTCACCGACCTGTCGCGGAAGTAGGACGCCATCAACCTCCTCACGTACAGCGGAACCTCCCAAGCCTCGAGCGCGTCCAGCACGTGCGTCCAGCCAACGCTGTTGAAGGCGTTGCGGACGTCCAAGGAGACCGCCACGCACATCTTCATGTTGTTGACGGCGTCCAGCGCGAACTCCCGTACCCTGAGTCCGGCGTCGTCCGTGGATCGGCCCCGCCTGAACCCGTACTGCGCCTTGGACAGCCCGCCTTTGAGCTGCAGGTGGGCCTCGAGTCGGCGCACCAGGATGGACTCCAGCAGCTTCCCCACGTCGTTCAGCAGGCACAGGGGTCTGTACGAAGACGGCTCGCCGGCAGGCTTGTCCCCCTTCCGTAGCAGAACCAACCTGCCCTGCTTCCACCTGTAAGGGTACTTACCTTCGTCCAAGCAGCCTCCCAGGACCCTCAGCAGGAACTCCGGATCCGCCTTGTGGACGGCGGCCAGGATGCCGCTGCTGATCCCGTCGGGGCCCGGCGCCTTCTTGCGCCCCGCGATACGCTGGACGGCCGCGTCCACTTCGCACGCCAGGAGAGGCGGGACATCCGGGTCGGAGACGGTGACGGCGGCGGCCGGTGGTGGGCGTCTCGGGAACAGCTCGTCCGTGATGTGCCCCACCTGGTCCCTGGACAGCCCCGCCGTGGCCGGAGGCCCTTTGAGCCTCCGTAGTACCAGTTTGTAGGGCTGGCCCCAGGGATCCCCGTCGATGGTCGCCAGCAGCTCCTTCCAACAGGTCTCCTTGCTCTTGACGATGGCCTTCTTGAGCAAGGACCGGCTGCTCCTCAGCGCCTGCAGCTTTTCCTCGGGGACGACGACCCCGGTGCGGCCGAAACGTGCGGCGGCCCTCTTCACGGCCCTCCTGGCCTCGGTGGCGCTCCGCCTCAGCTCCGCTATCTCAGGCGTCCACCAATGGACAGCGCGTCTTCCCGGCGGCTGAGTTCCGCGGCGCTGCAGCGACTCGTCGCACGCCCTGGAAACCACGTCCTCGAACTCCTCGGCTAGCGCGTCCGCTAGCCCGTCGTGCGGTGGATGCGTCGCGGTGGTTTCTTCTCGGGCGTCCCACGCCTCGCGGGCCCGGCGGAGACTCCTGGCGAACTCCGGTCCGGCTATACCGCCGGTCGTGACCCATCCTTTTCCGCAAGGTTGGCGGACTGTCGTCGCCGCCCCGCCGCGCCGATCGCTCGCCAGGCTGAACGACACGTAACGGTGCAGGCTTAACGACGCCGATTCCAGTACCTCCCAGTCCCTTATTCTGGGCACGATCCCTTCGGAGGCGAAGGTGACGTCGATCCAAGACTGGGAAAAGGGTCTGGGCCTCATGAACGTGGGGACGTCTCCCCTGTTGCAGGCCGTCAGCCTCATGGATGCCGCGAACTCCGCGAGGCGGGCGCCCTTGGCGTCCTCGAACGGGTGGCCCCACTCCGGGGACTTGGCGTTGAAGTCGCCGGCGACGATCACTGGGCCGCGGGTGGCCCGCACGCTGCACTCCAGGCGCGCGAGGAACCCGACAAACTCTGCCGCCCGCCTTGGATTCGGCGACCAATAGCAGCAGAAGACGGTGATCCCCCGCACTTTAACCCACG
Organism: Tuberolachnus salignus; assembly: GCA_956483605.1. Classification (NCBI taxonomy): domain Eukaryota; kingdom Metazoa; phylum Arthropoda; class Insecta; order Hemiptera; family Aphididae; genus Tuberolachnus; species Tuberolachnus salignus. The sequence goes on along the minus strand of CATQFH010000086.1, from coordinate 429,320 downwards.
CGAAGCCTTCTTCGGGCGTTCGGGCCGTCCCCTCCACGGCGAACGCCCCGTTGACGACGACGACTGCCGCCTTGGCTGCCGAGTCGCAGTACCAGCCGTCGGCGGATGTGCCGCACCGGAAGGGCTCGTTGAGCAGGAGCAGGTCCGCCCCCCGCTCTCTGGCCGTGGCGAAAGCGAGGTCCTGCGCCTGCCGTCCGCCGTCCACATTGATCTGAAGGAGCCTGGCCATTACGGTTTGGGCTCGCCTTCCTTGCCCGCCAGTTTCTTGGCGAAGGCCTTCCTCGCCTCCGCCGAACCGTCGCAGTCGGCGGCCTTGTGCCCGCCGGACCCGCAGCTCCAGCAAAGGCTGGCTCTGTCAGGGCCGGTGCACGACGATGCCGTGTGCCCGAAAGCGAGGCACTTGAAGCACCTCTGCCGGTCCTCGAGGACCCTCAACCGGCAACTCACTAAGCCGACCCGCAGGCGGCCTTCGGCGACCAGTTTTCCGGCGGTCGCTACGGGCGTCGAGACGACGGCCGTTTGGGTCCCGCCGAAATGGGCCCGCAGGCTTGCCACCTTGATGGAATCCAGGGCGGCTCCTGACGCGGCGGCTACGGCGTCCAGCACCTCTTCCTTGGTCGTCCATTCGTCGAGGTCCCTTACCTCGAGGGACGCGTTTCTTACCGTGGTTTTCACGGCCACTGCGGGGCCCGCCGAAACGGCCACTTGGGCTCGCACTTCCTCGACCTGGGCAGCGTCTCCGCGTACCTCGATCAAGAGCTTTCCGTTGCGGGCTTTCCTCATGCCCACAACACGCTTGTTCTTCGACTCACGGTCGACGTCCTTCCGCAGTTTTTGGACCAATGCGGGAAAGTCCTCCGCCGACTTAACGTCGACCAGAATGGCCGCGGGCCTGGTCCTTTGGCGCTTCGGGACCGGAGCGCTCACCGCGGTTTGAGCGGCCTCCGGTTTTAAAACCGCCGCCTTCCTCCTCCTGCCCGCGACCACAGCCCACGTGCTGGCCGCGGCGCCCTCCTCCGGCGTGACGGCCGGGTGCGCGTCAGCGCTGACCTTGGTCGCCGCTTTTTGTGCGGCGGCTTCAGACTGCCCCGCACGTAGCGCCTCGATTGCTGCGAACAACTTCTGGTTGTTCTCTCTCGCCTCCGACCGGAGCGATTCGATCTCCCGGCTCCAGTCCCCGGCGGGGGCCGGGGTTACGGCCGCGGTCGGCTTGGCGGCCCTGGGAGTGCCTTGGGCGGTGACATAGTCACCGAACAGGGCGTGCAACTTCTCAATGCCCTCTCGCGCGCCATCAAGCCGCGATTTCCTTAGGAGGGCCCTAAGGGAGTCGATCTCTTTTTTTATCCCCGCGAGGATGCTCTTCTCACGCCGCTCGGCCTCGCGGGGCGACAACGGCGCTGGCGTACCCGTCATTTTTCGGGCCGTGGGGGTGGCGGCCATATTCGATGTTCGTTGGGGAGGGGGTGTCCCGGGGGAAATCGGCCCCTTGCCGGTCGGGGGGAGTGACCCGGGAGATACGCGGTAGCCGCTGTTGTTGTAGCGGCGGGTAGGAGGATTCCTATACGACAGATGTCGAATCCGCACCGTTACAACAATACAACGCGGCGGCAACCCTCGCCGCCCACTACGGTGGACGGGTTACGCGACAGCTGCACCGCCAGATGTTCGCCGGCGGCGATACAACGGTCTACTATTTATTAAATATAATAGCGTGGAAGGTACTCACCAGGTAGTCGACGTGACGAATAATATATTATATTATCGGACCGACTCAAAATCGACACCGGTCCGTCGCACACTATTTATCCGTATTACACTTTATACAATGCCACGGCGGCCACGTAATATTACCGGCGTAATAAAACAAAACTTAAAAACGCTATATCTTCGCGCGAAATTATCGAAACTTCGCGCGCAATGTATCAAAATCTTCCTCGTATCAACACGAATTTTTTGGTATAAAATTCGTACGAAACAAACGCCAAAAAAAACGCACAATAAAAAATCGGCACGGAGCGGTGCAAAAACACTGTTGACGCGACAGACTCCGGAACGCGACAACCTAACCTAACCTAACCTAACCTTTTTTTTTTTTTTTTTTTTTTTTTTTGTGTGGTATCGATGACGGGCCGGGAACTGCCCTTGCGGTAATACTACCGGCCCGCCACCATCATTTATTCAAATGCAATCATAATTAAATTAAATTTCGTCAAAATCCCCTTTTCCCCTTCGCGGGGCGGGCTCACAGTTTTACTTAACCTAAACTAAAACTAAGGTATTTACAATCAGTCAACTTAAAATTACTCCTCTTGTGGCTGCTCCTGCCCTTGCCGCTGCTGACGCTGCTGCTGCTCCTGCCCTTGCCGCTACTGACGCTGCTCCTGCCCTTGCCGCTGCTGCTGCTGCTGCCGCCGCTGCTGCCGCCGCCCTTGCCGCTTCCCACTGGCGTTCCGCTTCCTCCTTCGCGCTCATTACTGAGTTCGCGAAACGCCGCACCGCCGTCCACGCCTCTTCGCTGCCCAGCATGGCCGGACCAAGCCTCTCCGGGATGATCCTGCCCAACACTGCCTCCAGCTCTGTCCGTTCCGCGGTCCAGGCCGGACAGACCGTCAGCGTGTGGAGAGCGTCGTCGACCTCCGCCGTGCAGTGAGCGCAGTTCGGAGCGACTCGCTTGCCGATCCGGTGCAGGTAGCCGTTGAAACAGCCGTGACCCGTCAGCAGCTGGGTAAGGTGGAAGTCCAGTTGACCGCGGCGCCTTGACGCCCACGGCGCTACAGGCCCGACCACCTTACGGGTCCACTCGCCCTTGGTTCCGGCGTTGTGACGCTCCTGCCACCGTACCAGCGTCGCTGACCTCCGCTGTGCCGCGGTATCCGGTAGCGCGTCTCCGCCGCCGCCGCGCCGGCTCCAGTACGCCTCGCGCCGCTCCAGCGCGAGCAGGTCGATCGGGGGTAGTCCCGCGATCAGTAGCGCCGCGTCGAGAGAGGTTGTCCGGTAGGCCGTCGAAACCCTCAGCGCGGCCCGCCGTTGGACGCGGAGCATCTCCTCTACCGGCCTCCTCGCCTGCAGTGCCGAATAGCCCCACACGGGCGCTCCGTAGAGCATGACCGATGTGGCGACTCCGGCGAACAGCTTCCTCCTGGACTCTTTGGGGCCGCCCACGTTCGGCATGAGCCGTGATAGTGCGGCGAGTACCCCGCGGGCCTTGTTGGCTGCGCCCAACATGTGGTGCTTGAACGTGAGGTTGTCGTCAAACAACACGCCGAGATACTTCATTGTCCGGGAGAGAGTCACCGTCTCCCCTTCCAGAACTATCTGGGGGACTCTGTCTTTGTACTTGCGTTTGAACGCAATGGCCTGGGTCTTCTCGACGGCGAGCCGGAGTCCGAGGCTTCGGATCTTCTCGGCCACCGCGTTCAAAGCCGTGTTGACGGCCGCTTCGACTCCCTCCGATGTATCGTGTTTGGCGATGACGAGCGTGTCGTCCGCGAAACCTACAATCCTCACACCGCGTGGCACCGCGGTCCGTAGCACCGCGTCGTACGCCAGGTTCCACAGGAAAGGCCCCAGTACGGAGCCCTGGGGTACTCCGCATGTGACCTCCACTTTGACCGGCCCTTCCAGGCAGTTGGCCGTCACCGACCTGTCGCGGAAGTAGGACGCCATCAACCTCCTCACGTACGGCGGAACCTCCCAAGCCTCGAGCGCGTCCAGCACGTGCGTCCAGCCAACGCTGTTGAAGGCGTTGCGGACGTCCAAGGAGACCGCCACGCACATCTTCATGTTGTTGACGGCGTCCAGCGCGAACTCCCGTACCCTGAGTCCGGCGTCGTCCGTGGATCGGCCCCGCCTGAACCCGTACTGCGCCTTGGACAGCCCGCCTTTGAGCTGCAGGTGGGCCTCGAGTCGGCGCACCAGGATGGACTCCAGCAGCTTCCCCACGTCGTTCAGCAGGCACAGGGGTCTGTACGAAGACGGCTCGCCGGCAGGCTTGTCCCCCTTCCGTAGCAGAACCAACCTGCCCTGCTTCCACCTGTAAGGGTACTTACCTTCGTCCAAGCAGCCTCCCAGGACCCTCAGCAGGAACTCCGGATCCGCCTTGTGGACGGCGGCCAGGATGCCGCTGCTGATCCCGTCGGGGCCCGGCGCCTTCTTGCGCCCCGCGATACGCTGGACGGCCGCGTCCACTTCGCACGCCAGGAGAGGCGGGACATCCGGGTCGGAGACGGTGACGGCGGCGGCCGGTGGTGGGCGTCTCGGGAACAGCTCGTCCGTGATGTGCCCCACCTGGTCCCTGGACAGCCCCGCCGTGGCCGGAGGCCCTTTGAGCCTCCGTAGTACCAGTTTGTAGGGCTGGCCCCAGGGATCCCCGTCGATGGTCGCCAGCAGCTCCTTCCAACAGGTCTCCTTGCTCTTGACGATGGCCTTCTTGAGCAAGGACCGGCTGCTCCTCAGCGCCTGCAGCTTTTCCTCGGGGACGACGACCCCGGTGCGGCCGAAACGTGCGGCGGCCCTCTTCACGGCCCTCCTGGCCTCGGTGGCGCTCCGCCTCAGCTCCGCTATCTCAGGCGTCCACCAATGGACAGCGCGTCTTCCCGGCGGCTGAGTTCCGCGGCGCTGCAGCGACTCGTCGCACGCCCTGGAAACCACGTCCTCGAACTCCTCGGCTAGCGCGTCCGCTAGCCCGTCGTGCGGTGGATGCGTCGCGGTGGTTTCTTCTCGGGCGTCCCACGCCTCGCGGGCCCGGCGGAGACTCCTGGCGAACTCCGGTCCGGCTATACCGCCGGTCGTGACCCATCCTTTTCCGCAAGGTTGGCGGACTGTCGTCGCCGCCCCGCCGCGCCGATCGCTCGCCAGGCTGAACGACACGTAACGGTGCAGGCTTAACGACGCCGATTCCAGTACCTCCCAGTCCCTTATTCTGGGCACGATCCCTTCGGAGGCGAAGGTGACGTCGATCCAAGACTGGGAAAAGGGTCTGGGCCTCATGAACGTGGGGACGTCTCCCCTGTTGCAGGCCGTCAGCCTCATGGATGCCGCGAACTCCGCGAGGCGGGCGCCCTTGGCGTCCTCGAACGGGTGGCCCCACTCCGGGGACTTGGCGTTGAAGTCGCCGGCGACGATCACTGGGCCGCGGGTGGCCCGCACGCTGCACTCCAGGCGCGCGAGGAACCCGACAAACTCTGCCGCCCGCCTTGGATTCGGCGACCAATAGCAGCAGAAACCTAACCTAACCTAACCTAACCTAACCTAACCTAACCTAACCTAACCTAACCTAACCTAAAATTAAATGGGGGGTTGGAACTTTTAAATTCCTCTTAATATTCTTTCTTTATTTGCTCATTTTTGTCAAATTAAATTTTTTTTAGGCATGATGGGTGTCAAATCACTCAACAAGCTTAATGTTTTAATATTTTTAGGGTTTTGTTGATCATAATGTAGAATTATAAAAAAATTAAATGGGGGGTTGGAACTTTTTAATTCCTCTTAATATTCTTTCTTTATTTGTTCATTTTTGTCAAATTAAATATTTTCCTGGCATGTTAGTTGTTAAAACACTTAAGAAGCTTATTGTTTTGATATTTTTAGGGTTTTGTTGATCATAATGTAGAATTATAAAAAAATTAAATGGGGGGTTGAACTTTTAAATTCCTCTTAATGATCTTTCTTTATTTGCTCATTTTTGTCAAATTAAATATTTTGCTGGCATGTTGGTTGTCAAAACACTCAAGAAGCTTAATGTTTTAATATTTTTAGGGTTTTGTTGATCATAATGTAGAATTATAAAAAAATTAAATGGGGGGTTGGAACTTTTAAATTCCTCTTAATATTCTTTCTTTATTTGTTCATTTTTGTTAAATTAAATATTTTCCTGGCATGTTGGGTGTCAAAACACTCAAGAAGCTAAATGTTTTAATATTTTTAGGGATTTGTTGAACATTATGTAGAATTCAGCTAATTTAAAGGGGGGGTTGAAATTTTTAAATTCCTCTTAATATTCTTTCTTTATTTGTTCATTTTTGTCAAATTAAATATTTTGCTGGCATGTTAGTTGTTAAAACACTTAAGAAGCTTATTGTTTTATTATTTTTAGGGTTTTGTTGATCATAATGTAGAATTATAAAAAAATTAAAGGGGGGGTTGAAACTTTTAAATTACTCTTAATATTCTTTCTTTATTAGCTCATTTTTGTCAAATTAAATATTTTGCTGGCATGTTGGTTGTCAAAACACTCAAGAAGCTTAATGTTTTAATATTTTTAGGGATTTGTTGAACATTATGTAGAATTCAGCTAATTTAAAGGGGGGGTTGAAATTTTTAAATTCCTCTTAATATTCTTTCTTTATTTGTTCATTTTTGTCAAATTAAATATTTTGCTGGCATGTTGGTTGTCAAAACACTCAAGAAGCTTAATGTTTTAATATTTTTAGGGTTTTGTTGATCATAATGTAGAATTATAAAAAAATTAAATGGGGGGTTGGAACTTTTAAATTCCTCTTAATATTCTTTCTTTATTTGCTCATTTTTGTCAAATTAAATTTTTTTTAGGCATGTTAGGTGTCAAATCACTCAACAAGCTTAATGTTTTAATATTTTTAGGGATTTGTTGAACATTAGGTAGAATTCAGCTAATTTAAAGGGGGGGTTGAAATTTTTAAATTCCTCTTAATATTCTTTCTTAATTTGTTCATTTTTGTCAAATTAAATATTTTGCTGGCATGTTAGTTGTTAAAACACTTAAGAAGCTTATTGTTTTATTATTTTTAGGGTTTTGTTGATCATAATGTAGAATTATAAAAAAATTAAAGGGGGGGTTGAAACTTTTAAATTCCTCTTAATATTCTTTCTTTATTTGCTCATTTTTGTCAAATTAAATTTTTTTTAGGCATGTTGGGTGTCAAATCACTCAACAAGCTTAATGTTTTAATATTTTTAGGGATTTGTTGAACATTAGGTAGAATTCAGCTAATTTAAAGGGGGGGTTGAAATTTTTAAATTCCTCTTAATATTCTTTCTTTATTTGTTCATTTTTGTCAAATTAAATATTTTGCTGGCATGTTAGTTGTTAAAACACTTAAGAAGCTTATTGTTTTATTATTTTTAGGGTTTTGTTGATCATAATGTAGAATTATAAAAAAATTAAAGGGGGGGTTGAAACTTTTAAATTCCTCTTAATATTCTTTCTTTATTTGCTCATTTTTGTCAAATTAAATATTTTGCTGGCATGTTGGTTGTCAAAACACTCAAGAAGCTTAATGTTTTAATATTTTTAGGGATTTGTTGAACATTATGTAGAATTCAGCTAATTTAAAGGGGGGGTTGAAATTTTTAAATTCCTCTTAATATTCTTTCTTTATTTGTTCATTTTTGTCAAATTAAATATTTTGCTGGCATGTTAGTTGTTAAAACACTTAAGAAGCTTATTGTTTTATTATTTTTAGGGTTTTGTTGATCATAATGTAGAATTATAAAAAAATTAAAGGGGGGGTTGAAACTTTTAAATTCCTCTTAATATTCTTTCTTTATTTGCTCATTTTTGTCAAATTAAATATTTTGCTGGCATGTTGGTTGTCAAAACACTCAAGAAGCTTAATGTTTTAATATTTTTAGGGATTTGTTGAACATTATGTAGAATTCAGCTAATTTAAAGGGGGGGTTGAAATTTTTAAATTCCTCTTAATATTCTTTCTTTATTTGTTCATTTTTGTCAAATTATATATTTTCCTGGCATGTTGGGTGTCAAATCACTCAAAAGCTTAATGTTTTAATATTTTTAGGGTTTTATTGATCATAATGTAGAATTATAAAAAAATTAAATGGGGGGTTGGAACTTTTAAATTCCTCTTAATATTCTTTCTTTATTTGCTCATTTTTGTCAAATTAAATTTTTTTTAGGCATGATGGGTGTCAAATCACTCAACAAGCTTAATGTTTTAATATTTTTAGGGTTTTGTTGATCATAATGTAGAATTATAAAAAAATTAAATGGGGGGTTGGAACTTTTTAATTCCTCTTAATATTCTTTCTTTATTTGTTCATTTTTGTCAAATTAAATATTTTCCTGGCATGTTAGTTGTTAAAACACTTAAGAAGCTTATTGTTTTGATATTTTTAGGGTTTTGTTGATCATAATGTAGAATTATAAAAAAATTAAATGGGGGGTTGAACTTTTAAATTCCTCTTAATGATCTTTCTTTATTTGCTCATTTTTGTCAAATTAAATTTTTTTTAGGCATGTTGGGTGTCAAATCACTCAACAAGCTTAATGTTTTAATATTTTTAGGGTTTTGTTGATCATAATGTAGAAGTATAAAAAAATTAAATGGGTGGTTGGAACTTTTTAATTCCTCTTAATATTCTTTCTTTATTTGTTCATTTTTGTCAAATTAAATATTTTCCTGGCATGTTGGGTGTCAAATCACTCAAAAGCTTAATGTTTTAATATTTTTAGGGTTTTATTGATCATAATGTAGAATTATAAAAAAATTAAATGGGGGGTTGGAACTTTTAAATTCCTCTTAATATTCTTTCTTTATTTGCTCATTTTTGTCAAATTAAATTTTTTTTAGGCATGTTGGGTGTCAAATCACTCAACAAGCTTAATGTTTTAATATTTTTAGGGTTTTGTTGATCATAATGTAGAAGTATAAAAAAATTAAATGGGGGGTTGGAACTTTTTAATTCCTCTTAATATTCTTTCTTTATTTGTTCATTTTTGTCAAATTAAATATTTTCCTGGCATGTTAGTTGTTAAAACACTTAAGAAGCTTATTGTTTTGATATTTTTAGGGTTTTGTTGATCATAATGTAGAATTATAAAAAAATTAAATGGGGGGTTGAACTTTTAAATTCCTCTTAATATTCTTTCTTTATTTGCTCATTTTTGTCAAATTAAATATTTGGCTGGCATGTTGGTTGTCAAAACACTCAAGAAGCTTAATGTTTTAATATTTTTAGGGATTTGTTGAACATTATGTAGAATTCAGCTAATTTAAAGGGGGGGTTGAAATTTTTAAATTCCTCTTAATATTCTTTCTTTATTTGTTCATTTTTGTCAAATTAAATATTTTGCTGGCATGTTGGTTGTCAAAACACTCAAGAAGCTTAATGTTTTAATATTTTTAGGGTTTTGTTGATCATAATGTAGAATTATAAAAAAATTAAATGGGGGGTTGGAACTTTTAAATTCCTCTTAATATTCTTTCTTTATTTGCTCATTTTTGTCAAATTAAATTTTTTTTAGGCATGTTGGGTGTCAAATCACTCAACAAGCTTAATGTTTTAATATTTTTAAGGATTTGTTGAACATTAGGTAGAATTCAGCTAATTTAAAGGGGGGGTTGAAATTTTTAAATTCCTCTTAATATTCTTTCTTAATTTGTTCATTTTTGTCAAATTAAATATTTTGCTGGCATGTTAGTTGTTAAAACACTTAAGAAGCTTATTGTTTTATTATTTTTAGGGTTTTGTTGATCATAATGTAGAATTATAAAAAAATTAAAGGGGGGGTTGAAACTTTTAAATTCCTCTTAATATTCTTTCTTTATTTGCTCATTTTTGTCAAATTAAATTTTTTTTAGGCATGTTGGGTGTCAAATCACTCAACAAGCTTAATGTTTTAATATTTTTAGGGATTTGTTGAACATTAGGTAGAATTCAGCTAATTTAAAGGGGGGGTTGAAATTTTTAAATTCCTCTTAATATTCTTTCTTTATTTGTTCATTTTTGTCAAATTAAATATTTTGCTGGCATGTTAGTTGTTAAAACACTTAAGAAGCTTATTGTTTTATTATTTTTAGGGTTTTGTTGATCATAATGTAGAATTATAAAAAAATTAAAGGGGGGGTTGAAACTTTTAAATTCCTCTTAATATTCTATCTTTATTTGCTCATTTTTGTCAAATTAAATATTTTGCTGGCATGTTGGTTGTCAAAACACTCAAGAAGCTTAATGTTTTAATATTTTTAGGGATTTGTTGAACATTATGTAGAATTCAGCTAATTTAAAGGGGGGGTTGAAATTTTTAAATTCCTCTTAATATTCTTTCTTTATTTGTTCATTTTTGTCAAATTAAATATTTTCCTGGCATGTTGGGTGTCAAATCACTCAAAAGCTTAATGTTTTAATATTTTTAGGGTTTTATTGATCATAATGTAGAATTATAAAAAAATTAAATGGGGGGTTGGAACTTTTAAATTCCTCTTAATATTCTTTCTTTATTTGCTCATTTTTGTCAAATTAAATTTTTTTTAGGCATGATGGGTGTCAAATCACTCAACAAGCTTAATGTTTTAATATTTTTAGGGTTTTGTTGATCATAATGTAGAATTATAAAAAAATTAAATGGGGGGTTGAACTTTTAAATTCCTCTTAATGATCTTTCTTTATTTGCTCATTTTTGTCAAATTAAATATTTTGCTGGCATGTTGGTTGTCAAAACACTCAAGAAGCTTAATGTTTTAATATTTTTAGGGTTTTGTTGATTATAATGTAGAATTATAAAAAAATTAAATGGGGGGTTGGAACTTTTAAATTCCTCTTAATATTCTTTCTTTATTTGTTCATTTTTGTTAAATTAAATATTTTCCTGGCATGTTGGGTGTCAAATCACTCAAAAGCTTAATGTTTTAATATTTTTAGGGTTTTATTGATCATAATGTAGAATTATAAAAAAATTAAATGGGGGGTTGGAACTTTTAAATTCCTCTTAATATTCTTTCTTTATTTGCTCATTTTTGTCAAATTAAATTTTTATTAGGCATGTTGGGTGTCAAATCACTCAACAAGCTTAATGTTTTAATATTTTTAGGGATTTGTTGAACATTAGGTAGAATTCAGCTAATTTAAAGGGGGGGTTGAAATTTTTAAATTCCTCTTAATATTCTTTCTTTATTTGTTCATTTTTGTCAAATTAAATATTTTGCTGGCATGTTAGTTGTTAAAACACTTAAGAAGCTTATTGTTTTATTATTTTTAGGGTTTTGTTGATCATAATGTAGAATTATAAAAAAATTAAAGGGGGGGTTGAAACTTTTAAATTACTCTTAATATTCTTTCTTTATTTGCTCATTTTTGTCAAATTAAATATTTTGCTGGCATGTTGGTTGTCAAAACACTCAAGAAGCTTAATGTTTTAATATTTTTAGGGATTTGTTGAACATTATGTAGAATTCAGCTAATTTAAAGGGGGGGTTGAAATTTTTAAATTCCTCTTAATATTCTTTCTTTATTTGTTCATTTTTGTCAAATTAAATATTTTGCTGGCATGTTGGGTGTCAAATCACTTAAGAAGCTTATTGTTTTAATATTTTTAGGGTTTTATTGATCATAATGTAGAATTATAAAAAAATTAAATGGGGGGTTGGAACTTTTAAATTCCTCTTAATATTCTTTCTTTATTTGCTCATTTTTGTCAAATTAAATTTTTTTTAGGCATGTTGGGTGTCAAATCACTCAACAAGCTTAATGTTTTAATATTTTTAGGGTTTTGTTGATCATAATGTAGAAGTATAAAAAAATTAAATGGGTGGTTGGAACTTTTAAATTCCTCTTAATATTCTTTCTTTATTTGCTCATTTTTGTCAAATTAAATTTTTTTTAGGCATGTTGGGTGTCAAATCACTCAACAAGCTTAATGTTTTAATATTTTTAGGGTTTTGTTGATCATAATGTAGAATTATAAAAAAATTAAATGGGGGGTTGGAACTTTTAAATTCCTCTTAATATTCTTTCTTTATTTGCTCATTTTTGTCAAATTAAATTTTTTTTAGGCATGTTGGGTGTCAAATCACTCAACAAGCTTAATGTTTTAATATTTTTAGGGTTTTGTTGATCATAATGTAGAAGTATAAAAAAATTAAATAGGGGGTTGGAACTTTTTAATTCCTCTTAATATTCTTTCTTTATTTGTTCATTTTTGTCAAATTAAATATTTTCCTGGCATGTTAGTTGTTAAAACACTTAAGAAGCTTATTGTTTTGATATTTTTAGGGTTTTGTTGATCATAATGTAGAATTCTAAAAAAATTAAATGGGGGGTTGAACTTTTAAATTCCTCTTAATATTCTTTCTTTATTTGTTCATTTTTGTGAAATTAAATATTTTCCTGGCATGTTGGTTGTCAAAACACTCAAGAAGCTTAATGTTTTAATATTTTTAGGGTTTTGTTGATCATAATGTAGAATTATAAAAAAATTAAAGGGGGGGTTGAAACTTTTAAATTCCTCTTAATATTCTTTCTTTATTTGTTCATTTTTGTCAAATTAAATATTTTCCTGGCATGTTAGTTGTTAAAACACTTAAGAAGCTTATTGTTTTGATATTTTTAGGGTTTTGTTGATCATAATGTAGAATTATATAAAAATTAAATGGGGGGTTGAACTTTTAAATTCCTCTTAATATTCTTTCTTTATTAGCTCATTTTTGTCAAATTAAATATTTGGCTGGCATGTTGGTTGTCAAAACACTCAAGAAGCTTAATGTTTTAATATTTTTAGGGATTTGTTGAACATTATGTAGAATTCAGCTAATTTTAAGGGGGGGTTGAAATTTTTAAATTCCTCTTAATATTCTTTCTTTATTTGTTCATTTTTGTCAAAATAAATATTTTCCTGGCATGTTGGGTGTCAAATCACTCAACAAGCTTAATGTTTTAATATTTTTAGGGTTTTGTTGATCATAATGTAGAAGTATAAAAAAATTAAATGGGTGGTTGGAACTTTTAAATTCCTCTTAATATTCTTTCTTTATTTGCTCATTTTTGTCAAATTAAATTTTTTTTAGGCATGTTGGGTGTCAAATCACTCAACAAGCTTAATGTTTTAATATTTTTAGGGTTTTGTTGATCATAATGTAGAATTATAAAAAAATTAAATGGGGGGTTGGAACTTTTAAATTCCTCTTAATATTCTTTCTTTATTTGCTCATTTTTGTCAAATTAAATTTTTTTTAGGCATGTTGGGTGTCAAATCACTCAACAAGCTTAATGTTTTAATATTTTTAGGGTTTTGTTGATCATAATGTAGAAGTATAAAAAAATTAAATAGGGGGTTGGAACTTTTTAATTCCTCTTAATATTCTTTCTTTATTTGTTCATTTTTGTCAAATTAAATATTTTCCTGGCATGTTAGTTGTTAAAACACTTAAGAAGCTTATTGTTTTGATATTTTTAGGGTTTTGTTGATCATAATGTAGAATTCTAAAAAAATTAAATGGGGGGTTGAACTTTTAAATTCCTCTTAATATTCTTTCTTTATTTGTTCATTTTTGTGAAATTAAATATTTTCCTGGCATGTTGGTTGTCAAAACACTCAAGAAGCTTAATGTTTTAATATTTTTAGGGTTTTGTTGATCATAATGTAGAATTATAAAAAAATTAAAGGGGGGGTTGAAACTTTTAAATTCCTCTTAATATTCTTTCTTTATTTGTTCATTTTTGTCAAATTAAATATTTTCCTGGCATGTTAGTTGTTAAAACACTTAAGAAGCTTATTGTTTTGATATTTTTAGGGTTTTGTTGATCATAATGTAGAATTATATAAAAATTAAATGGGGGGTTGAACTTTTAAATTCCTCTTAATATTCTTTCTTTATTAGCTCATTTTTGTCAAATTAAATATTTGGCTGGCATGTTGGTTGTCAAAACACTCAAGAAGCTTAATGTTTTAATATTTTTAGGGATTTGTTGAACATTATGTAGAATTCAGCTAATTTTAAGGGGGGGTTGAAATTTTTAAATTCCTCTTAATATTCTTTCTTTATTTGTTCATTTTTGTCAAAATAAATATTTTCCTGGCATGTTGGGTGTCAAATCACTCAAAAGCTTAATGTTTTAATATTTTTAGGGTTTTATTGATCATAATGTAGAATTATAAAAAAATTAAATGGGGGGTTGGAACTTTTAAATTCCTCTTAATATTCTTTCTTTATTTGCTCATTTTTGTCAAATTAAATTTATTTTAGGCATGATGGGTGTCAAATCACTCAACAAGCTTAATGTTTTAATATTTTTAGGGTTTTGTTGATCATAATGTAGAATTATAAAAAAATTAAATGGGGGGTTGGAACTTTTTAATTCCTCTTAATATTCTTTCTTTATTTGTTCATTTTTGTCAAATTAAATATTTTCCTGGCATGTTAGTTGTTAAAACACTTAAGAAGCTTATTGTTTTGATATTTTTAGGGTTTTGTTGATCATAATGTAGAATTATAAAAAAATTAAATGGGGGGTTGAACTTTTAAATTCCTCTTAATGATCTTTCTTTATTTGCTCATTTTTGTCAAATTAAATATTTTGCTGGCATGTTGGTTGTCAAAACACTCAAGAAGCTTAATGTTTTAATATTTTTAGGGTTTTGTTGATCATAATGTAGAATTATAAAAAAATTAAATGGGGGGTTGGAACTTTTAAATTCCTCTTAATGATCTTTCTTTATTTGCTCATTTTTGTCAAATTAAATATTTTGCTGGCATGTTGGTTGTCAAAACACTCAACAAGCTTAATGTTTTAATATTTTTAGGGTTTTGTTGATCATAATGTAGAATTATAAGAAAATTAAATGGGGGGTTGGAACTTTTAAATTCCTCTTAATATTCTTTCTTTATTTGCTCATTTTTGTCAAATTAAATATTTTGCTGGCATGTTGGTTGTCAAAACACTCAAGAAGCTTAATGTTTTAATATTTTTAGGGATTTGTTGAACATTATGTAGAATTCAGCTAATTTAAAGGGGGGGTTGAAATTTTTAAATTCCTCTTAATATTCTTTCTTTATTTGTTCATTTTTGTCAAATTAAATATTTTCCTGGCATGTTGGGTGTCAAATCACTCAAAAGCTTAATGTTTTAATATTTTTAGGGTTTTATTGATCATAATGTAGAATTATAAAAAAATTAAATGGGGGGTTGGAACTTTTAAATTCCTCTTAATATTCTTTCTTTATTTGCTCATTTTTGTCAAATTAAATTTTTTTTAGGCATGATGGGTGTCAAATCACTCAACAAGCTTAATGTTTTAATATTTTTAGGGTTTTGTTGATCATAATGTAGAATTATAAAAAAATTAAATGGGGGGTTGGAACTTTTTAATTCCTCTTAATATACTTTCTTTATTTGTTCATTTTTGTCAAATTAAATATTTTCCTGGCATGTTAGTTGTTAAAACACTTAAGAAGCTTATTGTTTTGATATTTTTAGGGTTTTGTTGATCATAATGTAGAATTATAAAAAAATTAAATGGGGGGTTGAACTTTTAAATTCCTCTTAATGATCTTTCTTTATTTGCTCATTTTTGTCAAATTAAATATTTTGCTGGCATGTTGGTTGTCAAAACACTCAAGAAGCTTAATGTTTTAATATTTTTAGGGTTTTGTTGATTATAATGTAGAATTATAAAAAAATTAAATGGGGGGTTGGAACTTTTAAATTCCTCTTAATATTCTTTCTTTATTTGTTCATTTTTGTTAAATTAAATATTTTCCTGGCATGTTGGGTGTCAAATCACTCAAAAGCTTAATGTTTTAATATTTTTAGGGTTTTATTGATCATAATGTAGAATTATAAAAAAATTAAATGGGGGGTTGGAACTTTTAAATTCCTCTTAATATTCTTTCTTTATTTGCTCATTTTTGTCAAATTAAATTTTTATTAGGCATGTTGGGTGTCAAATCACTCAACAAGCTTAATGTTTTAATATTTTTAGGGATTTGTTGAACATTAGGTAGAATTCAGCTAATTTAAAGGGGGGGTTGAAATTTTTAAATTCCTCTTAATATTCTTTCTTTATTTGTTCATTTTTGTCAAATTAAATATTTTGCTGGCATGTTAGTTGTTAAAACACTTAAGAAGCTTATTGTTTTATTATTTTTAGGGTTTTGTTGATCATAATGTAGAATTATAAAAAAATTAAAGGGGGGGTTGAAACTTTTAAATTACTCTTAATATTCTTTCTTTATTTGCTCATTTTTGTCAAATTAAATATTTTGCTGGCATGTTGGGTGTCAAATCACTTAAGAAGCTTATTGTTTTAATATTTTTAGGGTTTTATTGATCATAATGTAGAATTATAAAAAAATTAAATGGGGGGTTGGAACTTTTAAATTCCTCTTAATATTCTTTCTTTATTTGCTCATTTTTGTCAAATTAAATTTTTTTTAGGCATGTTGGGTGTCAAATCACTCAACAAGCTTAATGTTTTAATATTTTTAGGGTTTTGTTGATCATAATGTAGAATTATAAAAAAATTAAATGGGGGGTTGGAACTTTTTAATTCCTCTTAATATTCTTTCTTTATTTGTTCATTTTTGTCAAATTAAATATTTTCCTGGCATGTTAGTTGTTAAAACACTTAAGAAGCTTATTGTTTTGATATTTTTAGGGTTTTGTTGATCATAATGTAGAATTATAAAAAAATTAAATGGGGGGTTGAACTTTTAAATTCCTCTTAATGATCATTCTTTATTTGCTCATTTTTGTCAAATTAAATATTTTGCTGGCATGTTGGTTGTCAAAACACTCAAGAAGCTTAATGTTTTAATATTTTTAGGGTTTTGTTGATCATAATGTAGAATTATAAAAAAATTAAATGGGGGGTTGGAACTTTTAAATTCCTCTTAATGATCTTTCTTTATTTGCTCATTTTTGTCAAATTAAATATTTTGCTGGCATGTTGGTTGTCAAAACACTCAACAAGCTTAATGTTTTAATATTTTTAGGGTTTTGTTGATCATAATGTAGAATTATAAGAAAATTAAATGGGGGGTTGGAACTTTTAAATTCCTCTTAATATTCTTTCTTTATTTGCTCATTTTTGTCAAATTAAATATTTTGCTGGCATGTTGGTTGTCAAAACACTCAAGAAGCTTAATGTTTTAATATTTTTAGGGATTTGTTGAACATTATGTAGAATTCAGCTAATTTAAAGGGGGGGTTGAAATTTTTAAATTCCTCTTAATATTCTTTCTTTATTTGTTCATTTTTGTCAAATTAAATATTTTCCTGGCATGTTGGGTGTCAAATCACTCAAAAGCTTAATGTTTTAATATTTTTAGGGTTTTATTGATCATAATGTAGAATTATAAAAAAATTAAATGGGGGGTTGGAACTTTTAAATTCCTCTTAATATTCTTTCTTTATTTGCTCATTTTTGTCAAATTAAATTTTTTTTAGGCATGATGGGTGTCAAATCACTCAACAAGCTTAATGTTTTAATATTTTTAGGGTTTTGTTGATCATAATGTAGAATTATAAAAAAATTAAATGGGGGGTTGGAACTTTTTAATTCCTCTTAATATACTTTCTTTATTTGTTCATTTTTGTCAAATTAAATATTTTCCTGGCATGTTAGTTGTTAAAACACTTAAGAAGCTTATTGTTTTGATATTTTTAGGGTTTTGTTGATCATAATGTAGAATTATAAAAAAATTAAATGGGGGGTTGAACTTTTAAATTCCTCTTAATGATCTTTCTTTATTTGCTCATTTTTGTCAAATTAAATATTTTGCTGGCATGTTGGTTGTCAAAACACTCAAGAAGCTTAATGTTTTAATATTTTTAGGGTTTTGTTGATTATAATGTAGAATTATAAAAAAATTAAATGGGGGGTTGGAACTTTTAAATTCCTCTTAATATTCTTTCTTTATTTGTTCATTTTTGTTAAATTAAATATTTTCCTGGCATGTTGGGTGTCAAATCACTCAAAAGCTTAATGTTTTAATATTTTTAGGGTTTTATTGATCATAATGTAGAATTATAAAAAAATTAAATGGGGGGTTGGAACTTTTAAATTCCTCTTAATATTCTTTCTTTATTTGCTCATTTTTGTCAAATTAAATTTTTATTAGGCATGTTGGGTGTCAAATCACTCAACAAGCTTAATGTTTTAATATTTTTAGGGATTTGTTGAACATTAGGTAGAATTCAGCTAATTTAAAGGGGGGGTTGAAATTTTTAAATTCCTCTTAATATTCTTTCTTTATTTGTTCATTTTTGTCAAATTAAATATTTTGCTGGCATGTTAGTTGTTAAAACACTTAAGAAGCTTATTGTTTTATTATTTTTAGGGTTTTGTTGATCATAATGTAGAATTATAAAAAAATTAAAGGGGGGGTTGAAACTTTTAAATTACTCTTAATATTCTTTCTTTATTTGCTCATTTTTGTCAAATTAAATATTTTGCTGGCATGTTGGGTGTCAAATCACTTAAGAAGCTTATTGTTTTAATATTTTTAGGGTTTTATTGATCATAATGTAGAATTATAAAAAAATTAAATGGGGGGTTGGAACTTTTAAATTCCTCTTAATATTCTTTCTTTATTTGCTCATTTTTGTCAAATTAAATTTTTTTTAGGCATGTTGGGTGTCAAATCACTCAACAAGCTTAATGTTTTAATATTTTTAGGGTTTTGTTGATCATAATGTAGAAGTATAAAAAAATTAAATGGGTGGTTGGAACTTTTAAATTCCTCTTAATATTCTTTCTTTATTTGCTCATTTTTGTCAAATTAAATTTTTTTTAGGCATGTTGGGTGTCAAATCACTCAACAAGCTTAATGTTTTAATATTTTTAGGGTTTTGTTGATCATAATGTAGAATTATAAAAAAATTAAATGGGGGGTTGGAACTTTTAAATTCCTCTTAATATTCTTTCTTTATTTGCTCATTTTTGTCAAATTAAATTTTTTTTAGGCATGTTGGGTGTCAAATCACTCAACAAGCTTAATGTTTTAATATTTTTAGGGTTTTGTTGATCATAATGTAGAAGTATAAAAAAATTAAATAGGGGGTTGGAACTTTTTAATTCCTCTTAATATTCTTTCTTTATTTGTTCATTTTTGTCAAATTAAATATTTTCCTGGCATGTTAGTTGTTAAAACACTTAAGAAGCTTATTGTTTTGATATTTTTAGGGTTTTGTTGATCATAATGTAGAATTCTAAAAAAATTAAATGGGGGGTTGAACTTTTAAATTCCTCTTAATATTCTTTCTTTATTTGTTCATTTTTGTGAAATTAAATATTTTCCTGGCATGTTGGTTGTCAAAACACTCAAGAAGCTTAATGTTTTAATATTTTTAGGGTTTTGTTGATCATAATGTAGAATTATAAAAAAATTAAAGGGGGGGTTGAAACTTTTAAATTCCTCTTAATATTCTTTCTTTATTTGTTCATTTTTGTCAAATTAAATATTTTGCTGGCATGTTAGTTGTTAAAACACTTAAGAAGCTTATTGTTTTATTATTTTTAGGGTTTTGTTGATCATAATGTAGAATTATAAAAAAATTAAAGGGGGGGTTGAAACTTTTAAATTACTCTTAATATTCTTTCTTTATTTGCTCATTTTTGTCAAATTAAATATTTTGCTGGCATGTTGGGTGTCAAATCACTTAAGAAGCTTATTGTTTTAATATTTTTAGGGTTTTATTGATCATAATGTAGAATTATAAAAAAATTAAATGGGGGGTTGGAACTTTTAAATTCCTCTTAATATTCTTTCTTTATTTGCTCATTTTTGTCAAATTAAATTTTTTTTAGGCATGTTGGGTGTCAAATCACTCAACAAGCTTAATGTTTTAATATTTTTAGGGTTTTGTTGATCATAATGTAGAATTATAAAAAAATTAAATGGGGGGTTGGAACTTTTTAATTCCTCTTAATATTCTTTCTTTATTTGTTCATTTTTGTCAAATTAAATATTTTCCTGGCATGTTAGTTGTTAAAACACTTAAGAAGCTTATTGTTTTGATATTTTTAGGGTTTTGTTGATCATAATGTAGAATTATAAAAAAATTAAATGGGGGGTTGAACTTTTAAATTCCTCTTAATGATCATTCTTTATTTGCTCATTTTTGTCAAATTAAATATTTTGCTGGCATGTTGGTTGTCAAAACACTCAAGAAGCTTAATGTTTTAATATTTTTAGGGTTTTGTTGATCATAATGTAGAATTATAAAAAAATTAAATGGGGGGTTGGAACTTTTAAATTCCTCTTAATGATCTTTCTTTATTTGCTCATTTTTGTCAAATTAAATATTTTGCTGGCATGTTGGTTGTCAAAACACTCAACAAGCTTAATGTTTTAATATTTTTAGGGTTTTGTTGATCATAATGTAGAATTATAAGAAAATTAAATGGGGGGTTGGAACTTTTAAATTCCTCTTAATATTCTTTCTTTATTTGCTCATTTTTGTCAAATTAAATATTTTGCTGGCATGTTGGTTGTCAAAACACTCAAGAAGCTTAATGTTTTAATATTTTTAGGGATTTGTTGAACATTATGTAGAATTCAGCTAATTTAAAGGGGGGGTTGAAATTTTTAAATTCCTCTTAATATTCTTTCTTTATTTGTTCATTTTTGTCAAATTAAATATTTTCCTGGCATGTTGGGTGTCAAATCACTCAAAAGCTTAATGTTTTAATATTTTTAGGGTTTTATTGATCATAATGTAGAATTATAAAAAAATTAAATGGGGGGTTGGAACTTTTAAATTCCTCTTAATATTCTTTCTTTATTTGCTCATTTTTGTCAAATTAAATTTTTTTTAGGCATGATGGGTGTCAAATCACTCAACAAG
The DNA here is from genome assembly GCA_956483605.1 of Tuberolachnus salignus. Taxonomy (NCBI): domain Eukaryota; kingdom Metazoa; phylum Arthropoda; class Insecta; order Hemiptera; family Aphididae; genus Tuberolachnus; species Tuberolachnus salignus. Next base: position 408,755 of record CATQFH010000086.1, on the reverse strand, counting down.
CTTAATGTTTTAATATTTTTAGGGTTTTGTTGATCATAATGTAGAATTATAAAAAAATTAAATGGGGGGTTGGAACTTTTTAATTCCTCTTAATATACTTTCTTTATTTGTTCATTTTTGTCAAATTAAATATTTTCCTGGCATGTTAGTTGTTAAAACACTTAAGAAGCTTATTGTTTTGATATTTTTAGGGTTTTGTTGATCATAATGTAGAATTATAAAAAAATTAAATGGGGGGTTGAACTTTTAAATTCCTCTTAATGATCTTTCTTTATTTGCTCATTTTTGTCAAATTAAATATTTTGCTGGCATGTTGGTTGTCAAAACACTCAAGAAGCTTAATGTTTTAATATTTTTAGGGTTTTGTTGATTATAATGTAGAATTATAAAAAAATTAAATGGGGGGTTGGAACTTTTAAATTCCTCTTAATATTCTTTCTTTATTTGTTCATTTTTGTTAAATTAAATATTTTCCTGGCATGTTGGGTGTCAAATCACTCAAAAGCTTAATGTTTTAATATTTTTAGGGTTTTATTGATCATAATGTAGAATTATAAAAAAATTAAATGGGGGGTTGGAACTTTTAAATTCCTCTTAATATTCTTTCTTTATTTGCTCATTTTTGTCAAATTAAATTTTTATTAGGCATGTTGGGTGTCAAATCACTCAACAAGCTTAATGTTTTAATATTTTTAGGGATTTGTTGAACATTAGGTAGAATTCAGCTAATTTAAAGGGGGGGTTGAAATTTTTAAATTCCTCTTAATATTCTTTCTTTATTTGTTCATTTTTGTCAAATTAAATATTTTGCTGGCATGTTAGTTGTTAAAACACTTAAGAAGCTTATTGTTTTATTATTTTTAGGGTTTTGTTGATCATAATGTAGAATTATAAAAAAATTAAAGGGGGGGTTGAAACTTTTAAATTACTCTTAATATTCTTTCTTTATTTGCTCATTTTTGTCAAATTAAATATTTTGCTGGCATGTTGGGTGTCAAATCACTTAAGAAGCTTATTGTTTTAATATTTTTAGGGTTTTATTGATCATAATGTAGAATTATAAAAAAATTAAATGGGGGGTTGGAACTTTTAAATTCCTCTTAATATTCTTTCTTTATTTGCTCATTTTTGTCAAATTAAATTTTTTTTAGGCATGTTGGGTGTCAAATCACTCAACAAGCTTAATGTTTTAATATTTTTAGGGTTTTGTTGATCATAATGTAGAAGTATAAAAAAATTAAATGGGTGGTTGGAACTTTTAAATTCCTCTTAATATTCTTTCTTTATTTGCTCATTTTTGTCAAATTAAATTTTTTTTAGGCATGTTGGGTGTCAAATCACTCAACAAGCTTAATGTTTTAATATTTTTAGGGTTTTGTTGATCATAATGTAGAATTATAAAAAAATTAAATGGGGGGTTGGAACTTTTAAATTCCTCTTAATATTCTTTCTTTATTTGCTCATTTTTGTCAAATTAAATTTTTTTTAGGCATGTTGGGTGTCAAATCACTCAACAAGCTTAATGTTTTAATATTTTTAGGGTTTTGTTGATCATAATGTAGAAGTATAAAAAAATTAAATAGGGGGTTGGAACTTTTTAATTCCTCTTAATATTCTTTCTTTATTTGTTCATTTTTGTCAAATTAAATATTTTCCTGGCATGTTAGTTGTTAAAACACTTAAGAAGCTTATTGTTTTGATATTTTTAGGGTTTTGTTGATCATAATGTAGAATTCTAAAAAAATTAAATGGGGGGTTGAACTTTTAAATTCCTCTTAATATTCTTTCTTTATTTGTTCATTTTTGTGAAATTAAATATTTTCCTGGCATGTTGGTTGTCAAAACACTCAAGAAGCTTAATGTTTTAATATTTTTAGGGTTTTGTTGATCATAATGTAGAATTATAAAAAAATTAAAGGGGGGGTTGAAACTTTTAAATTCCTCTTAATATTCTTTCTTTATTTGTTCATTTTTGTCAAATTAAATATTTTCCTGGCATGTTAGTTGTTAAAACACTTAAGAAGCTTATTGTTTTGATATTTTTAGGGTTTTGTTGATCATAATGTAGAATTATATAAAAATTAAATGGGGGGTTGAACTTTTAAATTCCTCTTAATATTCTTTCTTTATTAGCTCATTTTTGTCAAATTAAATATTTGGCTGGCATGTTGGTTGTCAAAACACTCAAGAAGCTTAATGTTTTAATATTTTTAGGGATTTGTTGAACATTATGTAGAATTCAGCTAATTTTAAGGGGGGGTTGAAATTTTTAAATTCCTCTTAATATTCTTTCTTTATTTGTTCATTTTTGTCAAATTAAATATTTTGCTGGCATGTTGGGTGTCAAATCACTTAAGAAGCTTATTGTTTTAATATTTTTAGGGTTTTATTGATCATAATGTAGAATTATAAAAAAATTAAATGGGGGGTTGGAACTTTTAAATTCCTCTTAATATTCTTTCTTTATTTGCTCATTTTTGTCAAATTAAATTTTTTTTAGGCATGTTGGGTGTCAAATCACTCAACAAGCTTAATGTTTTAATATTTTTAGGGTTTTGTTGATCATAATGTAGAAGTATAAAAAAATTAAATGGGTGGTTGGAACTTTTAAATTCCTCTTAATATTCTTTCTTTATTTGCTCATTTTTGTCAAATTAAATTTTTTTTAGGCATGTTGGGTGTCAAATCACTCAACAAGCTTAATGTTTTAATATTTTTAGGGTTTTGTTGATCATAATGTAGAATTATAAAAAAATTAAATGGGGGGTTGGAACTTTTAAATTCCTCTTAATATTCTTTCTTTATTTGCTCATTTTTGTCAAATTAAATTTTTTTTAGGCATGTTGGGTGTCAAATCACTCAACAAGCTTAATGTTTTAATATTTTTAGGGTTTTGTTGATCATAATGTAGAAGTATAAAAAAATTAAATAGGGGGTTGGAACTTTTTAATTCCTCTTAATATTCTTTCTTTATTTGTTCATTTTTGTCAAATTAAATATTTTCCTGGCATGTTAGTTGTTAAAACACTTAAGAAGCTTATTGTTTTGATATTTTTAGGGTTTTGTTGATCATAATGTAGAATTCTAAAAAAATTAAATGGGGGGTTGAACTTTTAAATTCCTCTTAATATTCTTTCTTTATTTGTTCATTTTTGTGAAATTAAATATTTTCCTGGCATGTTGGTTGTCAAAACACTCAAGAAGCTTAATGTTTTAATATTTTTAGGGTTTTGTTGATCATAATGTAGAATTATAAAAAAATTAAAGGGGGGGTTGAAACTTTTAAATTCCTCTTAATATTCTTTCTTTATTTGTTCATTTTTGTCAAATTAAATATTTTCCTGGCATGTTAGTTGTTAAAACACTTAAGAAGCTTATTGTTTTGATATTTTTAGGGTTTTGTTGATCATAATGTAGAATTATATAAAAATTAAATGGGGGGTTGAACTTTTAAATTCCTCTTAATATTCTTTCTTTATTAGCTCATTTTTGTCAAATTAAATATTTGGCTGGCATGTTGGTTGTCAAAACACTCAAGAAGCTTAATGTTTTAATATTTTTAGGGATTTGTTGAACATTATGTAGAATTCAGCTAATTTTAAGGGGGGGTTGAAATTTTTAAATTCCTCTTAATATTCTTTCTTTATTTGTTCATTTTTGTCAAAATAAATATTTTCCTGGCATGTTGGGTGTCAAATCACTCAACAAGCTTAATGTTTTAATATTTTTAGGGTTTTGTTGATCATAATGTAGAAGTATAAAAAAATTAAATGGGTGGTTGGAACTTTTAAATTCCTCTTAATATTCTTTCTTTATTTGCTCATTTTTGTCAAATTAAATTTTTTTTAGGCATGTTGGGTGTCAAATCACTCAACAAGCTTAATGTTTTAATATTTTTAGGGTTTTGTTGATCATAATGTAGAATTATAAAAAAATTAAATGGGGGGTTGGAACTTTTAAATTCCTCTTAATATTCTTTCTTTATTTGCTCATTTTTGTCAAATTAAATTTTTTTTAGGCATGTTGGGTGTCAAATCACTCAACAAGCTTAATGTTTTAATATTTTTAGGGTTTTGTTGATCATAATGTAGAAGTATAAAAAAATTAAATAGGGGGTTGGAACTTTTTAATTCCTCTTAATATTCTTTCTTTATTTGTTCATTTTTGTCAAATTAAATATTTTCCTGGCATGTTAGTTGTTAAAACACTTAAGAAGCTTATTGTTTTGATATTTTTAGGGTTTTGTTGATCATAATGTAGAATTCTAAAAAAATTAAATGGGGGGTTGAACTTTTAAATTCCTCTTAATATTCTTTCTTTATTTGTTCATTTTTGTGAAATTAAATATTTTCCTGGCATGTTGGTTGTCAAAACACTCAAGAAGCTTAATGTTTTAATATTTTTAGGGTTTTGTTGATCATAATGTAGAATTATAAAAAAATTAAAGGGGGGGTTGAAACTTTTAAATTCCTCTTAATATTCTTTCTTTATTTGTTCATTTTTGTCAAATTAAATATTTTCCTGGCATGTTAGTTGTTAAAACACTTAAGAAGCTTATTGTTTTGATATTTTTAGGGTTTTGTTGATCATAATGTAGAATTATATAAAAATTAAATGGGGGGTTGAACTTTTAAATTCCTCTTAATATTCTTTCTTTATTAGCTCATTTTTGTCAAATTAAATATTTGGCTGGCATGTTGGTTGTCAAAACACTCAAGAAGCTTAATGTTTTAATATTTTTAGGGATTTGTTGAACATTATGTAGAATTCAGCTAATTTTAAGGGGGGGTTGAAATTTTTAAATTCCTCTTAATATTCTTTCTTTATTTGTTCATTTTTGTCAAAATAAATATTTTCCTGGCATGTTGGGTGTCAAATCACTCAAAAGCTTAATGTTTTAATATTTTTAGGGTTTTATTGATCATAATGTAGAATTATAAAAAAATTAAATGGGGGGTTGGAACTTTTAAATTCCTCTTAATATTCTTTCTTTATTTGCTCATTTTTGTCAAATTAAATTTATTTTAGGCATGATGGGTGTCAAATCACTCAACAAGCTTAATGTTTTAATATTTTTAGGGTTTTGTTGATCATAATGTAGAATTATAAAAAAATTAAATGGGGGGTTGGAACTTTTTAATTCCTCTTAATATTCTTTCTTTATTTGTTCATTTTTGTCAAATTAAATATTTTCCTGGCATGTTAGTTGTTAAAACACTTAAGAAGCTTATTGTTTTGATATTTTTAGGGTTTTGTTGATCATAATGTAGAATTATAAAAAAATTAAATGGGGGGTTGAACTTTTAAATTCCTCTTAATGATCTTTCTTTATTTGCTCATTTTTGTCAAATTAAATATTTTGCTGGCATGTTGGTTGTCAAAACACTCAAGAAGCTTAATGTTTTAATATTTTTAGGGTTTTGTTGATCATAATGTAGAATTATAAAAAAATTAAATGGGGGGTTGGAACTTTTAAATTCCTCTTAATGATCTTTCTTTATTTGCTCATTTTTGTCAAATTAAATATTTTGCTGGCATGTTGGTTGTCAAAACACTCAACAAGCTTAATGTTTTAATATTTTTAGGGTTTTGTTGATCATAATGTAGAATTATAAGAAAATTAAATGGGGGTTTGGAACTTTTAAATTCCTCTTAATATTCTTTCTTTATTTGCTCATTTTTGTCAAATTAAATATTTTGCTGGCATGTTGGTTGTCAAAACACTCAAGAAGCTTAATGTTTTAATATTTTTAGGGATTTGTTGAACATTATGTAGAATTCAGCTAATTTAAAGGGGGGGTTGAAATTTTTAAATTCCTCTTAATATTCTTTCTTTATTTGTTCATTTTTGTCAAATTAAATATTTTCCTGGCATGTTGGGTGTCAAATCACTCAAAAGCTTAATGTTTTAATATTTTTAGGGTTTTATTGATCATAATGTAGAATTATAAAAAAATTAAATGGGGGGTTGGAACTTTTAAATTCCTCTTAATATTCTTTCTTTATTTGCTCATTTTTGTCAAATTAAATTTTTTTTAGGCATGATGGGTGTCAAATCACTCAACAAGCTTAATGTTTTAATATTTTTAGGGTTTTGTTGATCATAATGTAGAATTATAAAAAAATTAAATGGGGGGTTGGAACTTTTTAATTCCTCTTAATATTCTTTCTTTATTTGTTCATTTTTGTCAAATTAAATATTTTCCTGGCATGTTAGTTGTTAAAACACTTAAGAAGCTTATTGTTTTGATATTTTTAGGGTTTTGTTGATCATAATGTAGAATTATAAAAAAATTAAATGGGGGGTTGAACTTTTAAATTCCTCTTAATGATCTTTCTTTATTTGCTCATTTTTGTCAAATTAAATATTTTGCTGGCATGTTGGTTGTCAAAACACTCAAGAAGCTTAATGTTTTAATATTTTTAGGGTTTTGTTGATTATAATGTAGAATTATAAAAAAATTAAATGGGGGGTTGGAACTTTTAAATTCCTCTTAATATTCTTTCTTTATTTGTTCATTTTTGTTAAATTAAATATTTTCCTGGCATGTTGGGTGTCAAATCACTCAAAAGCTTAATGTTTTAATATTTTTAGGGTTTTATTGATCATAATGTAGAATTATAAAAAAATTAAATGGGGGGTTGGAACTTTTAAATTCCTCTTAATATTCTTTCTTTATTTGCTCATTTTTGTCAAATTAAATTTTTATTAGGCATGTTGGGTGTCAAATCACTCAACAAGCTTAATGTTTTAATATTTTTAGGGATTTGTTGAACATTAGGTAGAATTCAGCTAATTTAAAGGGGGGGTTGAAATTTTTAAATTCCTCTTAATATTCTTTCTTTATTTGTTCATTTTTGTCAAATTAAATATTTTGCTGGCATGTTAGTTGTTAAAACACTTAAGAAGCTTATTGTTTTATTATTTTTAGGGTTTTGTTGATCATAATGTAGAATTATAAAAAAATTAAAGGGGGGGTTGAAACTTTTAAATTACTCTTAATATTCTTTCTTTATTTGCTCATTTTTGTCAAATTAAATATTTTGCTGGCATGTTGGGTGTCAAATCACTTAAGAAGCTTATTGTTTTAATATTTTTAGGGTTTTATTGATCATAATGTAGAATTATAAAAAAATTAAATGGGGGGTTGGAACTTTTAAATTCCTCTTAATATTCTTTCTTTATTTGCTCATTTTTGTCAAATTAAATTTTTTTTAGGCATGTTGGGTGTCAAATCACTCAACAAGCTTAATGTTTTAATATTTTTAGGGTTTTGTTGATCATAATGTAGAAGTATAAAAAAATTAAATGGGTGGTTGGAACTTTTAAATTCCTCTTAATATTCTTTCTTTATTTGCTCATTTTTGTCAAATTAAATTTTTTTTAGGCATGTTGGGTGTCAAATCACTCAACAAGCTTAATGTTTTAATATTTTTAGGGTTTTGTTGATCATAATGTAGAATTATAAAAAAATTAAATGGGGGGTTGGAACTTTTAAATTCCTCTTAATATTCTTTCTTTATTTGCTCATTTTTGTCAAATTAAATTTTTTTTAGGCATGTTGGGTGTCAAATCACTCAACAAGCTTAATGTTTTAATATTTTTAGGGTTTTGTTGATCATAATGTAGAAGTATAAAAAAATTAAATAGGGGGTTGGAACTTTTTAATTCCTCTTAATATTCTTTCTTTATTTGTTCATTTTTGTCAAATTAAATATTTTCCTGGCATGTTAGTTGTTAAAACACTTAAGAAGCTTATTGTTTTGATATTTTTAGGGTTTTGTTGATCATAATGTAGAATTCTAAAAAAATTAAATGGGGGGTTGAACTTTTAAATTCCTCTTAATATTCTTTCTTTATTTGTTCATTTTTGTGAAATTAAATATTTTCCTGGCATGTTGGTTGTCAAAACACTCAAGAAGCTTAATGTTTTAATATTTTTAGGGTTTTGTTGATCATAATGTAGAATTATAAAAAAATTAAAGGGGGGGTTGAAACTTTTAAATTCCTCTTAATATTCTTTCTTTATTTGTTCATTTTTGTCAAATTAAATATTTTCCTGGCATGTTAGTTGTTAAAACACTTAAGAAGCTTATTGTTTTGATATTTTTAGGGTTTTGTTGATCATAATGTAGAATTATATAAAAATTAAATGGGGGGTTGAACTTTTAAATTCCTCTTAATATTCTTTCTTTATTAGCTCATTTTTGTCAAATTAAATATTTGGCTGGCATGTTGGTTGTCAAAACACTCAAGAAGCTTAATGTTTTAATATTTTTAGGGATTTGTTGAACATTATGTAGAATTCAGCTAATTTTAAGGGGGGGTTGAAATTTTTAAATTCCTCTTAATATTCTTTCTTTATTTGTTCATTTTTGTCAAAATAAATATTTTCCTGGCATGTTGGGTGTCAAATCACTTAACAAGCTTAATGTTTTAATATTTTTAGGGTTTTGTTGATCATAATGTAGAAGTATAAAAAAATTAAATGGGTGGTTGGAACTTTTAAATTCCTCTTAATATTCTTTCTTTATTTGCTCATTTTTGTCAAATTAAATTTTTTTTAGGCATGTTGGGTGTCAAATCACTCAACAAGCTTAATGTTTTAATATTTTTAGGGTTTTGTTGATCATAATGTAGAATTATAAAAAAATTAAATGGGGGGTTGGAACTTTTAAATTCCTCTTAATATTCTTTCTTTATTTGCTCATTTTTGTCAAATTAAATTTTTTTTAGGCATGTTGGGTGTCAAATCACTCAACAAGCTTAATGTTTTAATATTTTTAGGGTTTTGTTGATCATAATGTAGAAGTATAAAAAAATTAAATAGGGGGTTGGAACTTTTTAATTCCTCTTAATATTCTTTCTTTATTTGTTCATTTTTGTCAAATTAAATATTTTCCTGGCATGTTAGTTGTTAAAACACTTAAGAAGCTTATTGTTTTGATATTTTTAGGGTTTTGTTGATCATAATGTAGAATTCTAAAAAAATTAAATGGGGGGTTGAACTTTTAAATTCCTCTTAATATTCTTTCTTTATTTGTTCATTTTTGTGAAATTAAATATTTTCCTGGCATGTTGGTTGTCAAAACACTCAAGAAGCTTAATGTTTTAATATTTTTAGGGTTTTGTTGATCATAATGTAGAATTATAAAAAAATTAAAGGGGGGGTTGAAACTTTTAAATTCCTCTTAATATTCTTTCTTTATTTGTTCATTTTTGTCAAATTAAATATTTTCCTGGCATGTTAGTTGTTAAAACACTTAAGAAGCTTATTGTTTTGATATTTTTAGGGTTTTGTTGATCATAATGTAGAATTATATAAAAATTAAATGGGGGGTTGAACTTTTAAATTCCTCTTAATATTCTTTCTTTATTAGCTCATTTTTGTCAAATTAAATATTTGGCTGGCATGTTGGTTGTCAAAACACTCAAGAAGCTTAATGTTTTAATATTTTTAGGGATTTGTTGAACATTATGTAGAATTCAGCTAATTTTAAGGGGGGGTTGAAATTTTTAAATTCCTCTTAATATTCTTTCTTTATTTGTTCATTTTTGTCAAAATAAATATTTTCCTGGCATGTTGGGTGTCAAATCACTCAAAAGCTTAATGTTTTAATATTTTTAGGGTTTTATTGATCATAATGTAGAATTATAAAAAAATTAAATGGGGGGTTGGAACTTTTAAATTCCTCTTAATATTCTTTCTTTATTTGCTCATTTTTGTCAAATTAAATTTATTTTAGGCATGATGGGTGTCAAATCACTCAACAAGCTTAATGTTTTAATATTTTTAGGGTTTTGTTGATCATAATGTAGAATTATAAAAAAATTAAATGGGGGGTTGGAACTTTTTAATTCCTCTTAATATTCTTTCTTTATTTGTTCATTTTTGTCAAATTAAATATTTTCCTGGCATGTTAGTTGTTAAAACACTTAAGAAGCTTATTGTTTTGATATTTTTAGGGTTTTGTTGATCATAATGTAGAATTATAAAAAAATTAAATGGGGGGTTGAACTTTTAAATTCCTCTTAATGATCTTTCTTTATTTGCTCATTTTTGTCAAATTAAATATTTTGCTGGCATGTTGGTTGTCAAAACACTCAAGAAGCTTAATGTTTTAATATTTTTAGGGTTTTGTTGATCATAATGTAGAATTATAAAAAAATTAAATGGGGGGTTGGAACTTTTAAATTCCTCTTAATGATCTTTCTTTATTTGCTCATTTTTGTCAAATTAAATATTTTGCTGGCATGTTGGTTGTCAAAACACTCAACAAGCTTAATGTTTTAATATTTTTAGGGTTTTGTTGATCATAATGTAGAATTATAAGAAAATTAAATGGGGGGTTGGAACTTTTAAATTCCTCTTAATATTCTTTCTTTATTTGCTCATTTTTGTCAAATTAAATATTTTGCTGGCATGTTGGTTGTCAAAACACTCAAGAAGCTTAATGTTTTAATATTTTTAGGGATTTGTTGAACATTATGTAGAATTCAGCTAATTTAAAGGGGGGGTTGAAATTTTTAAATTCCTCTTAATATTCTTTCTTTATTTGTTCATTTTTGTCAAATTAAATATTTTCCTGGCATGTTGGGTGTCAAATCACTCAAAAGCTTAATGTTTTAATATTTTTAGGGTTTTATTGATCATAATGTAGAATTATAAAAAAATTAAATGGGGGGTTGGAACTTTTAAATTCCTCTTAATATTCTTTCTTTATTTGCTCATTTTTGTCAAATTAAATTTTTTTTAGGCATGATGGGTGTCAAATCACTCAACAAGCTTAATGTTTTAATATTTTTAGGGTTTTGTTGATCATAATGTAGAATTATAAAAAAATTAAATGGGGGGTTGGAACTTTTTAATTCCTCTTAATATTCTTTCTTTATTTGTTCATTTTTGTCAAATTAAATATTTTCCTGGCATGTTAGTTGTTAAAACACTTAAGAAGCTTATTGTTTTGATATTTTTAGGGTTTTGTTGATCATAATGTAGAATTATAAAAAAATTAAATGGGGGGTTGAACTTTTAAATTCCTCTTAATGATCTTTCTTTATTTGCTCATTTTTGTCAAATTAAATATTTTGCTGGCATGTTGGTTGTCAAAACACTCAAGAAGCTTAATGTTTTAATATTTTTAGGGTTTTGTTGATTATAATGTAGAATTATAAAAAAATTAAATGGGGGGTTGGAACTTTTAAATTCCTCTTAATATTCTTTCTTTATTTGTTCATTTTTGTTAAATTAAATATTTTCCTGGCATGTTGGGTGTCAAATCACTCAAAAGCTTAATGTTTTAATATTTTTAGGGTTTTATTGATCATAATGTAGAATTATAAAAAAATTAAATGGGGGGTTGGAACTTTTAAATTCCTCTTAATATTCTTTCTTTATTTGCTCATTTTTGTCAAATTAAATTTTTATTAGGCATGTTGGGTGTCAAATCACTCAAGAAGCTTAATGTTTTAATATTTTTAGGGATTTGTTGAACATTATGTAGAATTCAGCTAATTTAAAGGGGGGGTTGAAATTTTTAAATTCCTCTTAATATTCTTTCTTTATTTGTTCATTTTTGTCAAATTAAATATTTTGCTGGCATGTTGGGTGTCAAATCACTTAAGAAGCTTATTGTTTTAATATTTTTAGGGTTTTATTGATCATAATGTAGAATTATAAAAAAATTAAATGGGGGGTTGGAACTTTTAAATTCCTCTTAATATTCTTTCTTTATTTGCTCATTTTTGTCAAATTAAATTTTTTTTAGGCATGTTGGGTGTCAAATCACTCAACAAGCTTAATGTTTTAATATTTTTAGGGTTTTGTTGATCATAATGTAGAAGTATAAAAAAATTAAATGGGTGGTTGGAACTTTTAAATTCCTCTTAATATTCTTTCTTTATTTGCTCATTTTTGTCAAATTAAATTTTTTTTAGGCATGTTGGGTGTCAAATCACTCAACAAGCTTAATGTTTTAATATTTTTAGGGTTTTGTTGATCATAATGTAGAATTATAAAAAAATTAAATGGGGGGTTGGAACTTTTAAATTCCTCTTAATATTCTTTCTTTATTTGCTCATTTTTGTCAAATTAAATTTTTTTTAGGCATGTTGGGTGTCAAATCACTCAACAAGCTTAATGTTTTAATATTTTTAGGGTTTTGTTGATCATAATGTAGAAGTATAAAAAAATTAAATAGGGGGTTGGAACTTTTTAATTCCTCTTAATATTCTTTCTTTATTTGTTCATTTTTGTCAAATTAAATATTTTCCTGGCATGTTAGTTGTTAAAACACTTAAGAAGCTTATTGTTTTGATATTTTTAGGGTTTTGTTGATCATAATGTAGAATTCTAAAAAAATTAAATGGGGGGTTGAACTTTTAAATTCCTCTTAATATTCTTTCTTTATTTGTTCATTTTTGTGAAATTAAATATTTTCCTGGCATGTTGGTTGTCAAAACACTCAAGAAGCTTAATGTTTTAATATTTTTAGGGTTTTGTTGATCATAATGTAGAATTATAAAAAAATTAAAGGGGGGGTTGAAACTTTTAAATTCCTCTTAATATTCTTTCTTTATTTGTTCATTTTTGTCAAATTAAATATTTTCCTGGCATGTTAGTTGTTAAAACACTTAAGAAGCTTATTGTTTTGATATTTTTAGGGTTTTGTTGATCATAATGTAGAATTATATAAAAATTAAATGGGGGGTTGAACTTTTAAATTCCTCTTAATATTCTTTCTTTATTAGCTCATTTTTGTCAAATTAAATATTTGGCTGGCATGTTGGTTGTCAAAACACTCAAGAAGCTTAATGTTTTAATATTTTTAGGGATTTGTTGAACATTATGTAGAATTCAGCTAATTTTAAGGGGGGGTTGAAATTTTTAAATTCCTCTTAATATTCTTTCTTTATTTGTTCATTTTTGTCAAAATAAATATTTTCCTGGCATGTTGGGTGTCAAATCACTCAAAAGCTTAATGTTTTAATATTTTTAGGGTTTTATTGATCATAATGTAGAATTATAAAAAAATTAAATGGGGGGTTGGAACTTTTAAATTCCTCTTAATATTCTTTCTTTATTTGCTCATTTTTGTCAAATTAAATTTATTTTAGGCATGATGGGTGTCAAATCACTCAACAAGCTTAATGTTTTAATATTTTTAGGGTTTTGTTGATCATAATGTAGAATTATAAAAAAATTAAATGGGGGGTTGGAACTTTTTAATTCCTCTTAATATTCTTTCTTTATTTGTTCATTTTTGTCAAATTAAATATTTTCCTGGCATGTTAGTTGTTAAAACACTTAAGAAGCTTATTGTTTTGATATTTTTAGGGTTTTGTTGATCATAATGTAGAATTATAAAAAAATTAAATGGGGGGTTGAACTTTTAAATTCCTCTTAATGATCTTTCTTTATTTGCTCATTTTTGTCAAATTAAATATTTTGCTGGCATGTTGGTTGTCAAAACACTCAAGAAGCTTAATGTTTTAATATTTTTAGGGTTTTGTTGATCATAATGTAGAATTATAAAAAAATTAAATGGGGGGTTGGAACTTTTAAATTCCTCTTAATATTCTTTCTTTATTTGTTCATTTTTGTTAAATTAAATATTTTCCTGGCATGTTGGGTGTCAAAACACTCAAGAAGCTAAATGTTTTAATATTTTTAGGGATTTGTTGAACATTATGTAGAATTCAGCTAATTTAAAGGGGGGGTTGAAATTTTTAAATTCCTCTTAATATTCTTTCTTTATTTGTTCATTTTTGTCAAATTAAATATTTTGCTGGCATGTTAGTTGTTAAAACACTTAAGAAGCTTATTGTTTTATTATTTTTAGGGTTTTGTTGATCATAATGTAGAATTATAAAAAAATTAAAGGGGGGGTTGAAACTTTTAAATTACTCTTAATATTCTTTCTTTATTTGCTCATTTTTGTCAAATTAAATATTTTGCTGGCATGTTGGTTGTCAAAACACTCAAGAAGCTTAATGTTTTAATATTTTTAGGGATTTGTTGAACATTATGTAGAATTCAGCTAATTTAAAGGGGGGGTTGAAATTTTTAAATTCCTCTTAATATTCTTTCTTTATTTGTTCATTTTTGTCAAATTAAATATTTTGCTGGCATGTTGGTTGTCAAAACACTCAAGAAGCTTAATGTTTTAATATTTTTAGGGTTTTGTTGATCATAATGTAGAATTATAAAAAAATTAAATGGGGGGTTGGAACTTTTAAATTCCTCTTAATATTCTTTCTTTATTTGCTCATTTTTGTCAAATTAAATTTTTTTTAGGCATGTTAGGTGTCAAATCACTCAACAAGCTTAATGTTTTAATATTTTTAGGGATTTGTTGAACATTAGGTAGAATTCAGCTAATTTAAAGGGGGGGTTGAAATTTTTAAATTCCTCTTAATATTCTTTCTTAATTTGTTCATTTTTGTCAAATTAAATATTTTGCTGGCATGTTAGTTGTTAAAACACTTAAGAAGCTTATTGTTTTATTATTTTTAGGGTTTTGTTGATCATAATGTAGAATTATAAAAAAATTAAAGGGGGGGTTGAAACTTTTAAATTCCTCTTAATATTCTTTCTTTATTTGCTCATTTTTGTCAAATTAAATTTTTTTTAGGCATGTTGGGTGTCAAATCACTCAACAAGCTTAATGTTTTAATATTTTTAGGGATTTGTTGAACATTAGGTAGAATTCAGCTAATTTAAAGGGGGGGTTGAAATTTTTAAATTCCTCTTAATATTCTTTCTTTATTTGTTCATTTTTGTCAAATTAAATATTTTGCTGGCATGTTAGTTGTTAAAACACTTAAGAAGCTTATTGTTTTATTATTTTTAGGGTTTTGTTGATCATTATGTAGAATTATAAAAAAATTAAAGGGGGGGTTGAAACTTTTAAATTCCTCTTAATATTCTTTCTTTATTTGCTCATTTTTGTCAAATTAAATATTTTGCTGGCATGTTGGTTGTCAAAACACTCAAGAAGCTTAATGTTTTAATATTTTTAGGGATTTGTTGAACATTATGTAGAATTCAGCTAATTTAAAGGGGGGGTTGAAATTTTTAAATTCCTCTTAATATTCTTTCTTTATTTGTTCATTTTTGTCAAATTAAATATTTTGCTGGCATGTTAGTTGTTAAAACACTTAAGAAGCTTATTGTTTTATTATTTTTAGGGTTTTGTTGATCATAATGTAGAATTATAAAAAAATTAAAGGGGGGGTTGAAACTTTTAAATTCCTCTTAATATTCTTTCTTTATTTGCTCATTTTTGTCAAATTAAATATTTTGCTGGCATGTTGGTTGTCAAAACACTCAAGAAGCTTAATGTTTTAATATTTTTAGGGATTTGTTGAACATTATGTAGAATTCAGCTAATTTAAAGGGGGGGTTGAAATTTTTAAATTCCTCTTAATATTCTTTCTTTATTTGTTCATTTTTGTCAAATTATATATTTTCCTGGCATGTTGGGTGTCAAATCACTCAAAAGCTTAATGTTTTAATATTTTTAGGGTTTTATTGATCATAATGTAGAATTATAAAAAAATTAAATGGGGGGTTGGAACTTTTAAATTCCTCTTAATATTCTTTCTTTATTTGCTCATTTTTGTCAAATTAAATTTTTTTTAGGCATGATGGGTGTCAAATCACTCAACAAGCTTAATGTTTTAATATTTTTAGGGTTTTGTTGATCATAATGTAGAATTATAAAAAAATTAAATGGGGGGTTGGAACTTTTAAATTCCTCTTAATATTCTTTCTTTATTTGTTCATTTTTGTTAAATTAAATATTTTCCTGGCATGTTGGGTGTCAAATCACTCAAAAGCTTAATGTTTTAATATTTTTAGGGTTTTATTGATCATAATGTAGAATTATAAAAAAATTAAATGGGGGGTTGGAACTTTTAAATTCCTCTTAATATTCTTTCTTTATTTGCTCATTTTTGTCAAATTAAATTTTTATTAGGCATGTTGGGTGTCAAATCACTCAACAAGCTTAATGTTTTAATATTTTTAGGGATTTGTTGAACATTAGGTAGAATTCAGCTAATTTAAAGGGGGGGTTGAAATTTTTAAATTCCTCTTAATATTCTTTCTTTATTTGTTCATTTTTGTCAAATTAAATATTTTGCTGGCATGTTAGTTGTTAAAACACTTAAGAAGCTTATTGTTTTATTATTTTTAGGGTTTTGTTGATCATAATGTAGAATTATAAAAAAATTAAAGGGGGGGTTGAAACTTTTAAATTACTCTTAATATTCTTTCTTTATTTGCTCATTTTTGTCAAATTAAATATTTTGCTGGCATGTTGGTTGTCAAAACACTCAAGAAGCTTAATGTTTTAATATTTTTAGGGATTTGTTGAACATTATGTAGAATTCAGCTAATTTAAAGGGGGGGTTGAAATTTTTAAATTCCTCTTAATATTCTTTCTTTATTTGTTCATTTTTGTCAAATTAAATATTTTGCTGGCATGTTGGGTGTCAAATCACTTAAGAAGCTTATTGTTTTAATATTTTTAGGGTTTTATTGATCATAATGTAGAATTATAAAAAAATTAAATGGGGGGTTGGAACTTTTAAATTCCTCTTAATATTCTTTCTTTATTTGCTCATTATTGTCAAATTAAATTTTTTTTAGGCATGTTGGGTGTCAAATCACTCAACAAGCTTAATGTTTTAATATTTTTAGGGTTTTGTTGATCATAATGTAGAAGTATAAAAAAATTAAATGGGTGGTTGGAACTTTTTAATTCCTCTTAATATTCTTTCTTTATTTGTTCATTTTTGTCAAATTAAATATTTTCCTGGCATGTTGGGTGTCAAATCACTCAAAAGCTTAATGTTTTAATATTTTTAGGGTTTTATTGATCATAATGTAGAATTATAAAAAAATTAAATGGGGGGTTGGAACTTTTAAATTCCTCTTAATATTCTTTCTTTATTTGCTCATTTTTGTCAAATTAAATTTTTTTTAGGCATGTTGGGTGTCAAATCACTCAACAAGCTTAATGTTTTAATATTTTTAGGGTTTTGTTGATCATAATGTAGAAGTATAAAAAAATTAAATGGGGGGTTGGAACTTTTTAATTCCTCTTAATATTCTTTCTTTATTTGTTCATTTTTGTCAAATTAAATATTTTCCTGGCATGTTAGTTGTTAAAACACTTAAGAAGCTTATTGTTTTGATATTTTTAGGGTTTTGTTGATCATAATGTAGAATTATAAAAAAATTAAATGGGGGGTTGAACTTTTAAATTCCTCTTAATATTCTTTCTTTATTTGCTCATTTTTGTCAAATTAAATATTTGGCTGGCATGTTGGTTGTCAAAACACTCAAGAAGCTTAATGTTTTAATATTTTTAGGGATTTGTTGAACATTATGTAGAATTCAGCTAATTTAAAGGGGGGGTTGAAATTTTTAAATTCCTCTTAATATTCTTTCTTTATTTGTTCATTTTTGTCAAATTAAATATTTTGCTGGCATGTTGGTTGTCAAAACACTCAAGAAGCTTAATGTTTTAATATTTTTAGGGTTTTGTTGATCATAATGTAGAATTATAAAAAAATTAAATGGGGGGTTGGAACTTTTAAATTCCTCTTAATATTCTTTCTTTATTTGCTCATTTTTGTCAAATTAAATTTTTTTTAGGCATGTTGGGTGTCAAATCACTCAACAAGCTTAATGTTTTAATATTTTTAGGGATTTGTTGAACATTAGGTAGAATTCAGCTAATTTAAAGGGGGGGTTGAAATTTTTAAATTCCTCTTAATATTCTTTCTTTATTTGCTCATTTTTGTCAAATTAAATTTTTTTTAGGCATGTTGGGTGTCAAATCACTCAACAAGCTTAATGTTTTAATATTTTTAGGGTTTTGTTGATCATAATGTAGAAGTATAAAAAAATTAAATGGGGGGTTGGAACTTTTTAATTCCTCTTAATATTCTTTCTTTATTTGTTCATTTTTGTCAAATTAAATATTTTCCTGGCATGTTAGTTGTTAAAACACTTAAGAAGCTTATTGTTTTGATATTTTTAGGGTTTTGTTGATCATAATGTAGAATTCTAAAAAAATTAAATGGGGGGTTGAACTTTTAAATTCCTCTTAATATTCTTTCTTTATTTGTTCATTTTTGTGAAATTAAATATTTTCCTGGCATGTTGGGTGTCAAATCACTCAAAAGCTTAATGTTTTAATATTTTTAGGGTTTTATTGATCATAATGTAGAATTATAAAAAAATTAAAGGGGGGGTTGAAACATTTAAATTCCTCTTAATATTCTTTCTTTATTTGCTCATTTTTGTCAAATTAAATATTTTGCTGGCATGTTGGTTGTCAAAACACTCAAGAAGCTTAATGTTTTAATATTTTTAGGGATTTGTTGAACATTATGTAGAATTCAGCTAATTTAAAGGGGGGTTGAAATTTTTAAATTCCTCTTAATATTCTTTCTTTATTTGTTCATTTTTGTCAAATTAAATATTTTCCTGGCATGTTGGGTGTCAAATCACTCAAAAGCTTAATGTTTTAATATTTTTAGGGTTTTATTGATCATAATGTAGAATTATAAAAAAATTAAATGGGGGGTTGGAACTTTTAAATTCCTCTTAATATTCTTTCTTTATTTGCTCATTTTTGTCAAATTAAATTTTTTTTAGGCATGATGGGTGTCAAATCACTCAACAAGCTTAATGTTTTAATATTTTTAGGGTTTTGTTGATCATAATGTAGAATTATAAAAAAAATTAAATGGGGGGTTGGAACTTTTTAATTCCTCTTAATATTCTTTCTTTATTTGTTCATTTTTGTCAAATTAAATATTTTCCTGGCATGTTAGTTGTTAAAACACTTAAGAAGCTTATTGTTTTGATATTTTTAGGGTTTTGTTGATCATAATGTAGAATTATAAAAAAATCAAATGGGGGGTTGAACTTTTAAATTCCTCTTAATGATCTTTCTTTATTTGCTCATTTTTGTCAAATTAAATATTTTGCTGGCATGTTGGTTGTCAAAACACTCAAGAAGCTTAATGTTTTAATATTTTTAGGGTTTTGTTGATTATAATGTAGAATTATAAAAAAATTAAATGGGGGGTTGGAACTTTTAAATTCCTCTTAATATTCTTTCTTTATTTGTTCATTTTTGTTAAATTAAATATTTTCCTGGCATGTTGGGTGTCAAATCACTCAAAAGCTTAATGTTTTAATATTTTTAGGGTTTTATTGATCATAATGTAGAATTATAAAAAAATTAAATGGGGGGTTGGAACTTTTAAATTCCTCTTAATATTCTTTCTTTATTTGCTCATTTTTGTCAAATTAAATTTTTATTAGGCATGTTGGGTGTCAAATCACTCAACAAGCTTAATGTTTTAATATTTTTAGGGATTTGTTGAACATTAGGTAGAATTCAGCTAATTTAAAGGGGGGGTTGAAATTTTTAAATTCCTCTTAATATTCTTTCTTTATTTGTTCATTTTTGTCAAATTAAATATTTTGCTGGCATGTTAGTTGTTAAAACACTTAAGAAGCTTATTGTTTTATTATTTTTAGGGTTTTGTTGATCATAATGTAGAATTATAAAAAAATTAAAGGGGGGGTTGAAACTTTTAAATTACTCTTAATATTCTTTCTTTATTTGCTCATTTTTGTCAAATTAAATATTTTGCTGGCATGTTGGTTGTCAAAACACTCAAGAAGCTTAATGTTTTAATATTTTTAGGGATTTGTTGAACATTATGTAGAATTCAGCTAATTTAAAGGGGGGGTTGAAATTTTTAAATTCCTCTTAATATTCTTTCTTTATTTGTTCATTTTTGTCAAATTAAATATTTTGCTGGCATGTTGGGTGTCAAATCACTTAAGAAGCTTATTGTTTTAATATTTTTAGGGTTTTATTGATCATAATGTAGAATTATAAAAAAATTAAATGGGGGGTTGGAACTTTTAAATTCCTCTTAATATTCTTTCTTTATTTGCTCATTTTTGTCAAATTAAATTTTTTTTAGGCATGTTGGGTGTCAAATCACTCAACAAGCTTAATGTTTTAATATTTTTAGGGTTTTGTTGATCATAATGTAGAAGTATAAAAAAATTAAATGGGTGGTTGGAACTTTTTAATTCCTCTTAATAATCTTTCTTTATTTGTTCATTTTTGTCAAATTAAATATTTTCCTGGCATGTTGGGTGTCAAATCACTCAAAAGCTTAATGTTTTAATATTTTTAGGGTTTTATTGATCATAATGTAGAATTATAAAAAAATTAAATGGGGGGTTGGAACTTTTAAATTCCTCTTAATATTCTTTCTTTATTTGCTCATTTTTGTCAAATTAAATTTTTTTTAGGCATGTTGGGTGTCAAATCACTCAACAAGCTTAATGTTTTAATATTTTTAGGGTTTTGTTGATCATAATGTAGAAGTATAAAAAAATTAAATGGGGGGTTGGAACTTTTTAATTCCTCTTAATATTCTTTCTTTATTTGTTCATTTTTGTCAAATTAAATATTTTCCTGGCATGTTAGTTGTTAAAACACTTAAGAAGCTTATTGTTTTGATATTTTTAGGGTTTTGTTGATCATAATGTAGAATTCTAAAAAAATTAAATGGGGGGTTGAACTTTTAAATTCCTCTTAATATTCTTTCTTTATTTGTTCATTTTTGTGAAATTAAATATTTTCCTGGCATGTTGGGTGTCAAATCACTCAAAAGCTTAATGTTTTAATATTTTTAGGGTTTTATTGATCATAATGTAGAATTATAAAAAAATTAAAGGGGGGGTTGAAACATTTAAATTCCTCTTAATATTCTTTCTTTATTTGCTCATTTTTGTCAAATTAAATATTTTGCTGGCATGTTGGTTGTCAAAACACTCAAGAAGCTTAATGTTTTAATATTTTTAGGGATTTGTTGAACATTATGTAGAATTCAGCTAATTTAAAGGGGGGTTGAAATTTTTAAATTCCTCTTAATATTCTTTCTTTATTTGTTCATTTTTGTCAAATTAAATATTTTCCTGGCATGTTGGGTGTCAAATCACTCAAAAGCTTAATGTTTTAATATTTTTAGGGTTTTATTGATCATAATGTAGAATTATAAAAAAATTAAATGGGGGGTTGGAACTTTTAAATTCCTCTTAATATTCTTTCTTTATTTGCTCATTTTTGTCAAATTAAATTTTTTTTAGGCATGATGGGTGTCAAATCACTCAACAAGCTTAATGTTTTAATATTTTTAGGGTTTTGTTGATCATAATGTAGAATTATAAAAAAATTAAATGGGGGGTTGGAACTTTTTAATTCCTCTTAATATTCTTTCTTTATTTGTTCATTTTTGTCAAATTAAATATTTTCCTGGCATGTTAGTTGTTAAAACACTTAAGAAGCTTATTGTTTTGATATTTTTAGGGTTTTGTTGATCATAATGTAGAATTATAAAAAAATCAAATGGGGGGTTGAACTTTTAAATTCCTCTTAATGATCTTTCTTTATTTGCTCATTTTTGTCAAATTAAATATTTTGCTGGCATGTTGGTTGTCAAAACACTCAAGAAGCTTAATGTTTTAATATTTTTAGGGTTTTGTTGATCATAATGTAGAATTATAAAAAAATTAAATGGGGGGTTGGAACTTTTAAATTCCTCTTAATATTCTTTCTTTATTTGTTCATTTTTGTCAAATTAAATATTTTCCTGGCATGTTAGTTGTTAAAACACTTAAGAAGCTTATTGTTTTGATATTTTTAGGGTTTTGTTGATCATAATGTAGAATTATAAAAAAATCAAATGGGGGGTTGAACTTTTAAATTCCTCTTAATGATCTTTCTTTATTTGCTCATTTTTGTCAAATTAAATATTTTGCTGGCATGTTGGTTGTCAAAACACTCAAGAAGCTTAATGTTTTAATATTTTTAGGGTTTTGTTGATCATAATGTAGAATTATAAAAAAATTAAATGGGGGGTTGGAACTTTTAAATTCCTCTTAATATTCTTTCTTTATTTGTTCATTTTTGTTAAATTAAATATTTTCCTGGCATGTTGGGTGTCAAATCACTCAAAAGCTTAATGTTTTAATATTTTTAGGGTTTTATTGATCATAATGTAGAATTATAAAAAAATTAAATGGGGGGTTGGAACTTTTAAATTCCTCTTAATATTCTTTCTTTATTTGCTCATTTTTGTCAAATTAAATTTTTATTAGGCATGTTGGGTGTCAAATCACTCAACAAGCTTAATGTTTTAATATTTTTAGGGATTTGTTGAACATTAGGTAGAATTCAGCTAATTTAAAGGGGGGGTTGAAATTTTTAAATTCCTCTTAATATTCTTTCTTTATTTGTTCATTTTTGTCAAATTAAATATTTTGCTGGCATGTTAGTTGTTAAAACACTTAAGAAGCTTATTGTTTTATTATTTTTAGGGTTTTGTTGATCATAATGTAGAATTATAAAAAAATTAAAGGGGGGGTTGAAACTTTTAAATTACTCTTAATATTCTTTCTTTATTTGCTCATTTTTGTCAAATTAAATATTTTGCTGGCATGTTGGTTGTCAAAACACTCAAGAAGCTTAATGTTTTAATATTTTTAGGGATTTGTTGAACATTATGTAGAATTCAGCTAATTTAAAGGGGGGGTTGAAATTTTTAAATTCCTCTTAATATTCTTTCTTTATTTGTTCATTTTTGTCAAATTAAATATTTTGCTGGCATGTTGGGTGTCAAATCACTTAAGAAGCTTATTGTTTTAATATTTTTAGGGTTTTATTGATCATAATGTAGAATTATAAAAAAATTAAATGGGGGGTTGGAACTTTTAAATTCCTCTTAATATTCTTTCTTTATTTGCTCATTTTTGTCAAATTAAATTTTTTTTAGGCATGTTGGGTGTCAAATCACTCAACAAGCTTAATGTTTTAATATTTTTAGGGTTTTGTTGATCATAATGTAGAAGTATAAAAAAATTAAATGGGTGGTTGGAACTTTTTAATTCCTCTTAATATTCTTTCTTTATTTGTTCATTTTTGTCAAATTAAATATTTTCCTGGCATGTTGGGTGTCAAATCACTCAAAAGCTTAATGTTTTAATATTTTTAGGGTTTTATTGATCATAATGTAGAATTATAAAAAAATTAAATGGGGGGTTGGAACTTTTAAATTCCTCTTAATATTCTTTCTTTATTTGCTCATTTTTGTCAAATTAAATTTTTTTTAGGCATGTTGGGTGTCAAATCACTCAACAAGCTTAATGTTTTAATATTTTTAGGGTTTTGTTGATCATAATGTAGAAGTATAAAAAAATTAAATGGGGGGTTGGAACTTTTTAATTCCTCTTAATATTCTTTCTTTATTTGTTCATTTTTGTCAAATTAAATATTTTCCTGGCATGTTAGTTGTTAAAACACTTAAGAAGCTTATTGTTTTGATATTTTTAGGGTTTTGTTGATCATAATGTAGAATTCTAAAAAAATTAAATGGGGGGTTGAACTTTTAAATTCCTCTTAATATTCTTTCTTTATTTGCTCATTTTTGTCAAATTAAATATTTGGCTGGCATGTTGGTTGTCAAAACACTCAAGAAGCTTAATGTTTTAATATTTTTAGGGATTTGTTGAACATTATGTAGAATTCAGCTAATTTTAAGGGGGGGTTGAAATTTTTAAATTCCTCTTAATATTCTTTCTTTATTTGTTCATTTTTGTCAAAATAAATATTTTCCTGGCATGTTGGGTGTCAAATCACTCAAAAGCTTAATGTTTTAATATTTTTAGGGTTTTGTTGATCATAATGTAGAATTATAAAAAAATTAAATAGGGGGTTGGAACTTTTTAATTCCTCTTAATATTCTTTCTTTATTTGTTCATTTTTGTCAAATTAAATATTTTCCTGGCATGTTAGTTGTTAAAACACTTAAGAAGCTTATTGTTTTGATATTTTTAGGGTTTTGTTGATCATAATGTAGAATTATAAAAAAATTCAATGGGGGGTTGAACTTTTAAATTCCTCTTAATATTCTTTTTTTATTTGCTCATTTTTGTCAAATTAAATATTTTGCTGGCATGTTGGTTGTCAAAACACTCAAGAAGCTTAATGTTTTAATATTTTTAGGGTTTTGTTGATCATAATGTAGAATTATAAAAAAATTAAATGGGGGTTGGAACTTTTAAATTCCTCTTAATATTCTTTCTTTATTTGTTCATTTTTGTGAAATTAAATATTTTCCTGGCATGTTGGGTGTCAAATCACTCAAAAGCTTAATGTTTTAATATTTTTAGGGTTTTATTGATCATAATGTAGAATTATAAAAAAATTAAAGGGGGGGTTGAAACATTTAAATTCCTCTTAATATTCTTTCTTTATTTGCTCATTTTTGTCAAATTAAATATTTTGCTGGCATGTTGGTTGTCAAAACACTCAAGAAGCTTAATGTTTTAATATTTTTAGGGATTTGTTGAACATTATGTAGAATTCAGCTAATTTAAAGGGGGGTTGAAATTTTTAAATTCCTCTTAATATTCTTTCTTTATTTGTTCATTTTTGTCAAATTAAATATTTTCCTGGCATGTTGGGTGTCAAATCACTCAAAAGCTTAATGTTTTAATATTTTTAGGGTTTTATTGATCATAATGTAGAATTATAAAAAAATTAAATGGGGGGTTGGAACTTTTAAATTCCTCTTAATATTCTTTCTTTATTTGCTCATTTTTGTCAAATTAAATTTTTTTTAGGCATGATGGGTGTCAAATCACTCAACAAGCTTAATGTTTTAATATTTTTAGGGTTTTGTTGATCATAATGTAGAATTATAAAAAAATTAAATGGGGGGTTGGAACTTTTTAATTCCTCTTAATATTCTTTCTTTATTTGTTCATTTTTGTCAAATTAAATATTTTCCTGGCATGTTAGTTGTTAAAACACTTAAGAAGCTTATTGTTTTGATATTTTTAGGGTTTTGTTTATCATAATGTAGAATTATAAAAAAATTAAATGGGGGGTTGGAACTTTTAAATTCCTCTTAATATTCTTTCTTTATTTGTTCATTTTTGTTAAATTAAATATTTTCCTGGCATGTTGGGTGTCAAATCACTCAAAAGCTTAATGTTTTAATATTTTTAGGGTTTTATTGATCACAATGTAGAATTATAAAAAAATTAAATGGGGGGTTGGAACTTTTAAATTCCTCTTAATATTCTTTCTTTATTTGCTCATTTTTGTCAAATTAAATTTTTTTTAGGCATGTTGGGTGTCAAATCACTCAACAAGCTTAATGTTTTAATATTTTTAGGGATTTGTTGAACATTAGGTAGAATTCAGCTAATTTAAAGGGGAAGTTGACATTTTTAAATTCCTCTTAATATTCTTTCTTAATTTGTTCATTTTTGTCAAATTAAATATTTTGCTGGCATGTTAGTTGTTAAAACACTCAACAAGCTTAATGTTTTAATATTTTTAGGGATTTGTTGAACATTAGGTAGAATTCAGCTAATTTAAAGGGGGGGTTGAAATTTTTAAATTCCTCTTAATATTCTTTCTTTATTTGTTCATTTTTGTCAAATTAAATATTTTGCTGGCATGTTAGTTGTTAAAACACTTAAGAAGCTTATTGTTTTATTATTTTTAGGGTTTTGTTGATCATAATGTAGAATTATAAAAAAATTAAAGGGGGGGTTGAAACTTTTAAATTACTCTTAATATTCTTTCTTTATTTGCTCATTTTTGTCAAATTAAATATTTTGCTGGCATGTTGGTTGTCAAATCACTTAAGAAGCTTATTGTTTTAATATTTTTAGGGTTTTGTTGATCATAATGTAGAAGTATAAAAAAATTAAATGGGGGGTTGGAACTTTTTAATTCCTCTTAATATTCTTTCTTTATTTGTTCATTTTTGTCAAATTAAATATTTTCCTGGCATGTTGGGTGTCAAATCACTCAAAAGCTTAATGTTTTATTATTTTTAGGGTTTTGTTGATCATAATGTAGAATTATAAAAAAATTAAATGGGGGGTTGGAACTTTTAAATTCCTCTTAATATTCTTTCTTTATTTGCTCATTTTTGTCAAATTAAATTTTTTTTAGGCATGATGGGTGTCAAATCACTCAACAAGCTTAATGTTTTAATATTTTTAGGGTTTTGTTGATCATAATGTAGAATTATAAAAAAATTAAATGGGGGGTTGGAACTTTTTAATTCCTCTTAATATTCTTTCTTTATTTGCTCATTTTTGTCAAATTAAATATTTTCCTGGCATGTTAGTTGTTAAAACACTTAAGAAGCTTAATGTTTTAATATTTTTAGGGTTTTGTTGATCATAATGTAGAATTATAAAAAAATTAAATGGGGGGTTGGAACTTTTAAATTCCTCTTAATATTCTTTCTTTATTTGTTCATTTTTGTTAAATTAAATATTTTCCTGGCATGTTGGGTGTCAAATCACTCAAAAGCTTAATGTTTTAATATTTTTAGGGTTTTATTGATCATAATGTAGAATTATAAAAAAATTAAATGGGGGGTTGGAACTTTTAAATTCCTCTTAATATTCTTTCTTTATTTGCTCATTTTTGTCAAATTAAATTTTTATTAGGCATGTTGGGTGTCAAATCACTCAACAAGCTTAATGTTTTAATATTTTTAGGGATTTGTTGAACATTAGGTAGAATTCAGCTAATTTAAAGGGGGGGTTGAAATTTTTAAATTCCTCTTAATATTCTTTCTTTATTTGTTCATTTTTGTCAAATTAAATATTTTGCTGGCATGTTAGTTGTTAAAACACTTAAGAAGCTTATTGTTTTATTATTTTTAGGGTTTTGTTGATCATAATGTAGAATTATAAAAAAATTAAAGGGGGGGTTGAAACTTTTAAATTACTCTTAATATTCTTTCTTTATTTGCTCATTTTTGTCAAATTAAATATTTTGCTGGCATGTTGGTTGTCAAAACACTCAAGAAGCTTAATGTTTTAATATTTTTAGGGATTTGTTGAACATTATGTAGAATTCAGCTAATTTAAAGGGGGGGTTGAAATTTTTAAATTCCTCTTAATATTTTTTCTCTATTTGTTCATTTTTGTCAAATTAAATATTTTGCTGGCATGTTGGGTGTCAAATCACTTAAGAAGCTTATTGTTTTAATATTTTTAGGGTTTTAT
Organism: Tuberolachnus salignus; assembly: GCA_956483605.1. Lineage (NCBI taxonomy): Eukaryota > Metazoa > Arthropoda > Insecta > Hemiptera > Aphididae > Tuberolachnus > Tuberolachnus salignus. Next base: position 381,603 of record CATQFH010000086.1, on the reverse strand, counting down.
TGATCATAATGTAGAATTATAAAAAAATTAAATGGGGGGTTGGAACTTTTAAATTCCTCTTAATATTCTTTCTTTATTTGCTCATTTTTGTCAAATTAAATTTTTTTTAGGCATGTTGGGTGTCAAATCACTCAACAAGCTTAATGTTTTAATATTTTTAGGGTTTTGTTGATCATAATGTAGAAGTATAAAAAAATTAAATGGGGGGTTGGAACTTTTTAATTCCTCTTAATATTCTTTCTTTATTTGTTCATTTTTGTCAAATTAAATATTTTCCTGGCATGTTAGTTGTTAAAACACTTAAGAAGCTTATTGTTTTGATATTTTTAGGGTTTTGTTGATCATAATGTAGAATTATAAAAAAATTAAATGGGGGGTTGAACTTTTAAATTCCTCTTAATATTCTTTCTTTATTTGCTCATTTTTGTCAAATTAAATATTTGGCTGGCATGTTGGTTGTCAAAACACTCAAGAAGCTTAATGTTTTAATATTTTTAGGGATTTGTTGAACATTATGTAGAATTCAGCTAATTTTAAGGGGGGGTTGAAATTTTTAAATTCCTCTTAATATTCTTTCTTTATTTGTTCATTTTTGTCAAAATAAATATTTTCCTGGCATGTTGGGTGTCAAATCACTCAAAAGCTTAATGTTTTAATATTTTTAGGGTTTTATTGATCATAATGTAGAATTATAAAAAAATTAAATGGGGGGTTGGAACTTTTAAATTCCTCTTAATATTCTTTCTTTATTTGCTCATTTTTGTCAAATTAAATTTTTTTTAGGCATGTTGGGTGTCAAATCACTCAACAAGGTTAATGTTTTAATATTTTTAGGGTTTTGTTGATCATAATGTAGAATTATAAAAAAATTAAATGGGGGGTTGGAACTTTTAAATTCCTCTTAATATTCTTTCTTTATTTGCTCATTTTTGTCAAATTAAATTTTTTTTAGGCATGTTGGGTGTCAAATCACTCAACAAGGTTAATGTTTTAATATTTTTAGGGTTTTGTTGATCATAATGTAGAATTATAAAAAAATTAAATGGGGGGTTGGAACTTTTTAATTCCTCTTAATATTCTTTCTTTATTTGTTCATTTTTGTCAAATTAAATATTTTCCTGGCATGTTAGTTGTTAAAACACTTAAGAAGCTTATTGTTTTGATATTTTTAGGGTTTTGTTGATCATAATGTAGAATTATAAAAAAATTCAATGGGGGGTTGAACTTTTAAATTCCTCTTAATATTCTTTCTTTATTTGCTCATTTTTGTCAAATTAAATATTTTGCTGGCATGTTGGGTGTCAAAACACTCAAGAAGCTTAATGTTTTAATATTTTTAGGGTTTTGTTGATCATAATGTTAAATTATAAAAAAATTAAATGGGGGGTTGGAACTTTTAAATTCCTCTTAATATTCTTTCTTTATTTGTTCATTTTTGTCAAATTAAATTTTTTTTAGGCATGTTGGGTGTCAAATCACTCAACAAGCTTAATGTTTTAATATTTTTAGGGTTTTGTTGATCATAATGTAGAAGTATAAAAAAATTAAATGGGGGGTTGGAACTTTTTAATTCCTCTTAATATTCTTTCTTTATTTGTTCATTTTTGTCAAATTAAATATTTTCCTGGCATGTTGGGTGTCAAATCACTCAAAAGCTTAATGTTTTAATATTTTTAGGGTTTTGTTGATCATAATGTAGAATTATAAAAAAATTAAATGGGGGGTTGGAACTTTTAAATTCCTCTTAATATTCTTTCTTTATTTGCTCATTTTTGTCAAATTAAATTTTTTTTAGGCATGTTGGGTGTCAAATCACTCAACAAGCTTAATGTTTTAATATTTTTAGGGTTTTGTTGATCATAATGTAGAAGTATAAAAAAATTAAATGGGGGGTTGGAACTTTTTAATTCCTCTTAATATTCTTTCTTTATTTGTTCATTTTTGTCAAATTAAATATTTTCCTGGCATGTTAGTTGTTAAAACACTTAAGAAGCTTATTGTTTTGATATTTTTAGGGTTTTGTTGATCATAATGTAGAATTATAAAAAAATTAAATGGGGGGTTGAACTTTTAAATTCCTCTTAATATTCTTTCTTTATTTGCTCATTTTTGTCAAATTAAATATTTGGCTGGCATGTTGGTTGTCAAAACACTCAAGAAGCTTAATGTTTTAATATTTTTAGGGATTTGTTGAACATTATGTAGAATTCAGCTAATTTTAAGGGGGGGTTGAAATTTTTAAATTCCTCTTAATATTCTTTCTTTATTTGTTCATTTTTGTCAAAATAAATATTTTCCTGGCATGTTGGGTGTCAAATCACTCAAAAGCTTAATGTTTTAATATTTTTAGGGTTTTATTGATCATAATGTAGAATTATAAAAAAATTAAATGGGGGGTTGGAACTTTTAAATTCCTCTTAATATTCTTTCTTTATTTGCTCATTTTTGTCAAATTAAATTTTTTTTAGGCATGTTGGGTGTCAAATCACTCAACAAGCTTAATGTTTTAATATTTTTAGGGTTTTGTTGATCATAATGTAGAATTATAAAAAAATTAAATGGGGGGTTGGAACTTTTTAATTCCTCTTAATATTCTTTCTTTATTTGTTCATTTTTGTCAAATTAAATATTTTCCTGGCATGTTAGTTGTTAAAACACTTAAGAAGCTTATTGTTTTGATATTTTTAGGGTTTTGTTGATCATAATGTAGAATTATAAAAAAATTCAATGGGGGGTTGAACTTTTAAATTCCTCTTAATATTCTTTCTTTATTTGCTCATTTTTGTCAAATTAAATATTTTGCTGGCATGTTGGTTGTCAAAACACTCAAGAAGCTTAATGTTTTAATATTTTTAGGGATTTGTTGAACATTATGTAGAATTCAGCTAATTTAAAGGGGGGTTGAAATTTTTAAATTCCTCTTAATATTCTTTCTTTATTTGTTCATTTTTGTCAAATTAAATATTTTCCTGGCATGTTGGGTGTCAAATCACTCAAAAGCTTAATGTTTTAATATTTTTAGGGTTTTATTGATCATAATGTAGAATTATAAAAAAATTAAATGGGGGGTTGGAACTTTTAAATTCCTCTTAATATTCTTTCTTTATTTGCTCATTTTTGTCAAATTAAATTTTTTTTAGGCATGATGGGTGTCAAATCACTCAACAAGCTTAATGTTTTAATATTTTTAGGGTTTTGTTGATCATAATGTAGAATTATAAAAAAATTAAATGGGGGGTTGGAACTTTTTAATTCCTCTTAATATTCTTTCTTTATTTGTTCATTTTTGTCAAATTAAATATTTTCCTGGCATGTTAGTTGTTAAAACACTTAAGAAGCTTATTGTTTTGATATTTTTAGGGTTTTGTTGATCATAATGTAGAATTATAAAAAAATCAAATGGGGGGTTGAACTTTTAAATTCCTCTTAATGATCTTTCTTTATTTGCTCATTTTTGTCAAATTAAATATTTTGCTGGCATGTTGGTTGTCAAAACACTCAAGAAGCTTAATGTTTTAATATTTTTAGGGTTTTGTTGATCATAATGTAGAATTATAAAAAAATTAAATGGGGGGTTGGAACTTTTAAATTCCTCTTAATATTCTTTCTTTATTTGTTCATTTTTGTTAAATTAAATATTTTGCTGGCATGTTGGTTGTCAAAACACTCAAGAAGCTTAATGTTTTAATATTTTTAGGGATTTGTTGAACATTATGTAGAATTCAGCTAATTTAAAGGGGGGGTTGAAATTTTTAAATTCCTCTTAATATTTTTTCTCTATTTGTTCATTTTTGTCAAATTAAATATTTTGCTGGCATGTTGGGTGTCAAATCACTTAAGAAGCTTATTGTTTTAATATTTTTAGGGTTTTATTGATCATAATGTAGAATTATAAAAAAATTAAATGGGGGGTTGGAACTTTTAAATTCCTCTTAATATTCTTTCTTTATTTGCTCATTTTTGTCAAATTAAATTTTTTTTAGGCATGTTGGGTGTCAAATCACTCAACAAGCTTAATGTTTTAATATTTTTAGGGTTTTGTTGATCATAATGTAGAAGTATAAAAAAATTAAATGGGGGGTTGGAACTTTTTAATTCCTCTTAATATTCTTTCTTTATTTGTTCATTTTTGTCAAATTAAATATTTTCCTGGCATGTTAGTTGTTAAAACACTTAAGAAGCTTATTGTTTTGATATTTTTAGGGTTTTGTTGATCATAATGTAGAATTATAAAAAAATTAAATGGGGGGTTGAACTTTTAAATTCCTCTTAATATTCTTTCTTTATTTGCTCATTTTTGTCAAATTAAATATTTGGCTGGCATGTTGGTTGTCAAAACACTCAAGAAGCTTAATGTTTTAATATTTTTAGGGATTTGTTGAACATTATGTAGAATTCAGCTAATTTTAAGGGGGGGTTGAAATTTTTAAATTCCTCTTAATATTCTTTCTTTATTTGTTCATTTTTGTCAAAATAAATATTTTCCTGGCATGTTGGGTGTCAAATCACTCAAAAGCTTAATGTTTTAATATTTTTAGGGTTTTATTGATCATAATGTAGAATTATAAAAAAATTAAATGGGGGGTTGGAACTTTTAAATTCCTCTTAATATTCTTTCTTTATTTGCTCATTTTTGTCAAATTAAATTTTTTTTAGGCATGTTGGGTGTCAAATCACTCAACAAGGTTAATGTTTTAATATTTTTAGGGTTTTGTTGATCATAATGTAGAATTATAAAAAAATTAAATGGGGGGTTGGAACTTTTTAATTCCTCTTAATATTCTTTCTTTATTTGTTCATTTTTGTCAAATTAAATATTTTCCTGGCATGTTAGTTGTTAAAACACTTAAGAAGCTTATTGTTTTGATATTTTTAGGGTTTTGTTGATCATAATGTAGAATTATAAAAAAATTAAATGGGGGGTTGAACTTTTAAATTCCTCTTAATATTCTTTCTTTATTTGCTCATTTTTGTCAAATTAAATATTTTGCTGGCATGTTGGTTGTCAAAACACTCAAGAAGCTTAATGTTTTAATATTTTTAGGGATTTGTTGAACATTATGTAGAATTCAGCTAATTTAAAGGGGGGTTGAAATTTTTAAATTCCTCTTAATATTCTTTCTTTATTTGTTCATTTTTGTCAAATTAAATATTTTCCTGGCATGTTGGGTGTCAAATCACTCAAAAGCTTAATGTTTTAATATTTTTAGGGTTTTATTGATCATAATGTAGAATTATAAAAAAATTAAATGGGGGGTTGGAACTTTTAAATTCCTCTTAATATTCTTTCTTTATTTGCTCATTTTTGTCAAATTAAATTTTTTTTAGGCATGATGGGTGTCAAATCACTCAACAAGCTTAATGTTTTAATATTTTTAGGGTTTTATTGATCATAATGTAGAATTATAAAAAAATTAAATGGGGGGTTGGAACTTTTTAATTCCTCTTAATATTCTTTCTTTATTTGTTCATTTTTGTCAAATTAAATATTTTCCTGGCATGTTAGTTGTTAAAACACTTAAGAAGCTTATTGTTTTGATATTTTTAGGGTTTTGTTGATCATAATGTAGAATTATAAAAAAATTAAATGGGGGGTTGAACTTTTAAATTCCTCTTAATATTCTTTCTTTATTTGCTCATTTTTGTCAAATTAAATATTTGGCTGGCATGTTGGTTGTCAAAACACTCAAGAAGCTTAATGTTTTAATATTTTTAGGGATTTGTTGAACATTATGTAGAATTCAGCTAATTTTAAGGGGGGGTTGAAATTTTTAAATTCCTCTTAATATTCTTTCTTTATTTGTTCATTTTTGTCAAAATAAATATTTTCCTGGCATGTTGGGTGTCAAATCACTCAAAAGCTTAATGTTTTAATATTTTTAGGGTTTTATTGATCATAATGTAGAATTATAAAAAAATTAAATGGGGGGTTGGAACTTTTAAATTCCTCTTAATATTCTTTCTTTATTTGCTCATTTTTGTCAAATTAAATTTTTTTTAGGCATGTTGGGTGTCAAATCACTCAACAAGGTTAATGTTTTAATATTTTTAGGGTTTTGTTGATCATAATGTAGAATTATAAAAAAATTAAATGGGGGGTTGGAACTTTTTAATTCCTCTTAATATTCTTTCTTTATTTGTTCATTTTTGTCAAATTAAATATTTTCCTGGCATGTTAGTTGTTAAAACACTTAAGAAGCTTATTGTTTTGATATTTTTAGGGTTTTGTTGATCATAATGTAGAATTATAAAAAAATTCAATGGGGGGTTGAACTTTTAAATTCCTCTTAATATTCTTTCTTTATTTGCTCATTTTTGTCAAATTAAATATTTTGCTGGCATGTTGGGTGTCAAAACACTCAAGAAGCTTAATGTTTTAATATTTTTAGGGTTTTGTTGATCATAATGTTAAATTATAAAAAAATTAAATGGGGGGTTGGAACTTTTAAATTCCTCTTAATATTCTTTCTTTATTTGTTCATTTTTGTCAAATTAAATTTTTTTTAGGCATGTTGGGTGTCAAATCACTCAACAAGCTTAATGTTTTAATATTTTTAGGGTTTTGTTGATCATAATGTAGAAGTATAAAAAAATTAAATGGGGGGTTGGAACTTTTTAATTCCTCTTAATATTCTTTCTTTATTTGTTCATTTTTGTCAAATTAAATATTTTCCTGGCATGTTGGGTGTCAAATCACTCAAAAGCTTAATGTTTTAATATTTTTAGGGTTTTGTTGATCATAATGTAGAATTATAAAAAAATTAAATGGGGGGTTGGAACTTTTAAATTCCTCTTAATATTCTTTCTTTATTTGCTCATTTTTGTCAAATTAAATTTTTTTTAGGCATGTTGGGTGTCAAATCACTCAACAAGCTTAATGTTTTAATATTTTTAGGGTTTTGTTGATCATAATGTAGAAGTATAAAAAAATTAAATGGGGGGTTGGAACTTTTTAATTCCTCTTAATATTCTTTCTTTATTTGTTCATTTTTGTCAAATTAAATATTTTCCTGGCATGTTAGTTGTTAAAACACTTAAGAAGCTTATTGTTTTGATATTTTTAGGGTTTTGTTGATCATAATGTAGAATTATAAAAAAATTAAATGGGGGGTTGAACTTTTAAATTCCTCTTAATATTCTTTCTTTATTTGCTCATTTTTGTCAAATTAAATATTTGGCTGGCATGTTGGTTGTCAAAACACTCAAGAAGCTTAATGTTTTAATATTTTTAGGGATTTGTTGAACATTATGTAGAATTCAGCTAATTTTAAGGGGGGGTTGAAATTTTTAAATTCCTCTTAATATTCTTTCTTTATTTGTTCATTTTTGTCAAAATAAATATTTTCCTGGCATGTTGGGTGTCAAATCACTCAAAAGCTTAATGTTTTAATATTTTTAGGGTTTTATTGATCATAATGTAGAATTATAAAAAAATTAAATGGGGGGTTGGAACTTTTAAATTCCTCTTAATATTCTTTCTTTATTTGCTCATTTTTGTCAAATTAAATTTTTTTTAGGCATGTTGGGTGTCAAATCACTCAACAAGCTTAATGTTTTAATATTTTTAGGGTTTTGTTGATCATAATGTAGAATTATAAAAAAATTAAATGGGGGGTTGGAACTTTTTAATTCCTCTTAATATTCTTTCTTTATTTGTTCATTTTTGTCAAATTAAATATTTTCCTGGCATGTTAGTTGTTAAAACACTTAAGAAGCTTATTGTTTTGATATTTTTAGGGTTTTGTTGATCATAATGTAGAATTATAAAAAAATTCAATGGGGGGTTGAACTTTTAAATTCCTCTTAATATTCTTTCTTTATTTGCTCATTTTTGTCAAATTAAATATTTTGCTGGCATGTTGGTTGTCAAAACACTCAAGAAGCTTAATGTTTTAATATTTTTAGGGATTTGTTGAACATTATGTAGAATTCAGCTAATTTAAAGGGGGGTTGAAATTTTTAAATTCCTCTTAATATTCTTTCTTTATTTGTTCATTTTTGTCAAATTAAATATTTTCCTGGCATGTTGGGTGTCAAATCACTCAAAAGCTTAATGTTTTAATATTTTTAGGGTTTTATTGATCATAATGTAGAATTATAAAAAAATTAAATGGGGGGTTGGAACTTTTAAATTCCTCTTAATATTCTTTCTTTATTTGCTCATTTTTGTCAAATTAAATTTTTTTTAGGCATGATGGGTGTCAAATCACTCAACAAGCTTAATGTTTTAATATTTTTAGGGTTTTGTTGATCATAATGTAGAATTATAAAAAAATTAAATGGGGGGTTGGAACTTTTTAATTCCTCTTAATATTCTTTCTTTATTTGTTCATTTTTGTCAAATTAAATATTTTCCTGGCATGTTAGTTGTTAAAACACTTAAGAAGCTTATTGTTTTGATATTTTTAGGGTTTTGTTGATCATAATGTAGAATTATAAAAAAATCAAATGGGGGGTTGAACTTTTAAATTCCTCTTAATGATCTTTCTTTATTTGCTCATTTTTGTCAAATTAAATATTTTGCTGGCATGTTGGTTGTCAAAACACTCAAGAAGCTTAATGTTTTAATATTTTTAGGGTTTTGTTGATCATAATGTAGAATTATAAAAAAATTAAATGGGGGGTTGGAACTTTTAAATTCCTCTTAATATTCTTTCTTTATTTGTTCATTTTTGTTAAATTAAATATTTTCCTGGCATGTTGGGTGTCAAATCACTCAAAAGCTTAATGTTTTAATATTTTTAGGGTTTTATTGATCATAATGTAGAATTATAAAAAAATTAAATGGGGGGTTGGAACTTTTAAATTCCTCTTAATATTCTTTCTTTATTTGTTCATTTTTGTTAAATTAAATATTTTCCTGGCATGTTGGGTGTCAAATCACTCAAAAGCTTAATGTTTTAATATTTTTAGGGATTTGTTGAACATTATGTAGAATTCAGCTAATTTAAAGGGGGGGTTGAAATTTTTAAATTCCTCTTAATATTCTTTCTTTATTTGTTCATTTTTGTCAAATTAAATATTTTGCTGGCATGTTGGGTGTCAAATCACTTAAGAAGCTTATTGTTTTAATATTTTTAGGGTTTTATTGATCATAATGTAGAATTATAAAAAAATTAAATGGGGGGTTGGAACTTTTAAATTCCTCTTAATATTCTTTCTTTATTTGCTCATTTTTGTCAAATTAAATTTTTTTTAGGCATGTTGGGTGTCAAATCACTCAACAAGCTTAATGTTTTAATATTTTTAGGGTTTTGTTGATCATAATGTAGAAGTATAAAAAAATTAAATGGGTGGTTGGAACTTTTTAATTCCTCTTAATATTCTTTCTTTATTTGTTCATTTTTGTCAAATTAAATATTTTCCTGGCATGTTGGGTGTCAAATCACTCAAAAGCTTAATGTTTTAATATTTTTAGGGTTTTATTGATCATAATGTAGAATTATAAAAAAATTAAATGGGGGGTTGGAACTTTTAAATTCCTCTTAATATTCTTTCTTTATTTGCTCATTTTTGTCAAATTAAATTTTTTTTAGGCATGTTGGGTGTCAAATCACTCAACAAGCTTAATGTTTTAATATTTTTAGGGTTTTGTTGATCATAATGTAGAAGTATAAAAAAATTAAATGGGGGGTTGGAACTTTTTAATTCCTCTTAATATTCTTTCTTTATTTGTTCATTTTTGTCAAATTAAATATTTTCCTGGCATGTTAGTTGTTAAAACACTTAAGAAGCTTATTGTTTTGATATTTTTAGGGTTTTGTTGATCATAATGTAGAATTCTAAAAAAATTAAATGGGGGGTTGAACTTTTAAATTCCTCTTAATATTCTTTCTTTATTTGCTCATTTTTGTCAAATTAAATATTTGGCTGGCATGTTGGTTGTCAAAACACTCAAGAAGCTTAATGTTTTAATATTTTTAGGGATTTGTTGAACATTATGTAGAATTCAGCTAATTTTAAGGGGGGGTTGAAATTTTTAAATTCCTCTTAATATTCTTTCTTTATTTGTTCATTTTTGTCAAAATAAATATTTTCCTGGCATGTTGGGTGTCAAATCACTCAAAAGCTTAATGTTTTAATATTTTTAGGGTTTTGTTGATCATAATGTAGAATTATAAAAAAATTAAATAGGGGGTTGGAACTTTTTAATTCCTCTTAATATTCTTTCTTTATTTGTTCATTTTTGTCAAATTAAATATTTTCCTGGCATGTTAGTTGTTAAAACACTTAAGAAGCTTATTGTTTTGATATTTTTAGGGTTTTGTTGATCATAATGTAGAATTATAAAAAAATTCAATGGGGGGTTGAACTTTTAAATTCCTCTTAATATTCTTTTTTTATTTGCTCATTTTTGTCAAATTAAATATTTTGCTGGCATGTTGGTTGTCAAAACACTCAAGAAGCTTAATGTTTTAATATTTTTAGGGTTTTGTTGATCATAATGTAGAATTATAAAAAAATTAAATGGGGGTTGGAACTTTTAAATTCCTCTTAATATTCTTTCTTTATTTGTTCATTTTTGTGAAATTAAATATTTTCCTGGCATGTTGGGTGTCAAATCACTCAAAAGCTTAATGTTTTAATATTTTTAGGGTTTTATTGATCATAATGTAGAATTATAAAAAAATTAAAGGGGGGGTTGAAACATTTAAATTCCTCTTAATATTCTTTCTTTATTTGCTCATTTTTGTCAAATTAAATATTTTGCTGGCATGTTGGTTGTCAAAACACTCAAGAAGCTTAATGTTTTAATATTTTTAGGGATTTGTTGAACATTATGTAGAATTCAGCTAATTTAAAGGGGGGTTGAAATTTTTAAATTCCTCTTAATATTCTTTCTTTATTTGTTCATTTTTGTCAAATTAAATATTTTCCTGGCATGTTGGGTGTCAAATCACTCAAAAGCTTAATGTTTTAATATTTTTAGGGTTTTATTGATCATAATGTAGAATTATAAAAAAATTAAATGGGGGGTTGGAACTTATAAATTCCTCTTAATATTCTTTCTTTATTTGCTCATTTTTGTCAAATTAAATTTTTTTTAGGCATGATGGGTGTCAAATCACTCAAAAAGCTTAATGTTTTAATATTTTTAGGGTTTTGTTGATCATAATGTAGAATTATAAAAAAATTAAATGGGGGGTTGGAACTTTTTAATTCCTCTTAATATTCTTTCTTTATTTGTTCATTTTTGTCAAATTAAATATTTTCCTGGCATGTTAGTTGTTAAAACACTTAAGAAGCTTATTGTTTTGATATTTTTAGGGTTTTGTTTATCATAATGTAGAATTATAAAAAAATTAAATGGGGGGTTGGAACTTTTAAATTCCTCTTAATATTCTTTCTTTATTTGTTCATTTTTGTTAAATTAAATATTTTCCTGGCATGTTGGGTGTCAAATCACTCAAAAGCTTAATGTTTTAATATTTTTAGGGTTTTATTGATCACAATGTAGAATTATAAAAAAATTAAATGGGGGGTTGGAACTTTTAAATTCCTCTTAATATTCTTTCTTTATTTGCTCATTTTTGTCAAATTAAATTTTTTTTAGGCATGTTGGGTGTCAAATCACTCAACAAGCTTAATGTTTTAATATTTTTAGGGATTTGTTGAACATTAGGTAGAATTCAGCTAATTTAAAGGGGAAGTTGAAATTTTTAAATTCCTCTTAATATTCTTTCTTAATTTGTTCATTTTTGTCAAATTAAATATTTTGCTGGCATGTTAGTTGTTAAAACACTCAACAAGCTTAATGTTTTAATATTTTTAGGGATTTGTTGAACATTAGGTAGAATTCAGCTAATTTAAAGGGGGGGTTGAAATTTTTAAATTCCTCTTAATATTCTTTCTTTATTTGTTCATTTTTGTCAAATTAAATATTTTGCTGGCATGTTAGTTGTTAAAACACTTAAGAAGCTTATTGTTTTATTATTTTTAGGGTTTTGTTGATCATAATGTAGAATTATAAAAAAATTAAAGGGGGGGTTGGAACTTTTAAATTCCTCTTAATATTCTTTCTTTATTTGCTCATTTTTGTCAAATTAAATTTTTTTTAGGCATGTTGGGTGTCAAATCACTCAACAAGCTTAATGTTTTAATATTTTTAGGGTTTTGTTGATCATAATGTAGAAGTATAAAAAAATTAAATGGGGGGTTGGAACTTTTTAATTCCTCTTAATATTCTTTCTTTATTTGTTCATTTTTGTCAAATTAAATATTTTCCTGGCATGTTGGGTGTCAAATCACTCAAAAGCTTAATGTTTTATTATTTTTAGGGTTTTGTTGATCATAATGTAGAATTATAAAAAAATTAAATGGGGGGTTGGAACTTTTAAATTCCTCTTAATATTCTTTCTTTATTTGCTCATTTTTGTCAAATTAAATTTTTTTTAGGCATGATGGGTGTCAAATCACTCAACAAGCTTAATGTTTTAATATTTTTAGGGTTTTGTTGATCATAATGTAGAATTATAAAAAAATTAAATGGGGGGTTGGAACTTTTTAATTCCTCTTAATATTCTTTCTTTATTTGCTCATTTTTGTCAAATTAAATATTTTCCTGGCATGTTAGTTGTTAAAACACTTAAGAAGCTTAATGTTTTAATATTTTTAGGGTTTTGTTGATCATAATGTAGAATTATAAAAAAATTAAATGGGGGGTTGGAACTTTTAAATTCCTCTTAATATTCTTTCTTTATTTGTTCATTTTTGTTAAATTAAATATTTTCCTGGCATGTTGGGTGTCAAATCACTCAAAAGCTTAATGTTTTAATATTTTTAGGGTTTTATTGATCATAATGTAGAATTATAAAAAAATTAAATGGGGGGTTGGAACTTTTAAATTCCTCTTAATATTCTTTCTTTATTTGCTCATTTTTGTCAAATTAAATTTTTATTAGGCATGTTGGGTGTCAAATCACTCAACAAGCTTAATGTTTTAATATTTTTAGGGATTTGTTGAACATTAGGTAGAATTCAGCTAATTTAAAGGGGGGGTTGAAATTTTTAAATTCCTCTTAATATTCTTTCTTTATTTGTTCATTTTTGTCAAATTAAATATTTTGCTGGCATGTTAGTTGTTAAAACACTTAAGAAGCTTATTGTTTTATTATTTTTAGGGTTTTGTTGATCATAATGTAGAATTATAAAAAAATTAAAGGGGGGGTTGAAACTTTTAAATTACTCTTAATATTCTTTCTTTATTTGCTCATTTTTGTCAAATTAAATATTTTGCTGGCATGTTGGTTGTCAAAACACTCAAGAAGCTTAATGTTTTAATATTTTTAGGGATTTGTTGAACATTATGTAGAATTCAGCTAATTTAAAGGGGGGGTTGAAATTTTTAAATTCCTCTTAATATTTTTTCTCTATTTGTTCATTTTTGTCAAATTAAATATTTTGCTGGCATGTTGGGTGTCAAATCACTTAAGAAGCTTATTGTTTTAATATTTTTAGGGTTTTATTGATCATAATGTAGAATTATAAAAAAATTAAATGGGGGGTTGGAACTTTTAAATTCCTCTTAATATTCTTTCTTTATTTGCTCATTTTTGTCAAATTAAATTTTTTTTAGGCATGTTGGGTGTCAAATCACTCAACAAGCTTAATGTTTTAATATTTTTAGAGTTTTGTTGATCATAATGTAGAAGTATAAAAAAATTAAATGGGGGGTTGGAACTTTTTAATTCCTCTTAATATTCTTTCTTTATTTGTTCATTTTTGTCAAATTAAATATTTTCCTGGCATGTTAGTTGTTAAAACACTTAAGAAGCTTATTGTTTTGATATTTTTAGGGTTTTGTTGATCATAATGTAGAATTATAAAAAAATTAAATGGGGGGTTGAACTTTTAAATTCCTCTTAATATTCTTTCTTTATTTGCTCATTTTTGTCAAATTAAATATTTGGCTGGCATGTTGGTTGTCAAAACACTCAAGAAGCTTAATGTTTTAATATTTTTAGGGATTTGTTGAACATTATGTAGAATTCAGCTAATTTTAAGGGGGGGTTGAAATTTTTAAATTCCTCTTAATATTCTTTCTTTATTTGTTCATTTTTGTCAAAATAAATATTTTCCTGGCATGTTGGGTGTCAAATCACTCAAAAGCTTAATGTTTTAATATTTTTAGGGTTTTATTGATCATAATGTAGAATTATAAAAAAATTAAATGGGGGGTTGGAACTTTTAAATTCCTCTTAATATTCTTTCTTTATTTGCTCATTTTTGTCAAATTAAATTTTTTTTAGGCATGTTGGGTGTCAAATCACTCAACAAGGTTAATGTTTTAATATTTTTAGGGTTTTGTTGATCATAATGTAGAATTATAAAAAAATTAAATGGGGGGTTGGAACTTTTTAATTCCTCTTAATATTCTTTCTTTATTTGTTCATTTTTGTCAAATTAAATATTTTCCTGGCATGTTAGTTGTTAAAACACTTAAGAAGCTTATTGTTTTGATATTTTTAGGGTTTTGTTGATCATAATGTAGAATTATAAAAAAATTCAATGGGGGGTTGAACTTTTAAATTCCTCTTAATATTCTTTCTTTATTTGCTCATTTTTGTCAAATTAAATATTTTGCTGGCATGTTGGGTGTCAAAACACTCAAGAAGCTTAATGTTTTAATATTTTTAGGGTTTTGTTGATCATAATGTTAAATTATAAAAAAATTAAATGGGGGGTTGGAACTTTTAAATTCCTCTTAATATTCTTTCTTTATTTGTTCATTTTTGTCAAATTAAATTTTTTTTAGGCATGTTGGGTGTCAAATCACTCAACAAGCTTAATGTTTTAATATTTTTAGGGTTTTGTTGATCATAATGTAGAAGTATAAAAAAATTAAATGGGGGGTTGGAACTTTTTAATTCCTCTTAATATTCTTTCTTTATTTGTTCATTTTTGTCAAATTAAATATTTTCCTGGCATGTTGGGTGTCAAATCACTCAAAAGCTTAATGTTTTAATATTTTTAGGGTTTTGTTGATCATAATGTAGAATTATAAAAAAATTAAATGGGGGGTTGGAACTTTTAAATTCCTCTTAATATTCTTTCTTTATTTGCTCATTTTTGTCAAATTAAATTTTTTTTAGGCATGTTGGGTGTCAAATCACTCAACAAGCTTAATGTTTTAATATTTTTAGGGTTTTGTTGATCATAATGTAGAAGTATAAAAAAATTAAATGGGGGGTTGGAACTTTTTAATTCCTCTTAATATTCTTTCTTTATTTGTTCATTTTTGTCAAATTAAATATTTTCCTGGCATGTTAGTTGTTAAAACACTTAAGAAGCTTATTGTTTTGATATTTTTAGGGTTTTGTTGATCATAATGTAGAATTATAAAAAAATTAAATGGGGGGTTGAACTTTTAAATTCCTCTTAATATTCTTTCTTTATTTGCTCATTTTTGTCAAATTAAATATTTGGCTGGCATGTTGGTTGTCAAAACACTCAAGAAGCTTAATGTTTTAATATTTTTAGGGATTTGTTGAACATTATGTAGAATTCAGCTAATTTTAAGGGGGGGTTGAAATTTTTAAATTCCTCTTAATATTCTTTCTTTATTTGTTCATTTTTGTCAAAATAAATATTTTCCTGGCATGTTGGGTGTCAAATCACTCAAAAGCTTAATGTTTTAATATTTTTAGGGTTTTATTGATCATAATGTAGAATTATAAAAAAATTAAATGGGGGGTTGGAACTTTTAAATTCCTCTTAATATTCTTTCTTTATTTGCTCATTTTTGTCAAATTAAATTTTTTTTAGGCATGTTGGGTGTCAAATCACTCAACAAGCTTAATGTTTTAATATTTTTAGGGTTTTGTTGATCATAATGTAGAATTATAAAAAAATTAAATGGGGGGTTGGAACTTTTTAATTCCTCTTAATATTCTTTCTTTATTTGTTCATTTTTGTCAAATTAAATATTTTCCTGGCATGTTAGTTGTTAAAACACTTAAGAAGCTTATTGTTTTGATATTTTTAGGGTTTTGTTGATCATAATGTAGAATTATAAAAAAATTCAATGGGGGGTTGAACTTTTAAATTCCTCTTAATATTCTTTCTTTATTTGCTCATTTTTGTCAAATTAAATATTTTGCTGGCATGTTGGGTGTCAAAACACTCAAGAAGCTTAATGTTTTAATATTTTTAGGGTTTTGTTGATCATAATGTAGAATTATAAAAAAATTAAATGGGGGGTTGGAACTTTTAAATTCCTCTTAATATTCTTTCTTTATTTGTTCATTTTTGTCAAATTAAATATTTTCCTGGCATGTTAGTTGTTAAAACACTTAAGAAGCTTATTGTTTTGATATTTTTAGGGTTTTGTTGATCATAATGTAGAATTATAAAAAAATTAAATGGGGGGTTGAACTTTTAAATTCCTCTTAATATTCTTTCTTTATTTGCTCATTTTTGTCAAATTAAATATTTGGCTGGCATGTTGGTTGTCAAAACACTCAAGAAGCTTAATGTTTTAATATTTTTAGGGATTTGTTGAACATTATGTAGAATTCAGCTAATTTTAAGGGGGGGTTGAAATTTTTAAATTCCTCTTAATATTCTTTCTTTATTTGTTCATTTTTGTCAAAATAAATATTTTCCTGGCATGTTGGGTGTCAAATCACTCAAAAGCTTAATGTTTTAATATTTTTAGGGTTTTATTGATCATAATGTAGAATTATAAAAAAATTAAATGGGGGGTTGGAACTTTTAAATTCCTCTTAATATTCTTTCTTTATTTGCTCATTTTTGTCAAATTAAATTTTTTTTAGGCATGTTGGGTGTCAAATCACTCAACAAGCTTAATGTTTTAATATTTTTAGGGTTTTGTTGATCATAATGTAGAATTATAAAAAAATTAAATGGGGGGTTGGAACTTTTTAATTCCTCTTAATATTCTTTCTTTATTTGTTCATTTTTGTCAAATTAAATATTTTCCTGGCATGTTAGTTGTTAAAACACTTAAGAAGCTTATTGTTTTGATATTTTTAGGGTTTTGTTGATCATAATGTAGAATTATAAAAAAATTCAATGGGGGGTTGAACTTTTAAATTCCTCTTAATATTCTTTCTTTATTTGCTCATTTTTGTCAAATTAAATATTTTGCTGGCATGTTGGTTGTCAAAACACTCAAGAAGCTTAATGTTTTAATATTTTTAGGGTTTTGTTGATCATAATGTAGAATTATAAAAAAATTAAATGGGGGGTTGGAACTTTTAAATTCCTCTTAATATTCTTTCTTTATTTGTTCATTTTTGTCAAATTAAATATTTTCCTGGCATGTTAGTTGTTAAAACACTTAAGAAGCTTATTGTTTTGATATTTTTAGGGTTTTGTTGATCATAATGTAGAATTATAAAAAAATTAAATGGGGGGTTGAACTTTTAAATTCCTCTTAATATTCTTTCTTTATTTGCTCATTTTTGTCAAATTAAATATTTGGCTGGCATGTTGGTTGTCAAAACACTCAAGAAGCTTAATGTTTTAATATTTTTAGGGATTTGTTGAACATTATGTAGAATTCAGCTAATTTTAAGGGGGGGTTGAAATTTTTAAATTCCTCTTAATATTCTTTCTTTATTTGTTCATTTTTGTCAAAATAAATATTTTCCTGGCATGTTGGGTGTCAAATCACTCAAAAGCTTAATGTTTTAATATTTTTAGGGTTTTATTGATCATAATGTAGAATTATAAAAAAATTAAATGGGGGGTTGGAACTTTTAAATTCCTCTTAATATTCTTTCTTTATTTGCTCATTTTTGTCAAATTAAATTTTTTTTAGGCATGTTGGGTGTCAAATCACTCAACAAGCTTAATGTTTTAATATTTTTAGGGTTTTGTTGATCATAATGTAGAATTATAAAAAAATTAAATGGGGGGTTGGAACTTTTTAATTCCTCTTAATATTCTTTCTTTATTTGTTCATTTTTGTCAAATTAAATATTTTCCTGGCATGTTAGTTGTTAAAACACTTAAGAAGCTTATTGTTTTGATATTTTTAGGGTTTTGTTGATCATAATGTAGAATTATAAAAAAATTCAATGGGGGGTTGAACTTTTAAATTCCTCTTAATATTCTTTCTTTATTTGCTCATTTTTGTCAAATTAAATATTTTGCTGGCATGTTGGTTGTCAAAACACTCAAGAAGCTTAATCTTTTAATATTTTTAGGGTTTTGTTGATCATAATGTAGAATTATAAAAAAATTAAATGGGGGGTTGGAACTTTTAAATTCCTCTTAATATTCTTTCTTTATTTGTTCATTTTTGTTAAATTAAATATTTTCCTGGCATGTTGGGTGTCAAATCACTCAAAAGCTTAATGTTTTAATATTTTTAGGCTTTTATTGATCATAATGTAGAATTATAAAAAAATTAAAGGGTGGGTTGAAACATTTAAATTCCTCTTAATATTCTTTCTTTATTTGCTCATTTTTGTCAAATTAAATATTTTGCTGGCATGTTGGTTGTCAAAACACTCAAGAAGCTTAATGTTTTAATATTTTTAGGGATATGTTGAACATTATGTAGAATTCAGCTAATTTAAAGGGGGGGTTGAAATTTTTAAATTCCTCTTAATATTCTTTCTTTATTTGTTCATTTTTGTCAAATTAAATATTTTCCTGGCATGTTGGGTGTCAAATCACTCAAAAGCTTAATGTTTTAATATTTTTAGGGTTTTATAGATCATAATGTAGAATTATAAAAAAATTAAATGGGGGGTTGGAACTTTTAAATTCCTCTTAATATTCTTTCTTTATTTGCTCATTTTTGTCAAATTAAATTTTTTTTAGGCATGATGGGTGTCAAATCACTCAACAAGCTTAATGTTTTAATATTTTTAGGGTTTTGTTGATCATAATGTAGAATTATAAAAAAATTAAATGGGGGGTTGGAACTTTTTAATTCCTCTTAATATTCTTTCTTTATTTGTTCATTTTTGTCAAATTAAATATTTTCCTGGCATGTTAGTTGTTAAAACACTTAAGAAGCTTATTGTTTTGATATTTTTAGGGTTTTGTTGATCATAATGTAGAATTATAAAAAAATTAAATGGGGGGTTGGAACTTTTAAATTCCTCTTAATATTCTTTCTTTATTTGTTCATTTTTGTTAAATTAAATATTTTCCTGGCATGTTGGGTGTCAAATCACTCAAAAGCTTAATGTTTTAATATTTTTAGGGTTTTATTGATCACAATGTAGAATTATAAAAAAATTAAATGGGGGGTTGGAACTTTTAAATTCCTCTTAATATTCTTTCTTTATTTGCTCATTTTTGTCAAATTAAATTTTTTTTAGGCATGTTGGGTGTCAAATCACTCAACAAGCTTAATGTTTTAATATTTTTAGGGTTTTGTTGATCATAATGTAGAAGTATAAAAAAATTAAATGGGGGGTTGGAACTTTTTAATTCCTCTTAATATTCTTTCTTTATTTGTTCATTTTTGTCAAATTAAATATTTTCCTGGCATGTTAGTTGTTAAAACACTTAAGAAGCTTATTGTTTTGATATTTTTAGGGTTTTGTTGATCATAATGTAGAATTATAAAAAAATTAAATGGGGGGTTGAACTTTTAAATTCCTCTTAATATTCTTTCTTTATTTGTTCATTTTTGTCAAATTAAATATTTGGCTGGCATGTTGGGTGTCAAATCACTCAAAAGCTTAATGTTTTAATATTTTTAGGGTTTTATAGATCATAATGTAGAATTATAAAAAAATTAAATGGGGGGTTGGAACTTTTAAATTCCTCTTAATATTCTTTCTTTATTTGCTCATTTTTGTCAAATTAAATATTTTGCTGGCATGTTAGTTGTTAAAACACTTAAGAAGCTTATTGTTTTATTATTTTTAGGGTTTTGTTGATCATAATGTAGAATTATAAAAAAATTAAAGGGGGGGTTGAAACTTTTAAATTCCTCTTAATATTCTTTCTTTATTTGTTCATTTTTGTCAAATTAAATATTTTCCTGGCATGTTAGTTGTTAAAACACTTAAGAAGCTTATTGTTTTGATATTTTTAGGGTTTTGTTGATCATAATGTAGAATTATAAAAAAATTCAATGGGGGGTTGAACTTTTAAATTCCTCTTAATATTCTTTCTTTATTTGCTCATTTTTGTCAAATTAAATATTTTGCTGGCATGTTGGGTGTCAAAACACTCAAGAAGCTTAATGTTTTAATATTTTTAGGGTTTTGTTGATCATAATGTAGAATTATAAAAAAATTAAATGGGGGGTTGGAACTTTTAAATTCCTCTTAATATTCTTTCTTTATTTGTTCATTTTTGTTAAATTAAATATTTTCCTGGCATGTTGGGTGTCAAATCACTCAAAAGCTTAATGTTTTAATATTTTTAGGCTTTTATTGATCATAATGTAGAATTATAAAAAAATTAAAGGGTGGGTTGAAACATTTAAATTCCTCTTAATATTCTTTCTTTATTTGTTCATTTTTGTCAAATTAAATATTTTCCTGGCATGTTAGTTGTTAAAACACTTAAGAAGCTTATTGTTTTGATATTTTTAGGGTTTTGTTGATCATAATGTAGAATTATAAAAAAATTAAATGGGGGGTTGAACTTTTAAATTCCTCTTAATATTCTTTCTTTATTTGCTCATTTTTGTCAAATTAAATATTTGGCTGGCATGTTGGTTGTCAAAACACTCAAGAAGCTTAATGTTTTAATATTTTTAGGGATTTGTTGAACATTATGTAGAATTCAGCTAATTTTAAGGGGGGGTTGAAATTTTTAAATTCCTCTTAATATTCTTTCTTTATTTGTTCATTTTTGTCAAAATAAATATTTTCCTGGCATGTTGGGTGTCAAATCACTCAAAAGCTTAATGTTTTAATATTTTTAGGGTTTTATTGATCATAATGTAGAATTATAAAAAAATTAAATGGGGGGTTGGAACTTTTAAATTCCTCTTAATATTCTTTCTTTATTTGCTCATTTTTGTCAAATTAAATTTTTTTTAGGCATGTTGGGTGTCAAATCACTCAACAAGCTTAATGTTTTAATATTTTTAGGGTTTTGTTGATCATAATGTAGAATTATAAAAAAATTAAATGGGGGGTTGGAACTTTTTAATTCCTCTTAATATTCTTTCTTTATTTGTTCATTTTTGTCAAATTAAATATTTTCCTGGCATGTTAGTTGTTAAAACACTTAAGAAGCTTATTGTTTTGATATTTTTAGGGTTTTGTTGATCATAATGTAGAATTATAAAAAAATTCAATGGGGGGTTGAACTTTTAAATTCCTCTTAATATTCTTTCTTTATTTGCTCATTTTTGTCAAATTAAATATTTTGCTGGCATGTTGGTTGTCAAAACACTCAAGAAGCTTAATGTTTTAATATTTTTAGGGTTTTGTTGATCATAATGTAGAATTATAAAAAAATTAAATGGGGGGTTGGAACTTTTAAATTCCTCTTAATATTCTTTCTTTATTTGTTCATTTTTGTCAAATTAAATATTTTCCTGGCATGTTAGTTGTTAAAACACTTAAGAAGCTTATTGTTTTGATATTTTTAGGGTTTTGTTGATCATAATGTAGAATTATAAAAAAATTAAATGGGGGGTTGAACTTTTAAATTCCTCTTAATATTCTTTCTTTATTTGCTCATTTTTGTCAAATTAAATATTTGGCTGGCATGTTGGTTGTCAAAACACTCAAGAAGCTTAATGTTTTAATATTTTTAGGGATTTGTTGAACATTATGTAGAATTCAGCTAATTTTAAGGGGGGGTTGAAATTTTTAAATTCCTCTTAATATTCTTTCTTTATTTGTTCATTTTTGTCAAAATAAATATTTTCCTGGCATGTTGGGTGTCAAATCACTCAAAAGCTTAATGTTTTAATATTTTTAGGGTTTTATTGATCATAATGTAGAATTATAAAAAAATTAAATGGGGGGTTGGAACTTTTAAATTCCTCTTAATATTCTTTCTTTATTTGCTCATTTTTGTCAAATTAAATTTTTTTTAGGCATGTTGGGTGTCAAATCACTCAACAAGCTTAATGTTTTAATATTTTTAGGGTTTTGTTGATCATAATGTAGAATTATAAAAAAATTAAATGGGGGGTTGGAACTTTTTAATTCCTCTTAATATTCTTTCTTTATTTGTTCATTTTTGTCAAATTAAATATTTTCCTGGCATGTTAGTTGTTAAAACACTTAAGAAGCTTATTGTTTTGATATTTTTAGGGTTTTGTTGATCATAATGTAGAATTATAAAAAAATTCAATGGGGGGTTGAACTTTTAAATTCCTCTTAATATTCTTTCTTTATTTGCTCATTTTTGTCAAATTAAATATTTTGCTGGCATGTTGGTTGTCAAAACACTCAAGAAGCTTAATCTTTTAATATTTTTAGGGTTTTGTTGATCATAATGTAGAATTATAAAAAAATTAAATGGGGGGTTGGAACTTTTAAATTCCTCTTAATATTCTTTCTTTATTTGTTCATTTTTGTTAAATTAAATATTTTCCTGGCATGTTGGGTGTCAAATCACTCAAAAGCTTAATGTTTTAATATTTTTAGGCTTTTATTGATCATAATGTAGAATTATAAAAAAATTAAAGGGTGGGTTGAAACATTTAAATTCCTCTTAATATTCTTTCTTTATTTGCTCATTTTTGTCAAATTAAATATTTTGCTGGCATGTTGGTTGTCAAAACACTCAAGAAGCTTAATGTTTTAATATTTTTAGGGATATGTTGAACATTATGTAGAATTCAGCTAATTTAAAGGGGGGGTTGAAATTTTTAAATTCCTCTTAATATTCTTTCTTTATTTGTTCATTTTTGTCAAATTAAATATTTTCCTGGCATGTTGGGTGTCAAATCACTCAAAAGCTTAATGTTTTAATATTTTTAGGGTTTTATAGATCATAATGTAGAATTATAAAAAAATTAAATGGGGGGTTGGAACTTTTAAATTCCTCTTAATATTCTTTCTTTATTTGCTCATTTTTGTCAAATTAAATTTTTTTTAGGCATGATGGGTGTCAAATCACTCAACAAGCTTAATGTTTTAATATTTTTAGGGTTTTGTTGATCATAATGTAGAATTATAAAAAAATTAAATGGGGGGTTGGAACTTTTTAATTCCTCTTAATATTCTTTCTTTATTTGTTCATTTTTGTCAAATTAAATATTTTCCTGGCATGTTAGTTGTTAAAACACTTAAGAAGCTTATTGTTTTGATATTTTTAGGGTTTTGTTGATCATAATGTAGAATTATAAAAAAATTAAATGGGGGGTTGGAACTTTTAAATTCCTCTTAATATTCTTTCTTTATTTGTTCATTTTTGTTAAATTAAATATTTTCCTGGCATGTTGGGTGTCAAATCACTCAAAAGCTTAATGTTTTAATATTTTTAGGGTTTTATTGATCACAATGTAGAATTATAAAAAAATTAAATGGGGGGTTGGAACTTTTAAATTCCTCTTAATATTCTTTCTTTATTTGCTCATTTTTGTCAAATTAAATTTTTTTTAGGCATGTTGGGTGTCAAATCACTCAACAAGCTTAATGTTTTAATATTTTTAGGGTTTTGTTGATCATAATGTAGAAGTATAAAAAAATTAAATGGGGGGTTGGAACTTTTTAATTCCTCTTAATATTCTTTCTTTATTTGTTCATTTTTGTCAAATTAAATATTTTCCTGGCATGTTAGTTGTTAAAACACTTAAGAAGCTTATTGTTTTGATATTTTTAGGGTTTTGTTGATCATAATGTAGAATTATAAAAAAATTAAATGGGGGGTTGAACTTTTAAATTCCTCTTAATATTCTTTCTTTATTTGTTCATTTTTGTCAAATTAAATATTTGGCTGGCATGTTGGGTGTCAAATCACTCAAAAGCTTAATGTTTTAATATTTTTAGGGTTTTATAGATCATAATGTAGAATTATAAAAAAATTAAATGGGGGGTTGGAACTTTTAAATTCCTCTTAATATTCTTTCTTTATTTGCTCATTTTTGTCAAATTAAATATTTTGCTGGCATGTTAGTTGTTAAAACACTTAAGAAGCTTATTGTTTTATTATTTTTAGGGTTTTGTTGATCATAATGTAGAATTATAAAAAAATTAAAGGGGGGGTTGAAACTTTTAAATTCCTCTTAATATTCTTTCTTTATTTGTTCATTTTTGTCAAATTAAATATTTTCCTGGCATGTTAGTTGTTAAAACACTTAAGAAGCTTATTGTTTTGATATTTTTAGGGTTTTGTTGATCATAATGTAGAATTATAAAAAAATTCAATGGGGGGTTGAACTTTTAAATTCCTCTTAATATTCTTTCTTTATTTGCTCATTTTTGTCAAATTAAATATTTTGCTGGCATGTTGGGTGTCAAAACACTCAAGAAGCTTAATGTTTTAATATTTTTAGGGTTTTGTTGATCATAATGTAGAATTATAAAAAAATTAAATGGGGGGTTGGAACTTTTAAATTCCTCTTAATATTCTTTCTTTATTTGTTCATTTTTGTTAAATTAAATATTTTCCTGGCATGTTGGGTGTCAAATCACTCAAAAGCTTAATGTTTTAATATTTTTAGGCTTTTATTGATCATAATGTAGAATTATAAAAAAATTAAAGGGTGGGTTGAAACATTTAAATTCCTCTTAATATTCTTTCTTTATTTGCTCATTTTTGTCAAATTAAATATTTTGCTGGCATGTTGGTTGTCCAAACACTCAAGAAGCTTAATGTTTTAATATTTTTAGGGATTTGTTGAACATTATGTAGAATTCAGCTAATTTAAAGGGGGGGTTGAAATTTTTAAATTCCTCTTAATATTCTTTCTTTATTTGTTCATTTTTGTCAAATTAAATATTTTCCTGGCATGTTGGGTGTCAAATCACTCAAAAGCTTAATGTTTTAATATTTTTAGGGTTTTATAGATCATAATGTAGAATTATAAAAAAATTAAATGGGGGGTTGGAACTTTTAAATTCCTCTTAATATTCTTTCTTTATTTGTTCATTTTTGTTAAATTAAATATTTTCCTGGCATGTTGGGTGTCAAATCACTCAAAAGCTTAATGTTTTAATATTTTTAGGGTTTTATTGATCATAATGTAGAATTATAAAAAAATTAAATGGGGGGTTGGAACTTTTAAATTCCTCTTAATATTCTTTCTTTATTTGCTCATTTTTGTCAAATTAAATTTTTTTTAGGCATGTTGGGTGTCAAATCACTCAACAAGCTTAATGTTTTAATATTTTTAGGGTTTTGTTGATCATAATGTAGAATTATAAAAAAATTAAATGGGGGGTTGGAACTTTTAAATTCCTCTTAATATTCTTTCTTTATTTGCTCATTTTTGTCAAATTAAATTTTTTTTAGGCATGATGGGTGTCAAATCACTCAACAAGCTTAATGTTTTAATATTTTTAGGGATTTGTTGAACATTAGGTAGAATTCAGCTAATTTAAAGGGGGGGTTGAAATTTTTAAATTCCTCTTAATATTCTTTCTTTATTTGTTCATTTTTGTCAAATTAAATATTTTGCTGGCATGTTAGTTGTTAAAACACTTAAGAAGCTTATTGTTTTATTATTTTTAGGGTTTTGTTGATCATAATGTAGAATTATAAAAAAATTAAAGGGGGGGTTGAAACTTTTAAATTCCTCTTAATATTCTTTCTTTATTTGCTCATTTTTGTCAAATTAAATATTTTGCTGGCATGTTGGTTGTCAAAAAACTCAAGAAGCTTAATGTTTTAATATTTTTAGGGATTTGTTGAACATTATGTAGAATTCAGCTAATTTAAAGGAGGGGTTGAAATTTTTAAATTCCTCTTAATATTCTTTCTTTATTTGTTCATTTTTGTCAAATTAAATATTTTCCTGGCATGTTGGGTGTCAAATCACTCAAAAGCTTAATGTTTTAATATTTTTAGGGTTTTATTGATCATAATGTAGAATTATAAAAAAATTAAATGGGGGGTTGGAACTTTTAAATTCCTCTTAATATTCTTTCTTTATTTGCTCATTTTTGTCAAATTAAATTTATTTTAGGCATGATGGGTGTCAAATCACTCAACAAGCTTAATGTTTTAATATTTTTAGGGTTTTGTTGATCATAATGTAGAATTATAAAAAAATTAAATGGGGGGTTGGAACTTTTTAATTCCTCTTAATATTCTTTCTTTATTTGCTCATTTTTGTCAAATTAAATTTTTATTAGGCATGTTGGGTGTCAAATCACTCAACAAGCTTAATGTTTTAATATTTTTAGGGATTTGTTGAACATTAGGTAGAATTCAGCTAATTTAAAGGGGGGGTTGAAATTTTTAAATTCCTCTTAATATTCTTTCTTTATTTGTTCATTTTTGTCAAATTAAATATTTTGCTGGCATGTTAGTTGTTAAAACACTTAAGAAGCTTATTGTTTTATTATTTTTAGGGTTTTGTTGATCATAATGTAGAATTATAAAAAAATTAAAGGGGGGGTTGAAACTTTTAAATTACTCTTAATATTCTTTCTTTATTTGCTCATTTTTGTCAAATTAAATATTTTGCTGGCATGTTGGTTGTCAAAACACTCAAGAAGCTTAATGTTTTAATATTTTTAGGGTTTTGTTGATCATAATGTAGAATTATAAAAAAATTAAATGGGGGGTTGGAACTTTTAAATTCCTCTTAATATTCTTTCTTTATTTGTTCATTTTTGTCAAATTAAATATTTTCCTGGCATGTTAGTTGTTAAAACACTTAAGAAGCTTATTGTTTTGATATTTTTAGGGTTTTGTTGATCATAATGTAGAATTATAAAAAAATTAAATGGGGGGTTGAACTTTTAAATTCCTCTTAATATTCTTTCTTTATTTGCTCATTTTTGTCAAATTAAATATTTGGCTGGCATGTTGGTTGTCAAAACACTCAAGAAGCTTAATGTTTTAATATTTTTAGGGATTTGTTGAACATTATGTAGAATTCAGCTAATTTTAAGGGGGGGTTGAAATTTTTAAATTCCTCTTAATATTCTTTCTTTATTTGTTCATTTTTGTCAAAATAAATATTTTCCTGGCATGTTGGGTGTCAAATCACTCAAAAGCTTAATGTTTTAATATTTTTAGGGTTTTATTGATCATAATGTAGAATTATAAAAAAATTAAATGGGGGGTTGGAACTTTTAAATTCCTCTTAATATTCTTTCTTTATTTGCTCATTTTTGTCAAATTAAATTTTTTTTAGGCATGTTGGGTGTCAAATCACTCAACAAGCTTAATGTTTTAATATTTTTAGGGTTTTGTTGATCATAATGTAGAATTATAAAAAAATTAAATGGGGGGTTGGAACTTTTTAATTCCTCTTAATATTCTTTCTTTATTTGTTCATTTTTGTCAAATTAAATATTTTCCTGGCATGTTAGTTGTTAAAACACTTAAGAAGCTTATTGTTTTGATATTTTTAGGGTTTTGTTGATCATAATGTAGAATTATAAAAAAATTCAATGGGGGGTTGAACTTTTAAATTCCTCTTAATATTCTTTCTTTATTTGCTCATTTTTGTCAAATTAAATATTTTGCTGGCATGTTGGGTGTCAAAACACTCAAGAAGCTTAATGTTTTAATATTTTTAGGGTTTTGTTGATCATAATGTAGAATTATAAAAAAATTAAATGGGGGGTTGGAACTTTTAAATTCCTCTTAATATTCTTTCTTTATTTGTTCATTTTTGTTAAATTAAATATTTTCCTGGCATGTTGGGTGTCAAATCACTCAAAAGCTTAATGTTTTAATATTTTTAGGCTTTTATTGATCATAATGTAGAATTATAAAAAAATTAAAGGGTGGGTTGAAACATTTAAATTCCTCTTAATATTCTTTCTTTATTTGTTCATTTTTGTCAAATTAAATATTTTCCTGGCATGTTAGTTGTTAAAACACTCAAGAAGCTTAATGTTTTAATATTTTTAGGGATATGTTGAACATTATGTAGAATTCAGCTAATTTAAAGGGGGGGTTGAAATTTTTAAATTCCTCTTAATATTCTTTCTTTATTTGTTCATTTTTGTCAAATTAAATATTTTCCTGGCATGTTGGGTGTCAAATCACTCAAAAGCTTAATGTTTTAATATTTTTAGGGTTTTATAGATCATAATGTAGAATTATAAAAAAATTAAATGGGGGGTTGGAACTTTTAAATTCCTCTTAATATTCTTTCTTTATTTGCTCATTTTTGTCAAATTAAATTTTTTTTAGGCATGATGGGTGTCAAATCACTCAACAAGCTTAATGTTTTAATATTTTTAGGGTTTTGTTGATCATAATGTAGAATTATAAAAAAATTAAATGGGGGGTTGGAACTTTTTAATTCCTCTTAATATTCTTTCTTTATTTGTTCATTTTTGTCAAATTAAATATTTTCCTGGCATGTTAGTTGTTAAAACACTTAAGAAGCTTATTGTTTTGATATTTTTAGGGTTTTGTTGATCATAATGTAGAATTATAAAAAAATTAAATGGGGGGTTGGAACTTTTAAATTCCTCTTAATATTCTTTCTTTATTTGTTCATTTTTGTTAAATTAAATATTTTCCTGGCATGTTGGGTGTCAAATCACTCAAAAGCTTAATGTTTTAATATTTTTAGGGTTTTATTGATCACAATGTAGAATTATAAAAAAATTAAATGGGGGGTTGGAACTTTTAAATTCCTCTTAATATTCTTTCTTTATTTGCTCATTTTTGTCAAATTAAATTTTTTTTAGGCATGTTGGGTGTCAAATCACTCAACAAGCTTAATGTTTTAATATTTTTAGGGTTTTGTTGATCATAATGTAGAAGTATAAAAAAATTAAATGGGGGGTTGGAACTTTTTAATTCCTCTTAATATTCTTTCTTTATTTGTTCATTTTTGTCAAATTAAATATTTTCCTGGCATGTTAGTTGTTAAAACACTTAAGAAGCTTATTGTTTTGATATTTTTAGGGTTTTGTTGATCATAATGTAGAATTATAAAAAAATTAAATGGGGGGTTGAACTTTTAAATTCCTCTTAATATTCTTTCTTTATTTGTTCATTTTTGTCAAATTAAATATTTGGCTGGCATGTTGGGTGTCAAATCACTCAAAAGCTTAATGTTTTAATATTTTTAGGGTTTTATAGATCATAATGTAGAATTATAAAAAAATTAAATGGGGGGTTGGAACTTTTAAATTCCTCTTAATATTCTTTCTTTATTTGCTCATTTTTGTCAAATTAAATATTTTGCTGGCATGTTAGTTGTTAAAACACTTAAGAAGCTTATTGTTTTATTATTTTTAGGGTTTTGTTGATCATAATGTAGAATTATAAAAAAATTAAAGGGGGGGTTGAAACTTTTAAATTCCTCTTAATATTCTTTCTTTATTTGTTCATTTTTGTCAAATTAAATATTTTCCTGGCATGTTAGTTGTTAAAACACTTAAGAAGCTTATTGTTTTGATATTTTTAGGGTTTTGTTGATCATAATGTAGAATTATAAAAAAATTCAATGGGGGGTTGAACTTTTAAATTCCTCTTAATATTCTTTCTTTATTTGCTCATTTTTGTCAAATTAAATATTTTGCTGGCATGTTGGGTGTCAAATCACTCAACAAGCTTAATGTTTTAATATTTTTAGGGTTTTGTTGATCATAATGTAGAATTATAAAAAAATTAAATGGGGGGTTGGAACTTTTAAATTCCTCTTAATATTCTTTCTTTATTTGTTCATTTTTGTTAAATTAAATATTTTCCTGGCATGTTGGGTGTCAAATCACTCAAAAGCTTAATGTTTTAATATTTTTAGGGTTTTATAGATCATAATGTAGAATTATAAAAAAATTAAATGGGGGGTTGGAACTTTTAAATTCCTCTTAATATTCTTTCTTTATTTGCTCATTTTTGTCAAATTAAATATTTTGCTGGCATGTTGGTTGTCAAAACACTCAAGAAGCTTAATGTTTTAATATTTTTAGGGATATGTTGAACATTATGTAGAATTCAGCTAATTTAAAGGGGGGGTTGAAATTTTTAAATTCCTCTTAATATTCTTTCTTTATTTGTTCATTTTTGTCAAATTAAATATTTTCCTGGCATTTTGGGTGTCAAATCACTCAAAAGCTTAATGTTTTAATATTTTTAGGGTTTTATAGATCATAATGTAGAATTATAAAAAAATTAAATGGGGGGTTGGAACTTTTAAATTCCTCTTAATATTCTTTCTTTATTTGCTCATTTTTGTCAAATTAAATTTTTTTTAGGCATGATGGGTGTCAAATCACTCAACAAGCTTAATGTTTTAATATTTTTAGGGTTTTGTTGATCATAATGTAGAATTATAAAAAAATTAAATGGGGGGTTGGAACTTTTTAATTCCTCTTAATATTCTTTCTTTATTTGTTCATTTTTGTCAAATTAAATATTTTCCTGGCATGTTAGTTGTTAAAACACTTAAGAAGCTTATTGTTTTGATATTTTTAGGGTTTTGTTGATCATAATGTAGAATTATAAAAAAATTAAATGGGGGGTTGGAACTTTTAAATTCCTCTTAATATTCTTTCTTTATTTGTTCATTTTTGTTAAATTAAATATTTTCCTGGCATGTTGGGTGTCAATTCACTCAAAAGCTTAATGTTTTAATATTTTTAGGGTTTTATTGATCACAATGTAGAATTATAAAAAAATTAAATGGGGGGTTGGAACTTTTAAATTCCTCTTAATATTCTTTCTTTATTTGCTCATTTTTGTCAAATTAAATTTTTTTTAGGCATGTTGGGTGTCAAATCACTCAACAAGCTTAATGTTTTAATATTTTTAGGGTTTTGTTGATCATAATGTAGAAGTATAAAAAAATTAAATGGGGGGTTGGAACTTTTTAATTCCTCTTAATATTCTTTCTTTATTTGTTCATTTTTGTCAAATTAAATATTTTCCTGGCATGTTAGTTGTTAAAACACTCAAGAAGCTTAATGTTTTAATATTTTTAGGGATATGTTGAACATTATGTAGAATTCAGCTAATTTAAAGGGGGGGTTGAAATTTTTAAATTCCTCTTAATATTCTTTCTTTATTTGTTCATTTTTGTCAAATTAAATATTTTCCTGGCATGTTGGGTGTCAAATCACTCAAAAGCTTAATGTTTTAATATTTTTAGGGTTTTATAGATCATAATGTAGAATTATAAAAAAATTAAATGGGGGGTTGGAACTTTTAAATTCCTCTTAATATTCTTTCTTTATTTGCTCATTTTTGTCAAATTAAATTTTTTTTAGGCATGATGGGTGTCAAATCACTCAACAAGCTTAATGTTTTAATATTTTTAGGGTTTTGTTGATCATAATGTAGAATTATAAAAAAATTAAATGGGGGGTTGGAACTTTTAAATTCCTCTTAATATTCTTTCTTTATTTGTTCATTTTTGTTAAATTAAATATTTTCCTGGCATGTTGGGTGTCAAATCACTCAAAAGCTTAATGTTTTAATATTTTTAGGGTTTTATTGATCACAATGTAGAATTATAAAAAAATTAAATGGGGGGTTGGAACTTTTAAATTCCTCTTAATATTCTTTCTTTATTTGCTCATTTTTGTCAAATTAAAATTTTTTTAGGCATGTTGGGTGTCAAATCACTCAACAAGCTTAATGTTTTAATATTTTTAGGGTTTTGTTGATCATAATGTAGAAGTATAAAAAAATTAAATGGGGGGTTGGAACTTTTTAATTCCTCTTAATATTCTTTCTTTATTTGTTCATTTTTGTCAAATTAAATATTTTCCTGGCATGTTAGTTGTTAAAACACTTAAGAAGCTTATTGTTTTGATATTTTTAGGGTTTTGTTGATCATAATGTAGAATTATAAAAAAATTAAATGGGGGGTTGAACTTTTAAATTCCTCTTAATATTCTTTCTTTATTTGTTCATTTTTGTCAAATTAAATATTTGGCTGGCATGTTGGGTGTCAAATCACTCAAAAGCTTAATGTTTTAATATTTTTAGGGTTTTATAGATCATAATGTAGAATTATAAAAAAATTAAATGGGGGGTTGGAACTTTTAAATTCCTCTTAATATTCTTTCTTTATTTGCTCATTTTTGTCAAATTAAATATTTTGCTGGCATGTTAGTTGTTAAAACACTTAAGAAGCTTATTGTTTTATTATTTTTAGGGTTTTGTTGATCATAATGTAGAATTATAAAAAAATTAAAGGGGGGGTTGAAACTTTTAAATTCCTCTTAATATTCTTTCTTTATTTGTTCATTTTTGTCAAATTAAATATTTTCCTGGCATGTTAGTTGTTAAAACACTTAAGAAGCTTATTGTTTTGATATTTTTAGGGTTTTGTTGATCATAATGTAGAATTATAAAAAAATTCAATGGGGGGTTGAACTTTTAAATTCCTCTTAATATTCTTTCTTTATTTGCTCATTTTTGTCAAATTAAATATTTTGCTGGCATGTTGGGTGTCAAAACACTCAAGAAGCTTAATGTTTTAATATTTTTAGGGTTTTGTTGATCATAATGTAGAATTATAAAAAAATTAAATGGGGGGTTGGAACTTTTAAATTCCTCTTAATATTCTTTCTTTATTTGTTCATTTTTGTTAAATTAAATATTTTCCTGGCATGTTGGGTGTCAAATCACTCAAAAGCTTAATGTTTTAATATTTTTAGGGTTTTATAGATCATAATGTAGAATTATAAAAAAATTAAATGGGGGGTTGGAACTTTTAAATTCCTCTTAATATTCTTTCTTTATTTGCTCATTTTTGTCAAATTAAATATTTTGCTGGCATGTTGGTTGTCAAAACACTCAAGAAGCTTAATGTTTTAATATTTTTAGGGATATGTTGAACATTATGTAGAATTCAGCTAATTTAAAGGGGGGGTTGAAATTTTTAAATTCCTCTTAATATTCTTTCTTTATTTGTTCATTTTTGTCAAATTAAATATTTTCCTGGCATTTTGGGTGTCAAATCACTCAAAAGCTTAATGTTTTAATATTTTTAGGGTTTTATAGATCATAATGTAGAATTATAAAAAAATTAAATGGGGGGTTGGAACTTTTAAATTCCTCTTAATATTCTTTCTTTATTTGCTCATTTTTGTCAAATTAAATTTTTTTTAGGCATGATGGGTGTCAAATCACTCAACAAGCTTAATGTTTTAATATTTTTAGGGTTTTGTTGATCATAATGTAGAATTATAAAAAAATTAAATGGGGGGTTGGAACTTTTTAATTCCTCTTAATATTCTTTCTTTATTTGTTCATTTTTGTCAAATTAAATATTTTCCTGGCATGTTAGTTGTTAAAACACTTAAGAAGCTTATTGTTTTGATATTTTTAGGGTTTTGTTGATCATAATGTAGAATTATAAAAAAATTAAATGGGGGGTTGGAACTTTTAAATTCCTCTTAATATTCTTTCTTTATTTGTTCATTTTTGTTAAATTAAATATTTTCCTGGCATGTTGGGTGTCAAATCACTCAAAAGCTTAATGTTTTAATATTTTTAGGGTTTTATTGATCACAATGTAGAATTATAAAAAAATTAAATGGGGGGTTGGAACTTTTAAATTCCTCTTAATATTCTTTCTTTATTTGCTCATTTTTGTCAAATTAAATTTTTTTTAGGCATGTTGGGTGTCAAATCACTCAACAAGCTTAATGTTTTAATATTTTTAGGGTTTTGTTGATCATAATGTAGAAGTATAAAAAAATTAAATGGGGGGTTGGAACTTTTTAATTCCTCTTAATATTCTTTCTTTATTTGTTCATTTTTGTCAAATTAAATATTTTCCTGGCATGTTAGTTGTTAAAACACTTAAGAAGCTTATTGTTTTGATATTTTTAGGGTTTTGTTGATCATAATGTAGAATTATAAAAAAATTCAATGGGGGGTTGAACTTTTAAATTCCTCTTAATATTCTTTCTTTATTTGCTCATTTTTGTCAAATTAAATATTTTGCTGGCATGTTGGGTGTCAAAACACTCAAGAAGCTTAATGTTTTAATATTTTTAGGGTTTTGTTGATCATAATGTAGAATTATAAAAAAATTAAATGGGGGGTTGGAACTTTTAAATTCCTCTTAATATTCTTTCTTTATTTGTTCATTTTTGTTAAATTAAATATTTTCCTGGCATGTTGGGTGTCAAATCACTCAAAAGCTTAATGTTTTAATATTTTTAGGCTTTTATTGATCATAATGTAGAATTATAAAAAAATTAAAGGGTGGGTTGAAACATTTAAATTCCTCTTAATATTCTTTCTTTATTTGTTCATTTTTGTCAAATTAAATATTTTCCTGGCATGTTAGTTGTTAAAACACTCAAGAAGCTTAATGTTTTAATATTTTTAGGGATATGTTGAACATTATGTAGAATTCAGCTAATTTAAAGGGGGGGTTGAAATTTTTAAATTCCTCTTAATATTCTTTCTTTATTTGTTCATTTTTGTCAAATTAAATATTTTCCTGGCATGTTGGGTGTCAAATCACTCAAAAGCTTAATGTTTTAATATTTTTAGGGTTTTATAGATCATAATGTAGAATTATAAAAAAATTAAATGGGGGGTTGGAACTTTTAAATTCCTCTTAATATTCTTTCTTTATTTGCTCATTTTTGTCAAATTAAATTTTTTTTAGGCATGATGGGTGTCAAATCACTCAACAAGCTTAATGTTTTAATATTTTTAGGGTTTTGTTGATCATAATGTAGAATTATAAAAAAATTAAATGGGGGGTTGGAACTTTTTAATTCCTCTTAATATTCTTTCTTTATTTGTTCATTTTTGTCAAATTAAATATTTTCCTGGCATGTTAGTTGTTAAAACACTTAAGAAGCTTATTGTTTTGATATTTTTAGGGTTTTGTTGATCATAATGTAGAATTATAAAAAAATTAAATGGGGGGTTGGAACTTTTAAATTCCTCTTAATATTCTTTCTTTATTTGTTCATTTTTGTTAAATTAAATATTTTCCTGGCATGTTGGGTGTCAAATCACTCAAAAGCTTAATGTTTTAATATTTTTAGGGTTTTATTGATCACAATGTAGAATTATAAAAAAATTAAATGGGGGGTTGGAACTTTTAAATTCCTCTTAATATTCTTTCTTTATTTGCTCATTTTTGTCAAATTAAATTTTTTTTAGGCATGTTGGGTGTCAAATCACTCAACAAGCTTAATGTTTTAATATTTTTAGGGTTTTGTTGATCATAATGTAGAAGTATAAAAAAATTAAATGGGGGGTTGGAACTTTTTAATTCCTCTTAATATTCTTTCTTTATTTGTTCATTTTTGTCAAATTAAATATTTTCCTGGCATGTTAGTTGTTAAAACACTTAAGAAGCTTATTGTTTTGATATTTTTAGGGTTTTGTTGATCATAATGTAGAATTATAAAAAAATTAAATGGGGGGTTGAACTTTTAAATTCCTCTTAATATTCTTTCTTTATTTGTTCATTTTTGTCAAATTAAATATTTGGCTGGCATGTTGGGTGTCAAATCACTCAAAAGCTTAATGTTTTAATATTTTTAGGGTTTTATAGATCATAATGTAGAATTATAAAAAAATTAAATGGGGGGTTGGAACTTTTAAATTCCTCTTAATATTCTTTCTTTATTTGCTCATTTTTGTCAAATTAAATATTTTGCTGGCATGTTAGTTGTTAAAACACTTAAGAAGCTTATTGTTTTATTATTTTTAGGGTTTTGTTGATCATAATGTAGAATTATAAAAAAATTAAAGGGGGGGTTGAAACTTTTAAATTCCTCTTAATATTCTTTCTTTATTTGTTCATTTTTGTCAAATTAAATATTTTCCTGGCATGTTAGTTGTTAAAACACTTAAGAAGCTTATTGTTTTGATATTTTTAGGGTTTTGTTGATCATAATGTAGAATTATAAAAAAATTCAATGGGGGGTTGAACTTTTAAATTCCTCTTAATATTCTTTCTTTATTTGCTCATTTTTGTCAAATTAAATATTTTGCTGGCATGTTGGGTGTCAAATCACTCAACAAGCTTAATGTTTTAATATTTTTAGGGTTTTGTTGATCATAATGTAGAATTATAAAAAAATTAAATGGGGGGTTGGAACTTTTAAATTCCTCTTAATATTCTTTCTTTATTTGTTCATTTTTGTTAAATTAAATATTTTCCTGGCATGTTGGGTGTCAAATCACTCAAAAGCTTAATGTTTTAATATTTTTAGGGTTTTATAGATCATAATGTAGAATTATAAAAAAATTAAATGGGGGGTTGGAACTTTTAAATTCCTCTTAATATTCTTTCTTTATTTGCTCATTTTTGTCAAATTAAATATTTTGCTGGCATGTTGGTTGTCAAAACACTCAAGAAGCTTAATGTTTTAATATTTTTAGGGATATGTTGAACATTATGTAGAATTCAGCTAATTTAAAGGGGGGGTTGAAATTTTTAAATTCCTCTTAATATTCTTTCTTTATTTGTTCATTTTTGTCAAATTAAATATTTTCCTGGCATTTTGGGTGTCAAATCACTCAAAAGCTTAATGTTTTAATATTTTTAGGGTTTTATAGATCATAATGTAGAATTATAAAAAAATTAAATGGGGGGTTGGAACTTTTAAATTCCTCTTAATATTCTTTCTTTATTTGCTCATTTTTGTCAAATTAAATTTTTTTTAGGCATGATGGGTGTCAAATCACTCAACAAGCTTAATGTTTTAATATTTTTAGGGTTTTGTTGATCATAATGTAGAATTATAAAAAAATTAAATGGGGGGTTGGAACTTTTTAATTCCTCTTAATATTCTTTCTTTATTTGTTCATTTTTGTCAAATTAAATATTTTCCTGGCATGTTAGTTGTTAAAACACTTAAGAAGCTTATTGTTTTGATATTTTTAGGGTTTTGTTGATCATAATGTAGAATTATAAAAAAATTAAATGGGGGGTTGGAACTTTTAAATTCCTCTTAATATTCTTTCTTTATTTGTTCATTTTTGTTAAATTAAATATTTTCCTGGCATGTTGGGTGTCAATTCACTCAAAAGCTTAATGTTTTAATATTTTTAGGGTTTTATTGATCACAATGTAGAATTATAAAAAAATTAAATGGGGGGTTGGAACTTTTAAATTCCTCTTAATATTCTTTCTTTATTTGCTCATTTTTGTCAAATTAAATTTTTTTTAGGCATGTTGGGTGTCAAATCACTCAACAAGCTTAATGTTTTAATATTTTTAGGGTTTTGTTGATCATAATGTAGAAGTATAAAAAAATTAAATGGGGGGTTGGAACTTTTTAATTCCTCTTAATATTCTTTCTTTATTTGTTCATTTTTGTCAAATTAAATATTTTCCTGGCATGTTAGTTGTTAAAACACTCAAGAAGCTTAATGTTTTAATATTTTTAGGGATATGTTGAACATTATGTAGAATTCAGCTAATTTAAAGGGGGGGTTGAAATTTTTAAATTCCTCTTAATATTCTTTCTTTATTTGTTCATTTTTGTCAAATTAAATATTTTCCTGGCATGTTGGGTGTCAAATCACTCAAAAGCTTAATGTTTTAATATTTTTAGGGTTTTATAGATCATAATGTAGAATTATAAAAAAATTAAATGGGGGGTTGGAACTTTTAAATTCCTCTTAATATTCTTTCTTTATTTGCTCATTTTTGTCAAATTAAATTTTTTTTAGGCATGATGGGTGTCAAATCACTCAACAAGCTTAATGTTTTAATATTTTTAGGGTTTTGTTGATCATAATGTAGAATTATAAAAAAATTAAATGGGGGGTTGGAACTTTTAAATTCCTCTTAATATTCTTTCTTTATTTGTTCATTTTTGTTAAATTAAATATTTTCCTGGCATGTTGGGTGTCAAATCACTCAAAAGCTTAATGTTTTAATATTTTTAGGGTTTTATTGATCACAATGTAGAATTATAAAAAAATTAAATGGGGGGTTGGAACTTTTAAATTCCTCTTAATATTCTTTCTTTATTTGCTCATTTTTGTCAAATTAAAATTTTTTTAGGCATGTTGGGTGTCAAATCACTCAACAAGCTTAATGTTTTAATATTTTTAGGGTTTTGTTGATCATAATGTAGAAGTATAAAAAAATTAAATGGGGGGTTGGAACTTTTTAATTCCTCTTAATATTCTTTCTTTATTTGTTCATTTTTGTCAAATTAAATATTTTCCTGGCATGTTAGTTGTTAAAACACTTAAGAAGCTTATTGTTTTGATATTTTTAGGGTTTTGTTGATCATAATGTAGAATTATAAAAAAATTAAATGGGGGGTTGGAACTTTTAAATTCCTCTTAATATTCTTTCTTTATTTGCTCATTTTTGTCAAATTAAATATTTTGCTGGCATGTTGGTTGTCAAAACACTCAAGAAGCTTAATGTTTTAATATTTTTAGGGATATGTTGAACATTATGTAGAATTCAGCTAATTTAAAGGGGGGGTTGAAATTTTTAAATTCCTCTTAATATTCTTTCTTTATTTGTTCATTTTTGTCAAATTAAATATTTTCCTGGCATTTTGGGTGTCAAATCACTCAAAAGCTTAATGTTTTAATATTTTTAGGGTTTTATAGATCATAATGTAGAATTATAAAAAAATTAAATGGGGGGTTGGAACTTTTAAATTCCTCTTAATATTCTTTCTTTATTTGCTCATTTTTGTCAAATTAAATTTTTTTTAGGCATGATGGGTGTCAAATCACTCAACAAGCTTAATGTTTTAATATTTTTAGGGTTTTGTTGATCATAATGTAGAATTATAAAAAAATTAAATGGGGGGTTGGAACTTTTTAATTCCTCTTAATATTCTTTCTTTATTTGTTCATTTTTGTCAAATTAAATATTTTCCTGGCATGTTAGTTGTTAAAACACTTAAGAAGCTTATTGTTTTGATATTTTTAGGGTTTTGTTGATCATAATGTAGAATTATAAAAAAATTAAATGGGGGGTTGGAACTTTTAAATTCCTCTTAATATTCTTTCTTTATTTGTTCATTTTTGTTAAATTAAATATTTTCCTGGCATGTTGGGTGTCAAATCACTCAAAAGCTTAATGTTTTAATATTTTTAGGGTTTTATTGATCACAATGTAGAATTATAAAAAAATTAAATGGGGGGTTGGAACTTTTAAATTCCTCTTAATATTCTTTCTTTATTTGCTCATTTTTGTCAAATTAAATTTTTTTTAGGCATGTTGGGTGTCAAATCACTCAACAAGCTTAATGTTTTAATATTTTTAGGGTTTTGTTGATCATAATGTAGAAGTATAAAAAAATTAAATGGGGGGTTGGAACTTTTTAATTCCTCTTAATATTCTTTCTTTATTTGTTCATTTTTGTCAAATTAAATATTTTCCTGGCATGTTAGTTGTTAAAACACTTAAGAAGCTTATTGTTTTGATATTTTTAGGGTTTTGTTGATCATAATGTAGAATTATAAAAAAATTCAATGGGGGGTTGAACTTTTAAATTCCTCTTAATATTCTTTCTTTATTTGCTCATTTTTGTCAAATTAAATATTTTGCTGGCATGTTGGGTGTCAAAACACTCAAGAAGCTTAATGTTTTAATATTTTTAGGGTTTTGTTGATCATAATGTAGAATTATAAAAAAATTAAATGGGGGGTTGGAACTTTTAAATTCCTCTTAATATTCTTTCTTTATTTGTTCATTTTTGTTAAATTAAATATTTTCCTGGCATGTTGGGTGTCAAATCACTCAAAAGCTTAATGTTTTAATATTTTTAGGCTTTTATTGATCATAATGTAGAATTATAAAAAAATTAAAGGGTGGGTTGAAACATTTAAATTCCTCTTAATATTCTTTCTTTATTTGTTCATTTTTGTCAAATTAAATATTTTCCTGGCATGTTAGTTGTTAAAACACTCAAGAAGCTTAATGTTTTAATATTTTTAGGGATATGTTGAACATTATGTAGAATTCAGCTAATTTAAAGGGGGGGTTGAAATTTTTAAATTCCTCTTAATATTCTTTCTTTATTTGTTCATTTTTGTCAAATTAAATATTTTCCTGGCATGTTGGGTGTCAAATCACTCAAAAGCTTAATGTTTTAATATTTTTAGGGTTTTATAGATCATAATGTAGAATTATAAAAAAATTAAATGGGGGGTTGGAACTTTTAAATTCCTCTTAATATTCTTTCTTTATTTGCTCATTTTTGTCAAATTAAATTTTTTTTAGGCATGATGGGTGTCAAATCACTCAACAAGCTTAATGTTTTAATATTTTTAGGGTTTTGTTGATCATAATGTAGAATTATAAAAAAATTAAATGGGGGGTTGGAACTTTTTAATTCCTCTTAATATTCTTTCTTTATTTGTTCATTTTTGTCAAATTAAATATTTTCCTGGCATGTTAGTTGTTAAAACACTTAAGAAGCTTATTGTTTTGATATTTTTAGGGTTTTGTTGATCATAATGTAGAATTATAAAAAAATTAAATGGGGGGTTGGAACTTTTAAATTCCTCTTAATATTCTTTCTTTATTTGTTCATTTTTGTTAAATTAAATATTTTCCTGGCATGTTGGGTGTCAAATCACTCAAAAGCTTAATGTTTTAATATTTTTAGGGTTTTATTGATCACAATGTAGAATTATAAAAAAATTAAATGGGGGGTTGGAACTTTTAAATTCCTCTTAATATTCTTTCTTTATTTGCTCATTTTTGTCAAATTAAATTTTTTTTAGGCATGTTGGGTGTCAAATCACTCAACAAGCTTAATGTTTTAATATTTTTAGGGTTTTGTTGATCATAATGTAGAAGTATAAAAAAATTAAATGGGGGGTTGGAACTTTTTAATTCCTCTTAATATTCTTTCTTTATTTGTTCATTTTTGTCAAATTAAATATTTTCCTGGCATGTTAGTTGTTAAAACACTTAAGAAGCTTATTGTTTTGATATTTTTAGGGTTTTGTTGATCATAATGTAGAATTATAAAAAAATTAAATGGGGGGTTGAACTTTTAAATTCCTCTTAATATTCTTTCTTTATTTGTTCATTTTTGTCAAATTAAATATTTGGCTGGCATGTTGGGTGTCAAATCACTCAAAAGCTTAATGTTTTAATATTTTTAGGGTTTTATAGATCATAATGTAGAATTATAAAAAAATTAAATGGGGGGTTGGAACTTTTAAATTCCTCTTAATATTCTTTCTTTATTTGCTCATTTTTGTCAAATTAAATATTTTGCTGGCATGTTAGTTGTTAAAACACTTAAGAAGCTTATTGTTTTATTATTTTTAGGGTTTTGTTGATCATAATGTAGAATTATAAAAAAATTAAAGGGGGGGTTGAAACTTTTAAATTCCTCTTAATATTCTTTCTTTATTTGTTCATTTTTGTCAAATTAAATATTTTCCTGGCATGTTAGTTGTTAAAACACTTAAGAAGCTTATTGTTTTGATATTTTTAGGGTTTTGTTGATCATAATGTAGAATTATAAAAAAATTAAATGGGGGGTTGGAACTTTTAAATTCCTCTTAATATTCTTTCTTTATTTGTTCATTTTTGTTAAATTAAATATTTTCCTGGCATGTTGGGTGTCAATTCACTCAAAAGCTTAATGTTTTAATATTTTTAGGGTTTTATTGATCACAATGTAGAATTATAAAAAAATTAAATGGGGGGTTGGAACTTTTAAATTCCTCTTAATATTCTTTCTTTATTTGCTCATTTTTGTCAAATTAAATTTTTTTTAGGCATGTTGGGTGTCAAATCACTCAACAAGCTTAATGTTTTAATATTTTTAGGGTTTTGTTGATCATAATGTAGAAGTATAAAAAAATTAAATGGGGGGTTGGAACTTTTTAATTCCTCTTAATATTCTTTCTTTATTTGTTCATTTTTGTCAAATTAAATATTTTCCTGGCATGTTAGTTGTTAAAACACTCAAGAAGCTTAATGTTTTAATATTTTTAGGGATATGTTGAACATTATGTAGAATTCAGCTAATTTAAAGGGGGGGTTGAAATTTTTAAATTCCTCTTAATATTCTTTCTTTATTTGTTCATTTTTGTCAAATTAAATATTTTCCTGGCATGTTGGGTGTCAAATCACTCAAAAGCTTAATGTTTTAATATTTTTAGGGTTTTATAGATCATAATGTAGAATTATAAAAAAATTAAATGGGGGGTTGGAACTTTTAAATTCCTCTTAATATTCTTTCTTTATTTGCTCATTTTTGTCAAATTAAATTTTTTTTAGGCATGATGGGTGTCAAATCACTCAACAAGCTTAATGTTTTAATATTTTTAGGGTTTTGTTGATCATAATGTAGAATTATAAAAAAATTAAATGGGGGGTTGGAACTTTTAAATTCCTCTTAATATTCTTTCTTTATTTGTTCATTTTTGTTAAATTAAATATTTTCCTGGCATGTTGGGTGTCAAATCACTCAAAAGCTTAATGTTTTAATATTTTTAGGGTTTTATTGATCACAATGTAGAATTATAAAAAAATTAAATGGGGGGTTGGAACTTTTAAATTCCTCTTAATATTCTTTCTTTATTTGCTCATTTTTGTCAAATTAAAATTTTTTTAGGCATGTTGGGTGTCAAATCACTCAACAAGCTTAATGTTTTAATATTTTTAGGGTTTTGTTGATCATAATGTAGAAGTATAAAAAAATTAAATGGGGGGTTGGAACTTTTTAATTCCTCTTAATATTCTTTCTTTATTTGTTCATTTTTGTCAAATTAAATATTTTCCTGGCATGTTAGTTGTTAAAACACTTAAGAAGCTTATTGTTTTGATATTTTTAGGGTTTTGTTGATCATAATGTAGAATTATAAAAAAATTAAATGGGGGGTTGAACTTTTAAATTCCTCTTAATATTCTTTCTTTATTTGTTCATTTTTGTCAAATTAAATATTTGGCTGGCATGTTGGGTGTCAAATCACTCAAAAGCTTAATGTTTTAATATTTTTAGGGTTTTATAGATCATAATGTAGAATTATAAAAAAATTAAATGGGGGGTTGGAACTTTTAAATTCCTCTTAATATTCTTTCTTTATTTGCTCATTTTTGTCAAATTAAATATTTTGCTGGCATGTTAGTTGTTAAAACACTTAAGAAGCTTATTGTTTTATTATTTTTAGGGTTTTGTTGATCATAATGTAGAATTATAAAAAAATTAAAGGGGGGGTTGAAACTTTTAAATTCCTCTTAATATTCTTTCTTTATTTGTTCATTTTTGTCAAATTAAATATTTTCCTGGCATGTTAGTTGTTAAAACACTTAAGAAGCTTATTGTTTTGATATTTTTAGGGTTTTGTTGATCATAATGTAGAATTATAAAAAAATTCAATGGGGGGTTGAACTTTTAAATTCCTCTTAATATTCTTTCTTTATTTGCTCATTTTTGTCAAATTAAATATTTTGCTGGCATGTTGGGTGTCAAAACACTCAAGAAGCTTAATGTTTTAATATTTTTAGGGTTTTGTTGATCATAATGTAGAATTATAAAAAAATTAAATGGGGGGTTGGAACTTTTAAATTCCTCTTAATATTCTTTCTTTATTTGTTCATTTTTGTTAAATTAAATATTTTCCTGGCATGTTGGGTGTCAAATCACTCAAAAGCTTAATGTTTTAATATTTTTAGGGTTTTATAGATCATAATGTAGAATTATAAAAAAATTAAATGGGGGGTTGGAACTTTTAAATTCCTCTTAATATTCTTTCTTTATTTGCTCATTTTTGTCAAATTAAATATTTTGCTGGCATGTTGGTTGTCAAAACACTCAAGAAGCTTAATGTTTTAATATTTTTAGGGATATGTTGAACATTATGTAGAATTCAGCTAATTTAAAGGGGGGGTTGAAATTTTTAAATTCCTCTTAATATTCTTTCTTTATTTGTTCATTTTTGTCAAATTAAATATTTTCCTGGCATTTTGGGTGTCAAATCACTCAAAAGCTTAATGTTTTAATATTTTTAGGGTTTTATAGATCATAATGTAGAATTATAAAAAAATTAAATGGGGGGTTGGAACTTTTAAATTCCTCTTAATATTCTTTCTTTATTTGCTCATTTTTGTCAAATTAAATTTTTTTTAGGCATGATGGGTGTCAAATCACTCAACAAGCTTAATGTTTTAATATTTTTAGGGTTTTGTTGATCATAATGTAGAATTATAAAAAAATTAAATGGGGGGTTGGAACTTTTTAATTCCTCTTAATATTCTTTCTTTATTTGTTCATTTTTGTCAAATTAAATATTTTCCTGGCATGTTAGTTGTTAAAACACTTAAGAAGCTTATTGTTTTGATATTTTTAGGGTTTTGTTGATCATAATGTAGAATTATAAAAAAATTAAATGGGGGGTTGGAACTTTTAAATTCCTCTTAATATTCTTTCTTTATTTGTTCATTTTTGTTAAATTAAATATTTTCCTGGCATGTTGGGTGTCAAATCACTCAAAAGCTTAATGTTTTAATATTTTTAGGGTTTTATTGATCACAATGTAGAATTATAAAAAAATTAAATGGGGGGTTGGAACTTTTAAATTCCTCTTAATATTCTTTCTTTATTTGCTCATTTTTGTCAAATTAAATTTTTTTTAGGCATGTTGGGTGTCAAATCACTCAACAAGCTTAATGTTTTAATATTTTTAGGGTTTTGTTGATCATAATGTAGAAGTATAAAAAAATTAAATGGGGGGTTGGAACTTTTTAATTCCTCTTAATATTCTTTCTTTATTTGTTCATTTTTGTCAAATTAAATATTTTCCTGGCATGTTAGTTGTTAAAACACTTAAGAAGCTTATTGTTTTGATATTTTTAGGGTTTTGTTGATCATAATGTAGAATTATAAAAAAATTCAATGGGGGGTTGAACTTTTAAATTCCTCTTAATATTCTTTCTTTATTTGCTCATTTTTGTCAAATTAAATATTTTGCTGGCATGTTGGGTGTCAAAACACTCAAGAAGCTTAATGTTTTAATATTTTTAGGGTTTTGTTGATCATAAT
Organism: Tuberolachnus salignus; assembly: GCA_956483605.1. Taxonomy (NCBI): domain Eukaryota; kingdom Metazoa; phylum Arthropoda; class Insecta; order Hemiptera; family Aphididae; genus Tuberolachnus; species Tuberolachnus salignus. Next base: position 336,634 of record CATQFH010000086.1, on the reverse strand, counting down.
GTAGAATTATAAAAAAATTAAATGGGGGGTTGGAACTTTTAAATTCCTCTTAATATTCTTTCTTTATTTGTTCATTTTTGTTAAATTAAATATTTTCCTGGCATGTTGGGTGTCAAATCACTCAAAAGCTTAATGTTTTAATATTTTTAGGCTTTTATTGATCATAATGTAGAATTATAAAAAAATTAAAGGGTGGGTTGAAACATTTAAATTCCTCTTAATATTCTTTCTTTATTTGTTCATTTTTGTCAAATTAAATATTTTCCTGGCATGTTAGTTGTTAAAACACTCAAGAAGCTTAATGTTTTAATATTTTTAGGGATATGTTGAACATTATGTAGAATTCAGCTAATTTAAAGGGGGGGTTGAAATTTTTAAATTCCTCTTAATATTCTTTCTTTATTTGTTCATTTTTGTCAAATTAAATATTTTCCTGGCATGTTGGGTGTCAAATCACTCAAAAGCTTAATGTTTTAATATTTTTAGGGTTTTATAGATCATAATGTAGAATTATAAAAAAATTAAATGGGGGGTTGGAACTTTTAAATTCCTCTTAATATTCTTTCTTTATTTGCTCATTTTTGTCAAATTAAATTTTTTTTAGGCATGATGGGTGTCAAATCACTCAACAAGCTTAATGTTTTAATATTTTTAGGGTTTTGTTGATCATAATGTAGAATTATAAAAAAATTAAATGGGGGGTTGGAACTTTTTAATTCCTCTTAATATTCTTTCTTTATTTGTTCATTTTTGTCAAATTAAATATTTTCCTGGCATGTTAGTTGTTAAAACACTTAAGAAGCTTATTGTTTTGATATTTTTAGGGTTTTGTTGATCATAATGTAGAATTATAAAAAAATTAAATGGGGGGTTGGAACTTTTAAATTCCTCTTAATATTCTTTCTTTATTTGTTCATTTTTGTTAAATTAAATATTTTCCTGGCATGTTGGGTGTCAAATCACTCAAAAGCTTAATGTTTTAATATTTTTAGGGTTTTATTGATCACAATGTAGAATTATAAAAAAATTAAATGGGGGGTTGGAACTTTTAAATTCCTCTTAATATTCTTTCTTTATTTGCTCATTTTTGTCAAATTAAATTTTTTTTAGGCATGTTGGGTGTCAAATCACTCAACAAGCTTAATGTTTTAATATTTTTAGGGTTTTGTTGATCATAATGTAGAAGTATAAAAAAATTAAATGGGGGGTTGGAACTTTTTAATTCCTCTTAATATTCTTTCTTTATTTGTTCATTTTTGTCAAATTAAATATTTTCCTGGCATGTTAGTTGTTAAAACACTTAAGAAGCTTATTGTTTTGATATTTTTAGGGTTTTGTTGATCATAATGTAGAATTATAAAAAAATTAAATGGGGGGTTGAACTTTTAAATTCCTCTTAATATTCTTTCTTTATTTGTTCATTTTTGTCAAATTAAATATTTGGCTGGCATGTTGGGTGTCAAATCACTCAAAAGCTTAATGTTTTAATATTTTTAGGGTTTTATAGATCATAATGTAGAATTATAAAAAAATTAAATGGGGGGTTGGAACTTTTAAATTCCTCTTAATATTCTTTCTTTATTTGCTCATTTTTGTCAAATTAAATATTTTGCTGGCATGTTAGTTGTTAAAACACTTAAGAAGCTTATTGTTTTATTATTTTTAGGGTTTTGTTGATCATAATGTAGAATTATAAAAAAATTAAAGGGGGGGTTGAAACTTTTAAATTCCTCTTAATATTCTTTCTTTATTTGTTCATTTTTGTCAAATTAAATATTTTCCTGGCATGTTAGTTGTTAAAACACTTAAGAAGCTTATTGTTTTGATATTTTTAGGGTTTTGTTGATCATAATGTAGAATTATAAAAAAATTCAATGGGGGGTTGAACTTTTAAATTCCTCTTAATATTCTTTCTTTATTTGCTCATTTTTGTCAAATTAAATATTTTGCTGGCATGTTGGGTGTCAAAACACTCAAGAAGCTTAATGTTTTAATATTTTTAGGGTTTTGTTGATCATAATGTAGAATTATAAAAAAATTAAATGGGGGGTTGGAACTTTTAAATTCCTCTTAATATTCTTTCTTTATTTGTTCATTTTTGTTAAATTAAATATTTTCCTGGCATGTTGGGTGTCAAATCACTCAAAAGCTTAATGTTTTAATATTTTTAGGCTTTTATTGATCATAATGTAGAATTATAAAAAAATTAAAGGGTGGGTTGAAACATTTAAATTCCTCTTAATATTCTTTCTTTATTTGCTCATTTTTGTCAAATTAAATATTTTGCTGGCATGTTGGTTGTCCAAACACTCAAGAAGCTTAATGTTTTAATATTTTTAGGGATTTGTTGAACATTATGTAGAATTCAGCTAATTTAAAGGGGGGGTTGAAATTTTTAAATTCCTCTTAATATTCTTTCTTTATTTGTTCATTTTTGTCAAATTAAATATTTTCCTGGCATGTTGGGTGTCAAATCACTCAAAAGCTTAATGTTTTAATATTTTTAGGGTTTTATAGATCATAATGTAGAATTATAAAAAAATTAAATGGGGGGTTGGAACTTTTAAATTCCTCTTAATATTCTTTCTTTATTTGTTCATTTTTGTTAAATTAAATATTTTCCTGGCATGTTGGGTGTCAAATCACTCAAAAGCTTAATGTTTTAATATTTTTAGGGTTTTATTGATCATAATGTAGAATTATAAAAAAATTAAATGGGGGGTTGGAACTTTTAAATTCCTCTTAATATTCTTTCTTTATTTGCTCATTTTTGTCAAATTAAATTTTTTTTAGGCATGTTGGGTGTCAAATCACTCAACAAGCTTAATGTTTTAATATTTTTAGGGTTTTGTTGATCATAATGTAGAATTATAAAAAAATTAAATGGGGGGTTGGAACTTTTAAATTCCTCTTAATATTCTTTCTTTATTTGCTCATTTTTGTCAAATTAAATTTTTTTTAGGCATGATGGGTGTCAAATCACTCAACAGGCTTAATGTTTTAATATTTTTAGGGATTTGTTGAACATTAGGTAGAATTCAGCTAATTTAAAGGGGGGGTTGAAATTTTTAAATTCCTCTTAATATTCTTTCTTTATTTGTTCATTTTTGTCAAATTAAATATTTTGCTGGCATGTTAGTTGTTAAAACACTTAAGAAGCTTATTGTTTTATTATTTTTAGGGTTTTGTTGATCATAATGTAGAATTATAAAAAAATTAAAGGGGGGGTTGAAACTTTTAAATTCCTCTTAATATTCTTTCTTTATTTGCTCATTTTTGTCAAATTAAATATTTTGCTGGCATGTTGGTTGTCAAAAAACTCAAGAAGCTTAATGTTTTAATATTTTTAGGGATTTGTTGAACATTATGTAGAATTCAGCTAATTTAAAGGAGGGGTTGAAATTTTTAAATTCCTCTTAATATTCTTTCTTTATTTGTTCATTTTTGTCAAATTAAATATTTTCCTGGCATGTTGGGTGTCAAATCACTCAAAAGCTTAATGTTTTAATATTTTTAGGGTTTTATTGATCATAATGTAGAATTATAAAAAAATTAAATGGGGGGTTGGAACTTTTAAATTCCTCTTAATATTCTTTCTTTATTTGCTCATTTTTGTCAAATTAAATTTATTTTAGGCATGATGGGTGTCAAATCACTCAACAAGCTTAATGTTTTAATATTTTTAGGGTTTTGTTGATCATAATGTAGAATTATAAAAAAATTAAATGGGGGGTTGGAACTTTTTAATTCCTCTTAATATTCTTTCTTTATTTGTTCATTTTTGTCAAATTAAATATTTTCCTGGCATGTTAGTTGTTAAAACACTTAAGAAGCTTATTGTTTTGATATTTTTAGGGTTTTGTTGATCATAATGTAGAATTATAAAAAAATTAAATGGGGGGTTGAACTTTTAAATTCCTCTTAATGATCTTTCTTTATTTGCTCATTTTTGTCAAATTAAATATTTTGCTGGCATGTTGGTTGTCAAAACACTCAAGAAGCTTAATGTTTTAATATTTTTAGGGTTTTGTTGATCATAATGTAGAATTATAAAAAAATTAAATGGGGGGTTGGAACTTTTAAATTCCTCTTAATATTCTTTCTTTATTTGTTCATTTTTGTTAAATTAAATATTTTCCTGGCATGTTGGGTGTCAAATCACTCAAAAGCTTAATGTTTTAATATTTTTAGGGTTTTATTGATCATAATGTAGAATTATAAAAAAATTAAATGGGGGGTTGGAACTTTTAAATTCCTCTTAATATTCTTTCTTTATTTGCTCATTTTTGTCAAATTAAATTTTTATTAGGCATGTTGGGTGTCAAATCACTCAACAAGCTTAATGTTTTAATATTTTTAGGGATTTGTTGAACATTATGTAGAATTCAGCTAATTTAAAGGGGGGGTTGAAATTTTTAAATTCCTCTTAATATTCTTTCTTTATTTGTTCATTTTTGTCAAATTAAATATTTTCCTGGCATGTTGGGTGTCAAATCACTCAAAAGCTTAATGTTTTAATATTTTTAGGGTTTTATAGATCATAATGTAGAATTATAAAAAAATTAAATGGGGGGTTGGAACTTTTAAATTCCTCTTAATATTCTTTCTTTATTTGTTCATTTTTGTTAAATTAAATATTTTCCTGGCATGTTGGGTGTCAAATCACTCAAAAGCTTAATGTTTTAATATTTTTAGGGTTTTATTGATCATAATGTAGAATTATAAAAAAATTAAATGGGGGGTTGGAACTTTTAAATTCCTCTTAATATTCTTTCTTTATTTGCTCATTTTTGTCAAATTAAATTTTTTTTAGGCATGTTGGGTGTCAAATCACTCAACAAGCTTAATGTTTTAATATTTTTAGGGTTTTGTTGATCATAATGTAGAATTATAAAAAAATTAAATGGGGGGTTGGAACTTTTAAATTCCTCTTAATATTCTTTCTTTATTTGCTCATTTTTGTCAAATTAAATTTTTTTTAGGCATGATGGGTGTCATCACTCAACAAGCTTAATGTTTTAATATTTTTAGGGATTTGTTGAACATTAGGTAGAATTCAGCTAATTTAAAGGGGGGGTTGAAATTTTTAAATTCCTCTTAATATTCTTTCTTTATTTGTTCATTTTTGTCAAATTAAATATTTTGCTGGCATGTTAGTTGTTAAAACACTTAAGAAGCTTATTGTTTTATTATTTTTAGGGTTTTGTTGATCATAATGTAGAATTATAAAAAAATTAAAGGGGGGGTTGAAACTTTTAAATTCCTCTTAATATTCTTTCTTTATTTGCTCATTTTTGTCAAATTAAATATTTTGCTGGCATGTTGGTTGTCAAAAAACTCAAGAAGCTTAATGTTTTAATATTTTTAGGGATTTGTTGAACATTATGTAGAATTCAGCTAATTTAAAGGAGGGGTTGAAATTTTTAAATTCCTCTTAATATTCTTTCTTTATTTGTTCATTTTTGTCAAATTAAATATTTTCCTGGCATGTTGGGTGTCAAATCACTCAAAAGCTTAATGTTTTAATATTTTTAGGGTTTTATTGATCATAATGTAGAATTATAAAAAAATTAAATGGGGGGTTGGAACTTTTAAATTCCTCTTAATATTCTTTCTTTATTTGCTCATTTTTGTCAAATTAAATTTATTTTAGGCATGATGGGTGTCAAATCACTCAACAAGCTTAATGTTTTAATATTTTTAGGGTTTTGTTGATCATAATGTAGAATTATAAAAAAATTAAATGGGGGGTTGGAACTTTTAAATTCCTCTTAATATTCTTTCTTTATTTGTTCATTTTTGTTAAATTAAATATTTTCCTGGCATGTTGGGTGTCAAATCACTCAAAAGCTTAATGTTTTAATATTTTTAGGGTTTTATTGATCATAATGTAGAATTATAAAAAAATTAAATGGGGGGTTGGAACTTTTAAATTCCTCTTAATATTCTTTCTTTATTTGCTCATTTTTGTCAAATTAAATTTTTATTAGGCATGTTGGGTGTCAAATCACTCAACAAGCTTAATGTTTTAATATTTTTAGGGATTTGTTGAACATTATGTAGAATTCAGCTAATTTAAAGGGGGGGTTGAAATTTTTAAATTCCTCTTAATATTCTTTCTTTATTTGTTCATTTTTGTCAAATTAAATATTTTCCTGGCATGTTGGGTGTCAAATCACTCAAAAGCTTAATGTTTTAATATTTTTAGGGTTTTATAGATCATAATGTAGAATTATAAAAAAATTAAATGGGGGGTTGGAACTTTTAAATTCCTCTTAATATTCTTTCTTTATTTGTTCATTTTTGTTAAATTAAATATTTTCCTGGCATGTTGGGTGTCAAATCACTCAAAAGCTTAATGTTTTAATATTTTTAGGGTTTTATTGATCATAATGTAGAATTATAAAAAAATTAAATGGGGGGTTGGAACTTTTAAATTCCTCTTAATATTCTTTCTTTATTTGCTCATTTTTGTCAAATTAAATTTTTTTTAGGCATGTTGGGTGTCAAATCACTCAACAAGCTTAATGTTTTAATATTTTTAGGGTTTTGTTGATCATAATGTAGAATTATAAAAAAATTAAATGGGGGGTTGGAACTTTTAAATTCCTCTTAATATTCTTTCTTTATTTGCTCATTTTTGTCAAATTAAATTTTTTTTAGGCATGATGGGTGTCATCACTCAACAAGCTTAATGTTTTAATATTTTTAGGGATTTGTTGAACATTAGGTAGAATTCAGCTAATTTAAAGGGGGGGTTGAAATTTTTAAATTCCTCTTAATATTCTTTCTTTATTTGTTCATTTTTGTCAAATTAAATATTTTGCTGGCATGTTAGTTGTTAAAACACTTAAGAAGCTTATTGTTTTATTATTTTTAGGGTTTTGTTGATCATAATGTAGAATTATAAAAAAATTAAAGGGGGGGTTGAAACTTTTAAATTCCTCTTAATATTCTTTCTTTATTTGCTCATTTTTGTCAAATTAAATATTTTGCTGGCATGTTGGTTGTCAAAAAACTCAAGAAGCTTAATGTTTTAATATTTTTAGGGATTTGTTGAACATTATGTAGAATTCAGCTAATTTAAAGGAGGGGTTGAAATTTTTAAATTCCTCTTAATATTCTTTCTTTATTTGTTCATTTTTGTCAAATTAAATATTTTCCTGGCATGTTGGGTGTCAAATCACTCAAAAGCTTAATGTTTTAATATTTTTAGGGTTTTATTGATCATAATGTAGAATTATAAAAAAATTAAATGGGGGGTTGGAACTTTTAAATTCCTCTTAATATTCTTTCTTTATTTGCTCATTTTTGTCAAATTAAATTTATTTTAGGCATGATGGGTGTCAAATCACTCAACAAGCTTAATGTTTTAATATTTTTAGGGTTTTGTTGATCATAATGTAGAATTATAAAAAAATTAAATGGGGGGTTGGAACTTTTTAATTCCTCTTAATATTCTTTCTTTATTTGTTCATTTTTGTCAAATTAAATATTTTCCTGGCATGTTAGTTGTTAAAACACTTAAGAAGCTTATTGTTTTGATATTTTTAGGGTTTTGTTGATCATAATGTAGAATTATAAAAAAATTAAATGGGGGGTTGAACTTTTAAATTCCTCTTAATGATCTTTCTTTATTTGCTCATTTTTGTCAAATTAAATATTTTGCTGGCATGTTGGTTGTCAAAACACTCAAGAAGCTTAATGTTTTAATATTTTTAGGGTTTTGTTGATCATAATGTAGAATTATAAAAAAATTAAATGGGGGGTTGGAACTTTTAAATTCCTCTTAATATTCTTTCTTTATTTGTTCATTTTTGTTAAATTAAATATTTTCCTGGCATGTTGGGTGTCAAATCACTCAAAAGCTTAATGTTTTAATATTTTTAGGGTTTTATTGATCATAATGTAGAATTATAAAAAAATTAAATGGGGGGTTGAACTTTTAAATTCCTCTTAATATTCTTTCTTTATTTGCTCATTTTTGTCAAATTAAATATTTGGCTGGCATGTTGGTTGTCAAAACACTCAAGAAGCTTAATGTTTTAATATTTTTAGGGTTTTGTTGATCATAATGTAGAATTATAAAAAAATTAAATGGGGGTTGGAACTTTTAAATTCCTCTTAATATTCTTTCTTTATTTGTTCATTTTTGTTAAATTAAATATTTTCCTGGCATGTTGGGTGTCAAATCACTCAAAAGCTTAATGTTTTAATATTTTTAGGGTTTTATTGATCATAATGTAGAATTATAAAAAAATTAAAGGGGGGGTTGAAACATTTAAATTCCTCTTAATATTCTTTCTTTATTTGCTCATTTTTGTCAAATTAAATATTTTGCTGGCATGTTGGTTGTCAAAACACTCAAGAAGCTTAATGTTTTAATATTTTTAGGGATTTGTTGAACATTAGGTAGAATTCAGCTAATTTAAAGGGGGGTTGAAATTTTTAAATTCCTCTTAATATTCTTTCTTTATTTGTTCATTTTTGTCAAATTAAATATTTTCCTGGCATGTTAGTTGTTAAAACACTTAAGAAGCTTATTGTTTTGATATTTTTAGGGTTTTGTTGATCATAATGTAGAATTATAAAAAAATTAAATGGGGGGTTGAACTTTTAAATTCCTCTTAATATTCTTTCTTTATTTGCTCATTTTTGTCAAATTAAATATTTGGCTGGCATGTTGGTTGTCAAAACACTCAAGAAGCTTAATGTTTTAATATTTTTAGGGATTTGTTGAACATTATGTAGAATTCAGCTAATTTTAAGGGGGGGTTGAAATTTTTAAATTCCTCTTAATATTCTTTCTTTATTTGTTCATTTTTGTCAAAATAAATATTTTCCTGGCATGTTGGGTGTCAAATCACTCAAAAGCTTAATGTTTTAATATTTTTAGGGTTTTATTGATCATAATGTAGAATTATAAAAAAATTAAATGGGGGGTTGGAACTTTTAAATTCCTCTTAATATTCTTTCTTTATTTGCTCATTTTTGTCAAATTAAATTTTTTTTAGGCATGTTGGGTGTCAAATCACTCAACAAGCTTAATGTTTTAATATTTTTAGGGTTTTGTTGATCATAATGTAGAATTATAAAAAAATTAAATGGGGGGTTGGAACTTTTTAATTCCTCTTAATATTCTTTCTTTATTTGTTCATTTTTGTCAAATTAAATATTTTCCTGGCATGTTAGTTGTTAAAACACTTAAGAAGCTTATTGTTTTGATATTTTTAGGGTTTTGTTGATCATAATGTAGAATTATAAAAAAATTCAATGGGGGGTTGAACTTTTAAATTCCTCTTAATATTCTTTCTTTATTTGCTCATTTTTGTCAAATTAAATATTTTGCTGGCATGTTGGGTGTCAAAACACTCAAGAAGCTTAATGTTTTAATATTTTTAGGGTTTTGTTGATCATAATGTAGAATTATAAAAAAATTAAATGGGGGGTTGGAACTTTTAAATTCCTCTTAATATTCTTTCTTTATTTGTTCATTTTTGTCAAATTAAATATTTTCCTGGCATGTTAGTTGTTAAAACACTTAAGAAGCTTATTGTTTTGATATTTTTAGGGTTTTGTTGATCATAATGTAGAATTATAAAAAAATTAAATGGGGGGTTGGAACTTTTAAATTCCTCTTAATATTCTTTCTTTATTTGCTCATTTTTGTCAAATTAAATTTTTTTTAGGCATGTTGGGTGTCAAATCACTCAACAAGCTTAATGTTTTAATATTTTTAGGGTTTTGTTGATCATAATGTAGAATTATAAAAAAATTAAATGGGGGGTTGGAACTTTTTAATTCCTCTTAATATTCTTTCTTTATTTGTTCATTTTTGTCAAATTAAATATTTTCCTGGCATGTTAGTTGTTAAAACACTTAAGAAGCTTATTGTTTTGATATTTTTAGGGTTTTGTTGATCATAATGTAGAATTATAAAAAAATTCAATGGGGGGTTGAACTTTTAAATTCCTCTTAATATTCTTTCTTTATTTGCTCATTTTTGTCAAATTAAATATTTTGCTGGCATGTTGGTTGTCAAAACACTCAAGAAGCTTAATGTTTTAATATTTTTAGGGTTTTGTTGATCATAATGTAGAATTATAAAAAAATTAAATGGGGGGTTGGAACTTTTAAATTCCTCTTAATATTCTTTCTTTATTTGTTCATTTTTGTCAAATTAAATATTTTCCTGGCATGTTAGTTGTTAAAACACTTAAGAAGCTTATTGTTTTGATATTTTTAGGGTTTTGTTGATCATAATGTAGAATTATAAAAAAATTAAATGGGGGGTTGAACTTTTAAATTCCTCTTAATATTCTTTCTTTATTTGCTCATTTTTGTCAAATTAAATATTTGGCTGGCATGTTGGTTGTCAAAACACTCAAGAAGCTTAATGTTTTAATATTTTTAGGGATTTGTTGAACATTATGTAGAATTCAGCTAATTTTAAGGGGGGGTTGAAATTTTTAAATTCCTCTTAATATTCTTTCTTTATTTGTTCATTTTTGTCAAAATAAATATTTTCCTGGCATGTTGGGTGTCAAATCACTCAAAAGCTTAATGTTTTAATATTTTTAGGGTTTTATTGATCATAATGTAGAATTATAAAAAAATTAAATGGGGGGTTGGAACTTTTAAATTCCTCTTAATATTCTTTCTTTATTTGCTCATTTTTGTCAAATTAAATTTTTTTTAGGCATGTTGGGTGTCAAATCACTCAACAAGCTTAATGTTTTAATATTTTTAGGGTTTTATAGATCATAATGTAGAATTATAAAAAAATTAAATGGGGGGTTGGAACTTTTAAATTCCTCTTAATATTCTTTCTTTATTTGCTCATTTTTGTCAAATTAAATTTTTTTTAGGCATGATGGGTGTCAAAACACTCAAGAAGCTTAATGTTTTAATATTTTTAGGGATTTGTTGAACATTATGTAGAATTCAGCTAATTTAAAGGGGGGGTTGAAATTTTTAAATTCCTCTTAATATTCTTTCTTTATTTGTTCATTTTTGTCAAATTAAATATTTTCCTGGCATGTTGGGTGTCAAATCACTCAAAAGCTTAATGTTTTAATATTTTTAGGGTTTTATAGATCATAATGTAGAATTATAAAAAAATTAAATGGGGGGTTGGAACTTTTAAATTCCTCTTAATATTCTTTCTTTATTTGCTCATTTTTGTCAAATTAAATTTTTTTTAGGCATGATGGGTGTCAAATCACTCAACAAGCTTAATGTTTTAATATTTTTAGGGTTTTGTTGATCATAATGTAGAATTATAAAAAAATTAAATGGGGGGTTGGAACTTTTTAATTCCTCTTAATATTCTTTCTTTATTTGTTCATTTTTGTCAAATTAAATATTTTCCTGGCATGTTAGTTGTTAAAACACTTAAGAAGCTTATTGTTTTGATATTTTTAGGGTTTTGTTGATCATAATGTAGAATTATAAAAAAATTAAATGGGGGGTTGGAACTTTTAAATTCCTCTTAATATTCTTTCTTTATTTGTTCATTTTTGTTAAATTAAATATTTTCCTGGCATGTTGGGTGTCAAATCACTCAAAAGCTTAATGTTTTAATATTTTTAGGGTTTTATTGATCACAATGTAGAATTATAAAAAAATTAAATGGGGGGTTGGAACTTTTAAATTCCTCTTAATATTCTTTCTTTATTTGCTCATTTTTGTCAAATTAAATTTTTTTTAGGCATGTTGGGTGTCAAATCACTCAACAAGCTTAATGTTTTAATATTTTTAGGGTTTTGTTGATCATAATGTAGAAGTATAAAAAAATTAAATGGGGGGTTGGAACTTTTTAATTCCTCTTAATATTCTTTCTTTATTTGTTCATTTTTGTCAAATTAAATATTTTCCTGGCATGTTAGTTGTTAAAACACTTAAGAAGCTTATTGTTTTGATATTTTTAGGGTTTTGTTGATCATAATGTAGAATTATAAAAAAATTAAATGGGGGGTTGAACTTTTAAATTCCTCTTAATATTCTTTCTTTATTTGTTCATTTTTGTCAAATTAAATATTTGGCTGGCATGTTGGGTGTCAAATCACTCAAAAGCTTAATGTTTTAATATTTTTAGGGTTTTATAGATCATAATGTAGAATTATAAAAAAATTAAATGGGGGGTTGGAACTTTTAAATTCCTCTTAATATTCTTTCTTTATTTGCTCATTTTTGTCAAATTAAATATTTTGCTGGCATGTTAGTTGTTAAAACACTTAAGAAGCTTATTGTTTTATTATTTTTAGGGTTTTGTTGATCATAATGTAGAATTATAAAAAAATTAAAGGGGGGGTTGAAACTTTTAAATTCCTCTTAATATTCTTTCTTTATTTGTTCATTTTTGTCAAATTAAATATTTTCCTGGCATGTTAGTTGTCAAAACACTTAAGAAGCTTATTGTTTTGATATTTTTAGGGTTTTGTTGATCATAATGTAGAATTATAAAAAAATTCAATGGGGGGTTGAACTTTTAAATTCCTCTTAATATTCTTTCTTTATTTGCTCATTTTTGTCAAATTAAATTTTTTTTAGGCATGATGGGTGTCATCACTCAACAAGCTTAATGTTTTAATATTTTTAGGGATTTGTTGAACATTAGGTAGAATTCAGCTAATTTAAAGGGGGGGTTGAAATTTTTAAATTCCTCTTAATATTCTTTCTTTATTTGTTCATTTTTGTCAAATTAAATATTTTGCTGGCATGTTAGTTGTTAAAACACTTAAGAAGCTTATTGTTTTATTATTTTTAGGGTTTTGTTGATCATAATGTAGAATTATAAAAAAATTAAAGGGGGGGTTGAAACTTTTAAATTCCTCTTAATATTCTTTCTTTATTTGCTCATTTTTGTCAAATTAAATATTTTGCTGGCATGTTGGTTGTCAAAAAACTCAAGAAGCTTAATGTTTTAATATTTTTAGGGATTTGTTGAACATTATGTAGAATTCAGCTAATTTAAAGGAGGGGTTGAAATTTTTAAATTCCTCTTAATATTCTTTCTTTATTTGTTCATTTTTGTCAAATTAAATATTTTCCTGGCATGTTGGGTGTCAAATCACTCAAAAGCTTAATGTTTTAATATTTTTAGGGTTTTATTGATCATAATGTAGAATTATAAAAAAATTAAATGGGGGGTTGGAACTTTTAAATTCCTCTTAATATTCTTTCTTTATTTGCTCATTTTTGTCAAATTAAATTTATTTTAGGCATGATGGGTGTCAAATCACTCAACAAGCTTAATGTTTTAATATTTTTAGGGTTTTGTTGATCATAATGTAGAATTATAAAAAAATTAAATGGGGGGTTGGAACTTTTTAATTCCTCTTAATATTCTTTCTTTATTTGTTCATTTTTGTCAAATTAAATATTTTCCTGGCATGTTAGTTGTTAAAACACTTAAGAAGCTTATTGTTTTGATATTTTTAGGGTTTTGTTGATCATAATGTAGAATTATAAAAAAATTAAATGGGGGGTTGAACTTTTAAATTCCTCTTAATGATCTTTCTTTATTTGCTCATTTTTGTCAAATTAAATATTTTGCTGGCATGTTGGTTGTCAAAACACTCAAGAAGCTTAATGTTTTAATATTTTTAGGGTTTTGTTGATCATAATGTAGAATTATAAAAAAATTAAATGGGGGGTTGGAACTTTTAAATTCCTCTTAATATTCTTTCTTTATTTGTTCATTTTTGTTAAATTAAATATTTTCCTGGCATGTTGGGTGTCAAATCACTCAAAAGCTTAATGTTTTAATATTTTTAGGGTTTTATTGATCATAATGTAGAATTATAAAAAAATTAAATGGGGGGTTGGAACTTTTAAATTCCTCTTAATATTCTTTCTTTATTTGCTCATTTTTGTCAAATTAAATTTTTATTAGGCATGTTGGGTGTCAAATCACTCAACAAGCTTAATGTTTTAATATTTTTAGGGATTTGTTGAACATTAGGTAGAATTCAGCTAATTTAAAGGGGGGGTTGAAATTTTTAAATTCCTCTTAATATTCTTTCTTTATTTGTTCATTTTTGTCAAATTAAATATTTTGCTGGCATGTTAGTTGTTAAAACACTTAAGAAGCTTATTGTTTTATTATTTTTAGGGTTTTGTTGATCATAATGTAGAATTATAAAAAAATTAAAGGGGGGGTTGAAACTTTTAAATTACTCTTAATATTCTTTCTTTATTTGCTCATTTTTGTCAAATTAAATATTTTGCTGGCATGTTGGTTGTCAAAACACTCAAGAAGCTTAATGTTTTAATATTTTTAGGGATTTGTTGAACATTATGTAGAATTCAGCTAATTTAAAGGGGGGGTTGAAATTTTTAAATTCCTCTTAATATTCTTTCTTTATTTGTTCATTTTTGTCAAATTAAATATTTTGCTGGCATGTTGGGTGTCAAATCACTTAAGAAGCTTATTGTTTTAATATTTTTAGGGTTTTATTGATCATAATGTAGAATTATAAAAAAATTAAATGGGGGGTTGGAACTTTTAAATTCCTCTTAATATTCTTTCTTTATTTGCTCATTTTTGTCAAATTAAATTTTTTTTAGGCATGTTGGGTGTCAAATCACTCAACAAGCTTAATGTTTTAATATTTTTAGGGTTTTGTTGATCATAATGTAGAAATATAAAAAAATTAAATGGGTGGTTGGAACTTTTTAATTCCTCTTAATATTCTTTCTTTATTTGTTCATTTTTGTCAAATTAAATATTTTCCTGGCATGTTGGGTGTCAAATCACTCAAAAGCTTAATGTTTTAATATTTTTAGGGTTTTATTGATCATAATGTAGAATTATAAAAAAATTAAATGGGGGGTTGGAACTTTTAAATTCCTCTTAATATTCTTTCTTTATTTGCTCATTTTTGTCAAATTAAATTTTTTTTAGGCATGTTGGGTGTCAAATCACTCAACAAGCTTAATGTTTTAATATTTTTAGGGTTTTGTTGATCATAATGTAGAAGTATAAAAAAATTAAATGGGGGGTTGGAACTTTTTAATTCCTCTTAATATTCTTTCTTTATTTGTTCATTTTTGTCAAATTAAATATTTTCCTGGCATGTTAGTTGTTAAAACACTTAAGAAGCTTATTGTTTTGATATTTTTAGGGTTTTGTTGATCATAATGTAGAATTATAAAAAAATTAAATGGGGGGTTGAACTTTTAAATTCCTCTTAATATTCTTTCTTTATTTGCTCATTTTTGTCAAATTAAATATTTGGCTGGCATGTTGGTTGTCAAAACACTCAAGAAGCTTAATGTTTTAATATTTTTAGGGTTTTGTTGATCATAATGTAGAATTATAAAAAAATTAAATGGGGGTTGGAACTTTTAAATTCCTCTTAATATTCTTTCTTTATTTGTTCATTTTTGTTAAATTAAATATTTTCCTGGCATGTTGGGTGTCAAATCACTCAAAAGCTTAATGTTTTAATATTTTTAGGGTTTTATTGATCATAATGTAGAATTATAAAAAAATTAAAGGGGGGGTTGAAACATTTAAATTCCTCTTAATATTCTTTCTTTATTTGCTCATTTTTGTCAAATTAAATATTTTGCTGGCATGTTGGTTGTCAAAACACTCAAGAAGCTTAATGTTTTAATATTTTTAGGGATTTGTTGAACATTAGGTAGAATTCAGCTAATTTAAAGGGGGGTTGAAATTTTTAAATTCCTCTTAATATTCTTTCTTTATTTGTTCATTTTTGTCAAATTAAATATTTTGCTGGCATGTTAGTTGTTAAAACACTTAAGAAGCTTATTGTTTTATTAATTTTAGGGTTTTATTGATCATAATGTAGAATTATAAAAAAATTAAATGGGGGGTTGGAACTTTTAAATTCCTCTTAATGTTCTTTCTTTATTTGCTCATTTTTGTCAAATTAAATTTTTTTTAGGCATGTTGGTTGTCAAATCACTCAACAAGCTTAATGTTTTAATATTTTTAGGGTTTTGTTGATCATAATGTAGAATTATAAAAAAATTAAATGGTGGGTTGGAACTTTTTAATTCCTCTTAATATTCTTTCTTTATTTGTTCATTTTTGTCAAATTAAATATTTTCCTGGCATGTTAGTTGTTAAAACACTTAAGAAGCTTATTGTTTTGATATTTTTAGGGTTTTGTTGATCATAATGTAGAATTATAAAAAAATTAAATGGGGGGTTGAACTTTTAAATTCCTCTTAATATTCTTTCTTTATTTGCTCATTTTTGTCAAATTAAATATTTTGCTGGCATGTTGGTTGTCAAAACACTCAAGAAGCTTAATGTTTTAATATTTTTAGGGTTTTGTTGATCATAATGTAGAATTATAAAAAAATTAAATGGGGGGTTGGAACTTTTAAATTCCTCTTAATATTCTTTCTTTATTTGCTCATTTTTGTCAAATTAAATTTTTTTTAGGCATGTTGGGTGTCAAATCACTCAACAAGCTTAATGTTTTATTATTTTTAGGGTTTTGTTGATCATAATGTAGAATTATAAAAAAATTAAATGGGGGGTTGGAACTTTTAAATTCCTCTTAATATTCTTTCTTTATTTGCTCATTTTTGTCAAATTAAATTTTTTTTAGGCATGATGGGTGTCAAATCACTCAACAAGCTTAATGTTTTAATATTTTTAGGGTTTTGTTGATCATAATGTAGAATTATAAAAAAATTAAATGGGGGGTTGGAACTTTTTAATTCCTCTTAATATTCTTTCTTTATTTGCTCATTTTTGTCAAATTAAATATTTTCCTGGCATGTTAGTTGTTAAAACACTTAAGAAGCTTAATGTTTTAATATTTTTAGGGTTTTGTTGATCATAATGTAGAATTATAAAAAAATTAAATGGGGGGTTGGAACTTTTAAATTCCTCTTAATATTCTTTCTTTATTTGTTCATTTTTGTTAAATTAAATATTTTCCTGGCATGTTGGGTGTCAAATCACTCAAAAGCTTAATGTTTTAATATTTTTAGGGTATTATTGATCATAATGTAGAATTATAAAAAAATTAAATGGGGGGTTGGAACTTTTAAATTCCTCTTAATATTCTTTCTTTATTTGCTCATTTTTGTCAAATTAAATTTTTATTAGGCATGTTGGGTGTCAAATCACTCAAAAGCTTAATGTTTTAATATTTTTAGGGTTTTGTTGATCATAATGTAGAAGTATAAAAAAATTAAATGGGGGGTTGGAACTTTTTAATTCCTCTTAATATTCTTTCTTTATTTGTTCATTTTTGTCAAATTAAATATTTTCCTGGCATGTTAGTTGTTAAAACACTTAAGAAGCTTATTGTTTTGATATTTTTGGGGTTTTGTTGATCATAATGTAGAATTATAAAAAAATTAAATGGGGGGTTGAACTTTTAAATTCCTCTTAATATTCTTTCTTTATTTGCTCATTTTTGTCAAATTAAATATTTGGCTGGCATGTTGGTTGTCAAAACACTCAAGAAGCTTAATGTTTTAATATTTTTAGGGATTTGTTGAACATTATGTAGAATTCAGCTAATTTTAAGGGGGGGTTGAAATTTTTAAATTCCTCTTAATATTCTTTCTTTATTTGTTCATTTTTGTCAAAATAAATATTTTCCTGGCATGTTGGGTGTCAAATCACTCAAAAGCTTAATGTTTTAATATTTTTAGGGTTTTATTGATCATAATGTAGAATTATAAAAAAATTAAATGGGGGGTTGGAACTTTTAAATTCCTCTTAATATTCTTTCTTTATTTGCTCATTTTTGTCAAATTAAATTTTTTTTAGGCATGTTGGGTGTCAAATCACTCAACAAGCTTAATGTTTTAATATTTTTAGGGTTTTGTTGATAATAATGTAGAATTATAAAAAAATTAAATGGGGGGTTGGAACTTTTTAATTCCTCTTAATATTCTTTCTTTATTTGTTCATTTTTGTCAAATTAAATATTTTCCTGGCATGTTAGTTGTTAAAACACTTAAGAAGCTTATTGTTTTGATATTTTTAGGGTTTTGTTGATCATAATGTAGAATTATAAAAAAATTCAATGGGGGGTTGAACTTTTAAATTCCTCTTAATATTCTTTCTTTATTTGCTCATTTTTGTCAAATTAAATATTTTGCTGGCATGTTGGGTGTCAAAACACTCAAGAAGCTTAATGTTTTAATATTTTTAGGGTTTTGTTGATCATAATGTAGAATTATAAAAAAATTAAATGGGGGGTTGGAACTTTTAAATTCCTCTTAATATTCTTTCTTTATTTGTTCATTTTTGTCAAATTAAATATTTTCCTGGCATGTTAGTTGTTAAAACACTTAAGAAGCTTATTGGTTTGATATTTTTAGGGTTTTGTTGATCATAATGTAGAATTATAAAAAAATTAAATGGGGGGTTGAACTTTTAAATTCCTCTTAATATTCTTTCTTTATTTGCTCATTTTTGTCAAATTAAATATTTGGCTGGCATGTTGGTTGTCAAAACACTCAAGAAGCTTAATGTTTTAATATTTTTAGGGATTTGTTGAACATTATGTAGAATTCAGCTAATTTTAAGGGGGGGTTGAAATTTTTAAATTCCTCTTAATATTCTTTCTTTATTTGTTCATTTTTGTCAAAATAAATATTTTCCTGGCATGTTGGGTGTCAAATCACTCAATAGCTTAATGTTTTAATATTTTTAGGGTTTTATTGATCATAATATAGAATTATAAAAAAATTAAATGGGGGGTTGGAACTTTTAAATTCCTCTTAATATTCTTTCTTTATTTGCTCATTTTTGTCAAATTAAATTTTTTTTAGGCATGTTGGGTGTCAAATCACTCAACAAGCTTAATGTTTTAATATTTTTAGGGTTTTGTTGATCATAATGTAGAATTATAAAAAAATTAAATGGGGGGTTGGAACTTTTTAATTCCTCTTAATATTCTTTCTTTATTTGTTCATTTTTGTCAAATTAAATATTTTCCTGGCATGTTAGTTGTTAAAACACTTAAGAAGCTTATTGTTTTGATATTTTTAGGGTTTTGTTGATCATAATGTAGAATTATAAAAAAATTCAATGGGGGGTTGAACTTTTAAATTCCTCTTAATATTCTTTCTTTATTTGCTCATTTTTGTCAAATTAAATATTTTGCTGGCATGTTGGTTGTCAAAACACTCAAGAAGCTTAATGTTTTAATATTTTTAGGGTTTTGTTGATCATAATGTAGAATTATAAAAAAATTAAATGGGGGGTTGGAACTTTTAAATTCCTCTTAATATTCTTTCTTTATTTGTTCATTTTTGTTAAATTAAATATTTTCCTGGCATGTTGGGTGTCAAATCACTCAAAAGCTTAATGTTTTAATATTTTTAGGGTTTTATTGATCATAATGTAGAATTATAAAAAAATTAAATGGGGGGTTGGAACTTTTAAATTCCTCTTAATATTCTTTCTTTATTTGCTCATTTTTGTCAAATTAAATTTTTATTAGGCATGTTGGGTGTCAAATCACTCAACAAGCTTAATGTTTTAATATTTTTAGGGATTTGTTGAACATTAGGTAGAATTCAGCTAATTTAAAGGGGGGGTTGAAATTTTTAAATTCCTCTTAATATTCTTTCTTTATTTGTTCATTTTTGTCAAATTAAATATTTTGCTGGCATGTTAGTTGTTAAAACACTTAAGAAGCTTATTGTTTTATTATTTTTAGGGTTTTGTTGATCATAATGTAGAATTATAAAAAAATTAAAGGGGGGGTTGAAACTTTTAAATTACTCTTAATATTCTTTCTTTATTTGCTCATTTTTGTCAAATTAAATATTTTGCTGGCATGTTGGTTGTCAAAACACTCAAGAAGCTTAATGTTTTAATATTTTTAGGGATTTGTTGAACATTATGTAGAATTCAGCTAATTTAAAGGGGGGGTTGAAATTTTTAAATTCCTCTTAATATTCTTTCTTTATTTGTTCATTTTTGTCAAATTAAATATTTTGCTGGCATGTTGGGTGTCAAATCACTTAAGAAGCTTATTGTTTTAATATTTTTAGGGTTTTATTGATCATAATGTAGAATTATAAAAAAATTAAATGGGGGGTTGGAACTTTTAAATTCCTCTTAATATTCTTTCTTTATTTGCTCATTTTTGTCAAATTAAATTTTTTTTAGGCATGTTGGGTGTCAAATCACTCAACAAGCTTAATGTTTTAATATTTTTAGGGTTTTGTTGATCATAATGTAGAAGTATAAAAAAATTAAATGGGTGGTTGGAACTTTTTAATTCCTCTTAATATTCTTTCTTTATTTGTTCATTTTTGTCAAATTAAATATTTTCCTGGCATGTTGGGTGTCAAATCACTCAAAAGCTTAATGTTTTAATATTTTTAGGGTTTTATTGATCATAATGTAGAATTATAAAAAAATTAAATGGGGGGTTGGAACTTTTAAATTCCTCTTAATATTCTTTCTTTATTTGCTCATTTTTGTCAAATTAAATTTTTTTTAGGCATGTTGGGTGTCAAATCACTCAACAAGCTTAATGTTTTAATATTTTTAGGGTTTTGTTGATCATAATGTAGAATTATAAAAAAATTAAATGGGGGTTGGAACTTTTAAATTCCTCTTAATATTCTTTCTTTATTTGTTCATTTTTGTTAAATTAAATATTTTCCTGGCATGTTGGGTGTCAAATCACTCAAAAGCTTAATGTTTTAATATTTTTAGGGTTTTATTGATCATAATGTAGAATTATAAAAAAATTAAAGGGGGGGTTGAAACATTTAAATTCCTCTTAATATTCTTTCTTTATTTGCTCATTTTTGTCAAATTAAATATTTTGCTGGCATGTTGGTTGTCAAAACACTCAAGAAGCTTAATGTTTTAATATTTTTAGGGATTTGTTGAACATTAGGTAGAATTCAGCTAATTTAAAGGGGGGTTGAAATTTTTAAATTCCTCTTAATATTCTTTCTTTATTTGTTCATTTTTGTCAAATTAAATATTTTGCTGGCATGTTAGTTGTTAAAACACTTAAGAAGCTTATTGTTTTATTAATTTTAGGGTTTTATTGATCATAATGTAGAATTATAAAAAAATTAAATGGGGGGTTGGAACTTTTAAATTCCTCTTAATGTTCTTTCTTTATTTGCTCATTTTTGTCAAATTAAATTTTTTTTAGGCATGTTGGTTGTCAAATCACTCAACAAGCTTAATGTTTTAATATTTTTAGGGTTTTGTTGATCATAATGTAGAATTATAAAAAAATTAAATGGTGGGTTGGAACTTTTTAATTCCTCTTAATATTCTTTCTTTATTTGTTCATTTTTGTCAAATTAAATATTTTCCTGGCATGTTAGTTGTTAAAACACTTAAGAAGCTTATTGTTTTGATATTTTTAGGGTTTTGTTGATCATAATGTAGAATTATAAAAAAATTAAATGGGGGGTTGAACTTTTAAATTCCTCTTAATATTCTTTCTTTATTTGCTCATTTTTGTCAAATTAAATATTTTGCTGGCATGTTGGTTGTCAAAACACTCAAGAAGCTTAATGTTTTAATATTTTTAGGGTTTTGTTGATCATAATGTAGAATTATAAAAAAATTAAATGGGGGGTTGGAACTTTTAAATTCCTCTTAATATTCTTTCTTTATTTGCTCATTTTTGTCAAATTAAATTTTTTTTAGGCATGTTGGGTGTCAAATCACTCAACAAGCTTAATGTTTTATTATTTTTAGGGTTTTGTTGATCATAATGTAGAATTATAAAAAAATTAAATGGGGGGTTGGAACTTTTAAATTCCTCTTAATATTCTTTCTTTATTTGCTCATTTTTGTCAAATTAAATTTTTTTTAGGCATGATGGGTGTCAAATCACTCAACAAGCTTAATGTTTTAATATTTTTAGGGTTTTGTTGATCATAATGTAGAATTATAAAAAAATTAAATGGGGGGTTGGAACTTTTTAATTCCTCTTAATATTCTTTCTTTATTTGCTCATTTTTGTCAAATTAAATATTTTCCTGGCATGTTAGTTGTTAAAACACTTAAGAAGCTTAATGTTTTAATATTTTTAGGGTTTTGTTGATCATAATGTAGAATTATAAAAAAATTAAATGGGGGGTTGGAACTTTTAAATTCCTCTTAATATTCTTTCTTTATTTGTTCATTTTTGTTAAATTAAATATTTTCCTGGCATGTTGGGTGTCAAATCACTCAAAAGCTTAATGTTTTAATATTTTTAGGGTATTATTGATCATAATGTAGAATTATAAAAAAATTAAATGGGGGGTTGGAACTTTTAAATTCCTCTTAATATTCTTTCTTTATTTGCTCATTTTTGTCAAATTAAATTTTTATTAGGCATGTTGGGTGTCAAATCACTCAAAAGCTTAATGTTTTAATATTTTTAGGGTTTTGTTGATCATAATGTAGAAGTATAAAAAAATTAAATGGGGGGTTGGAACTTTTTAATTCCTCTTAATATTCTTTCTTTATTTGTTCATTTTTGTCAAATTAAATATTTTCCTGGCATGTTAGTTGTTAAAACACTTAAGAAGCTTATTGTTTTGATATTTTTAGGGTTTTGTTGATCATAATGTAGAATTATAAAAAAATTAAATGGGGGGTTGAACTTTTAAATTCCTCTTAATATTCTTTCTTTATTTGCTCATTTTTGTCAAATTAAATATTTGGCTGGCATGTTGGTTGTCAAAACACTCAAGAAGCTTAATGTTTTAATATTTTTAGGGATTTGTTGAACATTATGTAGAATTCAGCTAATTTTAAGGGGGGGTTGAAATTTTTAAATTCCTCTTAATATTCTTTCTTTATTTGTTCATTTTTGTCAAAATAAATATTTTCCTGGCATGTTGGGTGTCAAATCACTCAAAAGCTTAATGTTTTAATATTTTTAGGGTTTTATTGATCATAATGTAGAATTATAAAAAAATTAAATGGGGGGTTGGAACTTTTAAATTCCTCTTAATATTCTTTCTTTATTTGCTCATTTTTGTCAAATTAAATTTTTTTTAGGCATGTTGGGTGTCAAATCACTCAACAAGCTTAATGTTTTAATATTTTTAGGGTTTTGTTGATAATAATGTAGAATTATAAAAAAATTAAATGGGGGGTTGGAACTTTTTAATTCCTCTTAATATTCTTTCTTTATTTGTTCATTTTTGTCAAATTAAATATTTTCCTGGCATGTTAGTTGTTAAAACACTTAAGAAGCTTATTGTTTTGATATTTTTAGGGTTTTGTTGATCATAATGTAGAATTATAAAAAAATTCAATGGGGGGTTGAACTTTTAAATTCCTCTTAATATTCTTTCTTTATTTGCTCATTTTTGTCAAATTAAATATTTTGCTGGCATGTTGGGTGTCAAAACACTCAAGAAGCTTAATGTTTTAATATTTTTAGGGTTTTGTTGATCATAATGTAGAATTATAAAAAAATTAAATGGGGGGTTGGAACTTTTAAATTCCTCTTAATATTCTTTCTTTATTTGTTCATTTTTGTCAAATTAAATATTTTCCTGGCATGTTAGTTGTTAAAACACTTAAGAAGCTTATTGGTTTGATATTTTTAGGGTTTTGTTGATCATAATGTAGAATTATAAAAAAATTAAATGGGGGGTTGAACTTTTAAATTCCTCTTAATATTCTTTCTTTATTTGCTCATTTTTGTCAAATTAAATATTTGGCTGGCATGTTGGTTGTCAAAACACTCAAGAAGCTTAATGTTTTAATATTTTTAGGGATTTGTTGAACATTATGTAGAATTCAGCTAATTTTAAGGGGGGGTTGAAATTTTTAAATTCCTCTTAATATTCTTTCTTTATTTGTTCATTTTTGTCAAAATAAATATTTTCCTGGCATGTTGGGTGTCAAATCACTCAATAGCTTAATGTTTTAATATTTTTAGGGTTTTATTGATCATAATATAGAATTATAAAAAAATTAAATGGGGGGTTGGAACTTTTAAATTCCTCTTAATATTCTTTCTTTATTTGCTCATTTTTGTCAAATTAAATTTTTTTTAGGCATGTTGGGTGTCAAATCACTCAACAAGCTTAATGTTTTAATATTTTTAGGGTTTTGTTGATCATAATGTAGAATTATAAAAAAATTAAATGGGGGGTTGGAACTTTTTAATTCCTCTTAATATTCTTTCTTTATTTGTTCATTTTTGTCAAATTAAATATTTTCCTGGCATGTTAGTTGTTAAAACACTTAAGAAGCTTATTGTTTTGATATTTTTAGGGTTTTGTTGATCATAATGTAGAATTATAAAAAAATTCAATGGGGGGTTGAACTTTTAAATTCCTCTTAATATTCTTTCTTTATTTGCTCATTTTTGTCAAATTAAATATTTTGCTGGCATGTTGGTTGTCAAAACACTCAAGAAGCTTAATGTTTTAATATTTTTAGGGTTTTGTTGATCATAATGTAGAATTATAAAAAAATTAAATGGGGGGTTGGAACTTTTAAATTCCTCTTAATATTCTTTCTTTATTTGTTCATTTTTGTTAAATTAAATATTTTCCTGGCATGTTGGGTGTCAAATCACTCAAAAGCTTAATGTTTTAATATTTTTAGGGTTTTATTGATCATAATGTAGAATTATAAAAAAATTAAATGGGGGGTTGGAACTTTTAAATTCCTCTTAATATTCTTTCTTTATTTGCTCATTTTTGTCAAATTAAATTTTTATTAGGCATGTTGGGTGTCAAATCACTCAACAAGCTTAATGTTTTAATATTTTTAGGGATTTGTTGAACATTAGGTAGAATTCAGCTAATTTAAAGGGGGGGTTGAAATTTTTAAATTCCTCTTAATATTCTTTCTTTATTTGTTCATTTTTGTCAAATTAAATATTTTGCTGGCATGTTAGTTGTTAAAACACTTAAGAAGCTTATTGTTTTATTATTTTTAGGGTTTTGTTGATCATAATGTAGAATTATAAAAAAATTAAAGGGGGGGTTGAAACTTTTAAATTACTCTTAATATTCTTTCTTTATTTGCTCATTTTTGTCAAATTAAATATTTTGCTGGCATGTTGGTTGTCAAAACACTCAAGAAGCTTAATGTTTTAATATTTTTAGGGATTTGTTGAACATTATGTAGAATTCAGCTAATTTAAAGGGGGGGTTGAAATTTTTAAATTCCTCTTAATATTCTTTCTTTATTTGTTCATTTTTGTCAAATTAAATATTTTGCTGGCATGTTGGGTGTCAAATCACTTAAGAAGCTTATTGTTTTAATATTTTTAGGGTTTTATTGATCATAATGTAGAATTATAAAAAAATTAAATGGGGGGTTGGAACTTTTAAATTCCTCTTAATATTCTTTCTTTATTTGCTCATTTTTGTCAAATTAAATTTTTTTTAGGCATGTTGGGTGTCAAATCACTCAACAAGCTTAATGTTTTAATATTTTTAGGGTTTTGTTGATCATAATGTAGAAGTATAAAAAAATTAAATGGGTGGTTGGAACTTTTTAATTCCTCTTAATATTCTTTCTTTATTTGTTCATTTTTGTCAAATTAAATATTTTCCTGGCATGTTGGGTGTCAAATCACTCAAAAGCTTAATGTTTTAATATTTTTAGGGTTTTATTGATCATAATGTAGAATTATAAAAAAATTAAATGGGGGGTTGGAACTTTTAAATTCCTCTTAATATTCTTTCTTTATTTGCTCATTTTTGTCAAATTAAATTTTTTTTAGGCATGTTGGGTGTCAAATCACTCAACAAGCTTAATGTTTTAATATTTTTAGGGTTTTGTTGATCATAATGTAGAAGTATAAAAAAATTTAATGGGGGGTTGGAACTTTTTAATTCCTCTTAATATTCTTTCTTTATTTGTTCATTTTTGTCAAATTAAATATTTTCCTGGCATGTTAGTTGTTAAAACACTTAAGAAGCTTATTGTATTGATATTTTTAGGGTTTTGTTGATCATAATGTAGAATTATAAAAAAATTAAATGGGGGGTTGAACTTTTAAATTCCTCTTAATATTCTTTCTTTATTTGCTCATTTTTGTCAAATTAAATATTTGGCTGGCATGTTGGTTGTCAAAACACTCAAGAAGCTTAATGTTTTAATATTTTTAGGGTTTTGTTGATCATAATGTAGAATTATAAAAAAATTAAATGGGGGTTGGAACTTTTAAATTCCTCTTAATATTCTTTCTTTATTTGTTCATTTTTGTAAATTAAATATTTTCCTGGCATGTTGGGTGTCAAATCACTCAAAAGCTTAATGTTTTAATATTTTTAGGGTTTTATTGATCATAATGTAGAATTATAAAAAAATTAAAGGGGGGGTTGAAACATTTAAATTCCTCTTAATATTCTTTCTTTATTTGCTCATTTTTGTCAAATTAAATATTTTGCTGGCATGTTGGTTGTCAAAACACTCAAGAAGCTTAATGTTTTAATATTTTTAGGGATTTGTTGAACATTAGGTAGAATTCAGCTAATTTAAAGGGGGGTTGAAATTCTTAAATTCCTCTTAATATTCTTTCTTTATTTGTTCATTTTTGTCAAATTAAATATTTTGCTGGCATGTTAGTTGTTAAAACACTTAAGAAGCTTATTGTTTTATTAATTTTAGGGTTTTATTGATCATAATGTAGAATTATAAAAAAATTAAATGGGGGGTTGGAACTTTTAAATTCCTCTTAATGTTCTTTCTTTATTTGCTCATTTTTGTCAAATTAAATTTTTTTTAGGCATGTTGGTTGTCAAATCACTCAACAAGCTTAATGTTTTAATATTTTTAGGGTTTTGTTGATCATAATGTAGAATTATAAAAAAATTAAATGGTGGGTTGGAACTTTTTAATTCCTCTTAATATTCTTTCTTTATTTGTTCATTTTTGTCAAATTAAATATTTTCCTGGCATGTTAGTTGTTAAAACACTTAAGAAGCTTATTGTTTTGATATTTTTAGGGTTTTGTTGATCATAATGTAGAATTATAAAAAAATTAAATGGGGGGTTGAACTTTTAAATTCCTCTTAATATTCTTTCTTTATTTGCTCATTTTTGTCAAATTAAATATTTTGCTGGCATGTTGGTTGTCAAAACACTCAAAAAGCTTAATGTTTTAATATTTTTAGGGTTTTGTTGATCATAATGTAGAATTATAAAAAAATTAAATGGGGGGTTGGAACTTTTAAATTCCTCTTAATATTCTTTCTTTATTTGTTCATTTTTGTTAAATTAAATATTTTCCTGGCATGTTGGGTGTCAAATCACTCAAAAGCTTAATGTTTTAATATTTTTAGGGTTTTATTGATCATAATGTAGAATTATAAAAAAATTAAATGGGGGGTTGGAACTTTTAAATTCCTCTTAATATTCTTTCTTTATTTGCTCATTTTTGTCAAATTAAATTTTTTTTAGGCATGTTGGGTGTCAAATCACTCAACAAGCTTAATGTTTTATTATTTTTAGGGTTTTGTTGATCATAATGTAGAATTATAAAAAAATTAAATGGGGGTTGGAACTTTTAAATTCCTCTTAATATTCTTTCTTTATTTGTTCATTTTTGTAAATTAAATATTTTCCTGGCATGTTGGGTGTCAAATCACTCAAAAGCTTAATGTTTTAATATTTTTAGGGTTTTATTGATCATAATGTAGAATTATAAAAAAATTAAAGGGGGGGTTGAAACATTTAAATTCCTCTTAATATTCTTTCTTTATTTGCTCATTTTTGTCAAATTAAATATTTTGCTGGCATGTTGGTTGTCAAAACACTCAAGAAGCTTAATGTTTTAATATTTTTAGGGATTTGTTGAACATTAGGTAGAATTCAGCTAATTTAAAGGGGGGTTGAAATTCTTAAATTCCTCTTAATATTCTTTCTTTATTTGTTCATTTTTGTCAAATTAAATATTTTGCTGGCATGTTAGTTGTTAAAACACTTAAGAAGCTTATTGTTTTATTAATTTTAGGGTTTTATTGATCATAATGTAGAATTATAAAAAAATTAAATGGGGGGTTGGAACTTTTAAATTCCTCTTAATGTTCTTTCTTTATTTGCTCATTTTTGTCAAATTAAATTTTTTTTAGGCATGTTGGTTGTCAAATCACTCAACAAGCTTAATGTTTTAATATTTTTAGGGTTTTGTTGATCATAATGTAGAATTATAAAAAAATTAAATGGTGGGTTGGAACTTTTTAATTCCTCTTAATATTCTTTCTTTATTTGTTCATTTTTGTCAAATTAAATATTTTCCTGGCATGTTAGTTGTTA
Organism: Tuberolachnus salignus; assembly: GCA_956483605.1. NCBI lineage: Eukaryota > Metazoa > Arthropoda > Insecta > Hemiptera > Aphididae > Tuberolachnus > Tuberolachnus salignus. The sequence continues at coordinate 308,412 of CATQFH010000086.1, read as the reverse complement.
AAACACTTAAGAAGCTTATTGTTTTGATATTTTTAGGGTTTTGTTGATCATAATGTAGAATTATAAAAAAATTAAATGGGGGGTTGAACTTTTAAATTCCTCTTAATATTCTTTCTTTATTTGCTCATTTTTGTCAAATTAAATATTTTGCTGGCATGTTGGTTGTCAAAACACTCAAAAAGCTTAATGTTTTAATATTTTTAGGGTTTTGTTGATCATAATGTAGAATTATAAAAAAATTAAATGGGGGGTTGGAACTTTTAAATTCCTCTTAATATTCTTTCTTTATTTGTTCATTTTTGTTAAATTAAATATTTTCCTGGCATGTTGGGTGTCAAATCACTCAAAAGCTTAATGTTTTAATATTTTTAGGGTTTTATTGATCATAATGTAGAATTATAAAAAAATTAAATGGGGGGTTGGAACTTTTAAATTCCTCTTAATATTCTTTCTTTATTTGCTCATTTTTGTCAAATTAAATTTTTTTTAGGCATGTTGGGTGTCAAATCACTCAACAAGCTTAATGTTTTATTATTTTTAGGGTTTTGTTGATCATAATGTAGAATTATAAAAAAATTAAATGGGGGGTTGGAACTTTTAAATTCCTCTTAATATTCTTTCTTTATTTGCTCATTTTTGTCAAATTAAATTTTTTTTAGGCATGATGGGTGTCAAATCACTCAACAAGCTTAATGTTTTAATATTTTTAGGGTTTTGTTGATCATAATGTAGAATTATAAAAAAATTAAATGGGGGGTTGGAACTTTTTAATTCCTCTTAATATTCTTTCTTTATTTGCTCATTTTTGTCAAATTAAATATTTGGCTGGCATGTTGGTTGTCAAAACACTCAAGAAGCTTAATGTTTTAATATTTTTAGGGATTTGTTGAACATTATGTAGAATTCAGCTAATTTTAAGGGGGGGTTGAAATTTTTAAATTCCTCTTAATATTCTTTCTTTATTTGTTCATTTTTGTCAAAATAAATATTTTCCTGGCATGTTGGGTGTCAAATCACTCAAAAGCTTAATGTTTTAATATTTTTAGGGTTTTATTGATCATAATGTAGAATTATAAAAAAATTAAATGGGGGGTTGGAACTTTTAAATTCCTCTTAATATTCTTTCTTTATTTGCTCATTTTTGTCAAATTAAATTTTTTTTAGGCATGTTGGGTGTCAAATCACTCAACAAGCTTAATGTTTTAATATTTTTAGGGTTTTGTTGATCATAATGTAGAATTATAAAAAAATTAAATGGGGGGTTGGAACTTTTTAATTCCTCTTAATATTCTTTCTTTATTTGTTCATTTTTGTCAAATTAAATATTTTCCTGGCATGTTAGTTGTTAAAACACTTAAGAAGCTTATTGTTTTGATATTTTTAGGGTTTTGTTGATCATAATGTAGAATTATAAAAAAATTCAATGGGGGGTTGAACTTTTAAATTCCTCTTAATATTCTTTCTTTATTTGCTCATTTTTGTCAAATTAAATATTTTGCTGGCATGTTGGGTGTCAAAACACTCAAGAAGCTTAATGTTTTAATATTTTTAGGGTTTTGTTGATCATAATGTAGAATTATAAAAAAATTAAATGGGGGGTTGGAACTTTTAAATTCCTCTTAATATTCTTTCTTTATTTGTTCATTTTTGTAAAATTAAATATTTTCCTGGCATGTTAGTTGTTAAAACACTTAAGAAGCTTATTGGTTTGATATTTTTAGGGTTTTGTTGATCATAATGTAGAATTATAAAAAAATTAAATGGGGGGTTGAACTTTTAAATTCCTCTTAATATTCTTTCTTTATTTGCTCATTTTTGTCAAATTAAATATTTGGCTGGCATGTTGGTTGTCAAAACACTCAAGAAGCTTAATGTTTTAATATTTTTAGGGATTTGTTGAACATTATGTAGAATTCAGCTAATTTTAAGGGGGGGTTGAAATTTTTAAATTCCTCTTAATATTCTTTCTTTATTTGTTCATTTTTGTCAAAATAAATATTTTCCTGGCATGTTGGGTGTCAAATCACTCAATAGCTTAATGTTTTAATATTTTTAGGGTTTTATTGATCATAATGTAGAATTATAAAAAAATTAAATGGGGGGTTGGAACTTTTAAATTCCTCTTAATATTCTTTCTTTATTTGCTCATTTTTGTCAAATTAAATTTTTTTTAGGCATGTTGGGTGTCAAATCACTCAACAAGCTTAATGTTTTAATATTTTTAGGGTTTTGTTGATCATAATGTAGAATTATAAAAAAATTAAATGGGGGGTTGGAACTTTTTAATTCCTCTTAATATTCTTTCTTTATTTGTTCATTTTTGTCAAATTAAATATTTTCCTGGCATGTTAGTTGTTAAAACACTTAAGAAGCTTATTGTTTTGATATTTTTAGGGTTTTGTTGATCATAATGTAGAATTATAAAAAAATTCAATGGGGGGTTGAACTTTTAAATTCCTCTTAATATTCTTTCTTTATTTGCTCATTTTTGTCAAATTAAATATTTTGCTGGCATGTTGGTTGTCAAAACACTCAAGAAGCTTAATGTTTTAATATTTTTAGGGTTTTGTTGATCATAATGTAGAATTATAAAAAAATTAAATGGGGGGTTGGAACTTTTAAATTCCTCTTAATATTCTTTCTTTATTTGTTCATTTTTGTTAAATTAAATATTTTCCTGGCATGTTGGGTGTCAAATCACTCAAAAGCTTAATGTTTTAATATTTTTAGGCTTTTATTGATCATAATGTAGAATTATAAAAAAATTAAAGGGTGGGTTGAAACATTTAAATTCCTCTTAATATTCTTTCTTTATTTGCTCATTTTTGTCAAATTAAATATTTTGCTGGCATGTTGGTTGTCAAAACACTCAAGAAGCTTAATGTTTTAATATTTTTAGGGATTTGTTGAACATTATGTAGAATTCAGCTAATTTAAAGGGGGGGTTGAAATTTTTAAATTCCTCTTAATATTCTTTCTTTATTTGTTCATTTTTGTCAAATTAAATATTTTCCTGGCATGTTGGGTGTCAAATCACTCAAAAGCTTAATGTTTTAATATTTTTAGGGTTTTATAGATCATAATGTAGAATTATAAAAAAATTAAATGGGGGGTTGGAACTTTTAAATTCCTCTTAATATTCTTTCTTTATTTGCTCATTTTTGTCAAATTAAATTTTTTTTAGGCATGATGGGTGTCAAATCACTCAACAAGCTTAATGTTTTAATATTTTTAGGGTTTTGTTGATCATAATGTAGAATTATAAAAAAATTAAATGGGGGGTTGGAACTTTTTAATTCCTCTTAATATTCTTTCTTTATTTGTTCATTTTTGTCAAATTAAATATTTTCCTGGCATGTTAGTTGTTAAAACACTTAAGAAGCTTATTGTTTTGATATTTTTAGGGTTTTGTTGATCATAATGTAGAATTATAAAAAAATTAAATGGGGGGTTGAACTTTTAAATTCCTCTTAATATTCTTTCTTTATTTGTTCATTTTTGTCAAATTAAATATTTGGCTGGCATGTTGGGTGTCAAATCACTCAAAAGCTTAATATTTTAATATTTTTAGGGTTTTATAGATTATAATGTAGAATTATAAAAAAATTAAATGGGGGGTTGGAACTTTTAAATTCCTCTTAATATTCTTTCTTTATTTGCTCATTTTTGTCAAATTAAATTTTTTTTAGGCATGATGGGTGTCAAATCACTCAACAAGCTTAATGTTTTAATATTTTTAGGGTTTTGTTGATCATAATGTAGAATTATAAAAAAATTAAATGGGGGGTTGGAACTTTTTAATTCCTCTTAATATTCTTTCTTTATTTGTTCATTTTTGTCAAATTAAATATTTTCCTGGCATGTTAGTTGTTAAAACACTTAAGAAGCTTATTGTTTTGATATTTTTAGGGTTTTGTTGATCATAATGTAGAATTATAAAAAAATTAAATGGGGGGTTGAACTTTTAAATTCCTCTTAATATTCTTTCTTTATTTGCTCATTTTTGTCAAATTAAATATTTGGCTGGCATGTTGGTTGTCAAAACACTCAAGAAGCTTAATGTTTTAATATTTTTAGGGATTTGTTGAACATTATGTAGAATTCAGCTAATTTTAAGGGGGGGTTGAAATTTTTAAATTCCTCTTAATATTCTTTCTTTATTTGTTCATTTTTGTCAAAATAAATATTTTCCTGGCATGTTGGGTGTCAAATCACTCAAAAGCTTAATGTTTTAATATTTTTAGGGTTTTATTGATCATAATGTAGAATTATAAAAAAATTAAATGGGGGGTTGGAACTTTTAAATTCCTCTTAATATTCTTTCTTTATTTGCTCATTTTTGTCAAATTAAATTTTCTTTAGGCATGTTGGGTGTCAAATCACTCAACAAGCTTAATGTTTTAATATTTTTAGGGTTTTGTTGATCATAATGTAGAATTATAAAAAAATTAAATGGGGGGTTGGAACTTTTAAATTCCTCTTAATATTCTTTCTTTATTTGCTCATTTTTGTCAAATTAAATTTTTTTTAGGCATGATGGGTGTCAAATCACTCAACAAGCTTAATGTTTTAATATTTTTAGGGATTTGTTGAACATTAGGTAGAATTCAGCTAATTTAAAGGGGGGGTTGAAATTTTTAAATTCCTCTTAATATTCTTTCTTTATTTGTTCATTTTTGTCAAATTAAATATTTTGCTGGCATGTTAGTTGTTAAAACACTTAAGAAGCTTATTGTTTTATTATTTTTAGGGTTTTGTTGATCATAATGTAGAATTATAAAAAAATAAAAGGGGGGGTTGAAACTTTTAAATTCCTCTTAATATTCTTTCTTTATTTGCTCATTTTTGTCAAATTAAATATTTTGCTGGCATGTTGGTTGTCAAAAAACTCAAGAAGCTTAATGTTTTAATATTTTTAGGGATTTGTTGAACATTATGTAGAATTCAGCTAATTTAAAGGGGGGGTTGAAATTTTTAAATTCCTCTTAATATTCTTTCTTTATTTGTTCATTTTTGTCAAATTAAATATTTTCCTGGCATGTTGGGTGTCAAATCACTCAAAAGCTTAATGTTTTAATATTTTTAGGGTTTTATTGATCATAATGTAGAATTATAAAAAAATTAAAGGGGGGGTTGAAACTTTTAAATTCCTCTTAATATTCTTTCTTTATTTGCTCATTTTTGTCAAATTTAATATTTTGCTGGCATGTTGGTTGTCAAAAAACTCAAGAAGCTTAATGTTTTAATATTTTTAGGGATTTGTTGAACATTATGTAGAATTCAGCTAATTTAAAGGGGGGGTTGAAATTTTTAAATTCCTCTTAATATTCTTTCTTTATTTGTTCATTTTTGTCAAATTAAATATTTTCCTGGCATGTTGGGTGTCAAATCACTCAAAAGCTTAATGTTTTAATATTTTTAGGGTTTTATTGATCATAATGTAGAATTATAAAAAAATTAAATGGGGGGTTGGAACTTTTAAATTCCTCTTAATATTCTTTCTTTATTTGCTCATTTTTGTCAAATTAAATTTATTTTAGGCATGATGGGTGTCAAATCACTCAACAAGCTTAATGTTTTAATATTTTTAGGGTTTTGTTGATCATAATGTAGAATTATAAAAAAATTAAATGGGGGGTTGGAACTTTTAAATTCCTCTTAATATTCTTTCTTTATTTGCTCATTTTTGTCAAATTAAATATTTTGCTGGCATGTTGGTTGTCAAAACACTCAAGAAGCTTAATGTTTTAATATTTTTAGGGTTTTGTTGATCATAATGTAGAATTATAAAAAAATTAAATGGGGGGTTGGAACTTTTAAATTCCTCTTAATATTCTTTCTTTATTTGTTCATTTTTGTTAAATTAAATATTTTCCTGGCATGTTGGGTGTCAAATCACTCAAAAGCTTAATGTTTTAATATTTTTAGGCTTTTATTGATCATAATGTAGAATTATAAAAAAATTAAAGGGTGGGTTGAAACATTTAAATTCCTCTTAATATTCTTTCTTTATTTGCTCATTTTTGTCAAATTAAATATTTTGCTGGCATGTTGGTTGTCAAAACACTCAAGAAGCTTAATGTTTTAATATTTTTAGGGATTTGTTGAACATTATGTAGAATTCAGCTAATTTAAAGGGGGGGTTGAAATTTTTAAATTCCTCTTAATATTCTTTCTTTATTTGTTCATTTTTGTCAAATTAAATATTTTCCTGGCATGTTGGGTGTCAAATCACTCAAAAGCTTAATGTTTTAATATTTTTAGGGTTTTATAGATCATAATGTAGAATTATAAAAAAATTAAATGGGGGGTTGGAACTTTTAAATTCCTCTTAATATTCTTTCTTTATTTGCTCATTTTTGTCAAATTAAATTTTTTTTAGGCATGATGGGTGTCAAATCACTCAACAAGCTTAATGTTTTAATATTTTTAGGGTTTTGTTGATCATAATGTAGAATTATAAAAAAATTAAATGGGGGGTTGGAACTTTTTAATTCCTCTTAATATTCTTTCTTTATTTGTTCATTTTTGTCAAATTAAATATTTTCCTGGCATGTTAGTTGTTAAAACACTTAAGAAGCTTATTGTTTTGATATTTTTAGGGTTTTGTTGATCATAATGTAGAATTATAAAAAAATTAAATGGGGGGTTGAACTTTTAAATTCCTCTTAATATTCTTTCTTTATTTGTTCATTTTTGTCAAATTAAATATTTGGCTGGCATGTTGGGTGTCAAATCACTCAAAAGCTTAATATTTTAATATTTTTAGGGTTTTATAGATTATAATGTAGAATTATAAAAAAATTAAATGGGGGGTTGGAACTTTTAAATTCCTCTTAATATTCTTTCTTTATTTGCTCATTTTTGTCAAATTAAATTTTTTTTAGGCATGATGGGTGTCAAATCACTCAACAAGCTTAATGTTTTAATATTTTTAGGGTTTTGTTGATCATAATGTAGAATTATAAAAAAATTAAATGGGGGGTTGGAACTTTTTAATTCCTCTTAATATTCTTTCTTTATTTGTTCATTTTTGTCAAATTAAATATTTTCCTGGCATGTTAGTTGTTAAAACACTTAAGAAGCTTATTGTTTTGATATTTTTAGGGTTTTGTTGATCATAATGTAGAATTATAAAAAAATTAAATGGGGGGTTGAACTTTTAAATTCCTCTTAATATTCTTTCTTTATTTGCTCATTTTTGTCAAATTAAATATTTGGCTGGCATGTTGGTTGTCAAAACACTCAAGAAGCTTAATGTTTTAATATTTTTAGGGATTTGTTGAACATTATGTAGAATTCAGCTAATTTTAAGGGGGGGTTGAAATTTTTAAATTCCTCTTAATATTCTTTCTTTATTTGTTCATTTTTGTCAAAATAAATATTTTCCTGGCATGTTGGGTGTCAAATCACTCAAAAGCTTAATGTTTTAATATTTTTAGGGTTTTATTGATCATAATGTAGAATTATAAAAAAATTAAATGGGGGGTTGGAACTTTTAAATTCCTCTTAATATTCTTTCTTTATTTGCTCATTTTTGTCAAATTAAATTTTCTTTAGGCATGTTGGGTGTCAAATCACTCAACAAGCTTAATGTTTTAATATTTTTAGGGTTTTGTTGATCATAATGTAGAATTATAAAAAAATTAAATGGGGGGTTGGAACTTTTAAATTCCTCTTAATATTCTTTCTTTATTTGCTCATTTTTGTCAAATTAAATTTTTTTTAGGCATGATGGGTGTCAAATCACTCAACAAGCTTAATGTTTTAATATTTTTAGGGATTTGTTGAACATTAGGTAGAATTCAGCTAATTTAAAGGGGGGGTTGAAATTTTTAAATTCCTCTTAATATTCTTTCTTTATTTGTTCATTTTTGTCAAATTAAATATTTTGCTGGCATGTTAGTTGTTAAAACACTTAAGAAGCTTATTGTTTTATTATTTTTAGGGTTTTGTTGATCATAATGTAGAATTATAAAAAAATAAAAGGGGGGGTTGAAACTTTTAAATTCCTCTTAATATTCTTTCTTTATTTGCTCATTTTTGTCAAATTAAATATTTTGCTGGCATGTTGGTTGTCAAAAAACTCAAGAAGCTTAATGTTTTAATATTTTTAGGGATTTGTTGAACATTATGTAGAATTCAGCTAATTTAAAGGGGGGGTTGAAATTTTTAAATTCCTCTTAATATTCTTTCTTTATTTGTTCATTTTTGTCAAATTAAATATTTTCCTGGCATGTTGGGTGTCAAATCACTCAAAAGCTTAATGTTTTAATATTTTTAGGGTTTTATTGATCATAATGTAGAATTATAAAAAAATTAAAGGGGGGGTTGAAACTTTTAAATTCCTCTTAATATTCTTTCTTTATTTGCTCATTTTTGTCAAATTTAATATTTTGCTGGCATGTTGGTTGTCAAAAAACTCAAGAAGCTTAATGTTTTAATATTTTTAGGGATTTGTTGAACATTATGTAGAATTCAGCTAATTTAAAGGGGGGGTTGAAATTTTTAAATTCCTCTTAATATTCTTTCTTTATTTGTTCATTTTTGTCAAATTAAATATTTTCCTGGCATGTTGGGTGTCAAATCACTCAAAAGCTTAATGTTTTAATATTTTTAGGGTTTTATTGATCATAATGTAGAATTATAAAAAAATTAAATGGGGGGTTGGAACTTTTAAATTCCTCTTAATATTCTTTCTTTATTTGCTCATTTTTGTCAAATTAAATTTATTTTAGGCATGATGGGTGTCAAATCACTCAACAAGCTTAATGTTTTAATATTTTTAGGGTTTTGTTGATCATAATGTAGAATTATAAAAAAATTAAATGGGGGGTTGGAACTTTTTAATTCCTCTTAATATTCTTTCTTTATTTGTTCATTTTTGTCAAATTAAATATTTTCCTGGCATGTTAGTTGTTAAAACACTTAAGAAGCTTATTGTTTTGATATTTTTAGGGTTTTGTTGATCATAATGTAGAATTATAAAAAAATTAAATGGGGGGTTGAACTTTTAAATTCCTCTTAATGATCTTTCTTTATTTGCTCATTTTTGTCAAATTAAATATTTTGCTGGCATGTTGGTTGTCAAAACACTCAAGAAGCTTAATGTTTTAATATTTTTAGGGTTTTGTTGATCATAATGTAGAATTATAAAAAAATTAAATGGGGGGTTGGAACTTTTAAATTCCTCTTAATATTCTTTCTTTATTTGTTCATTTTTGTTAAATTAAATATTTTCCTGGCATGTTGGGTGTCAAATCACTCAATAGCTTAATGTTTTAATATTTTTAGGGTTTTATTGATCATAATGTAGAATTATAAAAAAATTAAATGGGGGGTTGGAACTTTTAAATTCCTCTTAATATTCTTTCTTTATTTGCTCATTTTTGTCAAATTAAATTTTTATTAGGCATGTTGGGTGTCAAATCACTCAACAAGCTTAATGTTTTAATATTTTTAGGGATTTGTTGAACATTAGGTAGAATTCAGCTAATTTAAAGGGGGGGTTGAAATTTTTAAATTCCTCTTAATATTCTTTCTTTATTTGTTCATTTTTGTCAAATTAAATATTTTGCTGGCATGTTAGTTGTTAAAACACTTAAGAAGCTTATTGTTTTATTATTTTTAGGGTTTTGTTGATCATAATGTAGAATTATAAAAAAATTAAAGGGGGGGTTGAAACTTTTAAATTACTCTTAATATTCTTTCTTTATTTGCTCATTTTTGTCAAATTAAATATTTTGCTGGCATGTTGGTTGTCAAAACACTCAAGAAGCTTAATGTTTTAATATTTTTAGGGATTTGTTGAACATTATGTAGAATTCAGCTAATTTAAAGGGGGGGTTGAAATTTTTAAATTCCTCTTAATATTCTTTCTTTATTTGTTCATTTTTGTCAAATTAAATATTTTGCTGGCATGTTGGGTGTCAAATCACTTAAGAAGCTTATTGTTTTAATATTTTTAGGGTTTTATTGATCATAATGTAGAATTATAAAAAAATTAAATGGGGGGTTGGAACTTTTAAATTCCTCTTAATATTCTTTCTTTATTTGCTCATTTTTGTCAAATTAAATTTTTTTTAGGCATGTTGGGTGTCAAATCACTCAACAAGCTTAATGTTTTAATATTTTTAGGGTTTTGTTGATCATAATGTAGAAGTATAAAAAAATTAAATGGGTGGTTGGAACTTTTTAATTCCTCTTAATATTCTTTCTTTATTTGTTCATTTTTGTCAAATTAAATATTTTCCTGGCATGTTGGGTGTCAAATCACTCAAAAGCTTAATGTTTTAATATTTTTAGGGTTTTATTGATCATAATGTAGAATTATAAAAAAATTAAATGGGGGGTTGGAACTTTTAAATTCCTCTTAATATTCTTTCTTTATTTGCTCATTTTTGTCAAATTAAATTTTTTTTAGGCATGTTGGGTGTCAAATCACTCAACAAGCTTAATGTTTTAATATTTTTAGGGTTTTGTTGATCATAATGTAGAAGTATAAAAAAATTAAATGGGGGGTTGGAACTTTTTAATTCCTCTTAATATTCTTTCTTTATTTGTTCATTTTTGTCAAATTAAATATTTTCCTGGCATGTTAGTTGTTAAAACACTTAAGAAGCTTATTGTTTTGATATTTTTAGGGTTTTGTTGATCATAATGTAGAATTATAAAAAAATTAAATGGGGAGTTGAACTTTTAAATTCCTCTTAATATTCTTTCTTTATTTGCTCATTTTTGTCAAATTAAATATTTGGCTGGCATGTTGGTTGTCAAAACACTCAAGAAGCTTAATGTTTTAATATTTTTAGGGATTTGTTGAACATTATGTAGAATTCAGCTAATTTTAAGGGGGGGTTGAAATTTTTAAATTCCTCTTAATATTCTTTCTTTATTTGTTCATGTTTGTCAAAATAAATATTTTCCTGGCATGTTGGGTGTCAAATCACTCAAAAGCTTAATGTTTTAATATTTTTAGGGTTTTATTGATCATAATGTAGAATTATAAAAAAATTAAATGGGTGGTTGGAACTTTTAAATTCCTCTTAATATTCTTTCGTTATTTGCTCATTTTTGTCAAATTAAATTTTTTTTAGGCATGTTGGGTGTCAAATCACTCAACAAGCTTAATGTTTTAATATTTTTAGGGTTTTGTTGATCATAATGTAGAATTATAAAAAAATTAAATAGGGGGTTGGAACTTTTTAATTCCTCTTAATATTCTTTCTTTATTTGTTCATTTTTGTCAAATTAAATATTTTCCTGGCATGTTAGTTGTTAAAACACTTAAGAAGCTTATTGTTTTGATATTTTTAGGGTTTTGTTGATCATAATGTAGAATTATAAAAAAATTCAATGGGGGGTTGAACTTTTAAATTCCTCTTAATATTCTTTCTTTATTTGCTCATTTTTGTCAAATTAAATATTTTGCTGGCATGTTGGTTGTCAAAACACTCAAGAAGCTTAATGTTTTAATATTTTTAGGGTTTTGTTGATCATAATGTAGAATTATAAAAAAATTAAATGGGGGTTGGAACTTTTAAATTCCTCTTAATATTCTTTCTTTATTTGTTCATTTTTGTTAAATTAAATATTTTCCTGGCATGTTGGGTGTCAAATCACTCAAAAGCTTAATGTTTTAATATTTTTAGGGTTTTATTGATCATAATGTAGAATTATAAAAAAATTAAAGGGGGGGTTGAAACATTTAAATTCCTCTTAATATTCTTTCTTTATTTGCTCATTTTTGTCAAATTAAATATTTTGCTGGCATGTTGGTTGTCAAAACACTCAAGATGCTTAATGTTTTAATATTTTTAGGGATTTGTTGAACATTATGTAGAATTCAGCTAATTTAAAGGGGGGTTGAAATTTTTAAATTCCTCTTAATATTCTTTCTTTATTTGTTCATTTTTGTCAAATTAAATATTTTCCTGGCATGTTGGGTGTCAAATCACTCAAAAGCTTAATGTTTTAATATTTTTAGGGTTTTATCGATCATAATGTAGAATTATAAAAAAATTAAATGGGGGGTTGGAACTTTTAAATTCCTCTTAATATTCTTTCTTTATTTGCTCATTTTTGTCAAATTAAATTTTTTTTAGGCATGATGGGTGTCAAATCACTCAACAAGCTTAATGTTTTAATATTTTTAGGGATTTGTTGAACATTAGGTAGAATTCAGCTAATTTAAAGGGGGGGTTGAAATTTTTAAATTCCTCTTAATATTCTTTCTTAATTTGTTCATTTTTGTCAAATTAAATATTTTGCTGGCATGTTAGTTGTTAAAACACTCAACAAGCTTAATGTTTTAATATTTTTAGGGATTTGTTGAACATTAGGTAGAATTCAGCTAATTTAAAGGGGGGTTGAAATTTTTAAATTCCTCTTAATATTCTTTCTTTATTTGTTCATTTTTGTCAAATTAAATATTTTGCTGGCATGTTAGTTGTTAAAACACTTAAGAAGCTTAATGTTTTAATATTTTTAGGGTTTTGTTGATCATAATGTAGAATTATAAAAAAATTAAATGGTGGGTTGGAACTTTTTAATTCCTCTTAATATTCTTTCTTTATTTGTTCATTTTTGTCAAATTAAATATTTTCCTGGCATGTTAGTTGTTAAAACACTTAAGAAGCTTATTGTTTTGATATTTTTAGGGTTTTGTTGATCATAATGTAGAATTATAAAAAAATTAAATGGGGGGTTGAACTTTTAAATTCCTCTTAATATTCTTTCTTTATTTGCTCATTTTTGTCAAATTAAATATTTTGCTGGCATGTTGGTTGTCAAAACACTCAAGAAGCTTAATGTTTTAATATTTTTAGGGTTTTGTTGATCATAATGTAGAATTATAAAAAAATTAAATGGGGGGTTGGAACTTTTAAATTCCTCTTAATATTCTTTCTTTATTTGTTCATTTTTGTTAAATTAAATATTTTCCTGGCATGTTGGGTGTCAAATCACTCAAAAGCTTAATGTTTTAATATTTTTAGGGTTTTATTGATCATAATGTAGAATTATAAAAAAATTAAATGGGGGGTTGGAACTTTTAAATTCCTCTTAATATTCTTTCTTTATTTGCTCATTTTTGTCAAATTAAATTTTTTTTAGGCATGTTGGGTGTCAAATCACTCAACAAGCTTAATGTTTTATTATTTTTAGGGTTTTGTTGATCATAATGTAGAATTATAAAAAAATTAAATGGGGGGTTGGAACTTTTAAATTCCTCTTAATATTCTTTCTTTATTTGCTCATTTTTGTCAAATTAAATTTTTTTTAGGCATGATGGGTGTCAAATCACTCAACAAGCTTAATGTTTTAATATTTTTAGGGTTTTGTTGATCATAATGTAGAATTATAAAAAAATTAAATGGGGGGTTGGAACTTTTTAATTCCTCTTAATATTCTTTCTTTATTTGCTCATTTTTGTCAAATTAAATATTTTCCTGGCATGTTAGTTGTTAAAACACTTAAGAAGCTTAATGTTTTAATATTTTTAGGGTTTTGTTGATCATAATGTAGAATTATAAAAAAATTAAATGGGGGGTTGGAACTTTTAAATTCCTCTTAATATTCTTTCTTTATTTGCTCATTTTTGTCAAATTAAATTTTTATTAGGCATGTTGGGTGTCAAATCACTCAACAAGCTTAATGTTTTAATATTTTTAGGGATTTGTTGAACATTAGGTAGAATTCAGCTAATTTAAAGGGGGGGTTGAAATTTTTAAATTCCTCTTAATATTCTTTCTTTATTTGTTCATTTTTGTCAAATTAAATATTTTGCTGGCATGTTAGTTGTTAAAACACTTAAGAAGCTTATTGTTTTATTATTTTTAGGGTTTTGTTGATCATAATGTAGAATTATAAAAAAATTAAAGGGGGGGTTGAAACTTTTAAATTACTCTTAATATTCTTTCTTTATTTGCTCATTTTTGTCAAATTAAATATTTTGCTGGCATGTTGGTTGTCAAAACACTCAAGAAGCTTAATGTTTTAATATTTTTAGGGATTTGTTGAACATTATGTAGAATTCAGCTAATTTAAAGGGGGGGTTGAAATTTTTAAATTCCTCTTAATATTTTTTCTCTATTTGTTCATTTTTGTCAAATTAAATATTTTCCTGGCATGTTGGGTGTCAAATCACTCAAAAGCTTAATGTTTTAATATTTTTAGGGTTTTATTGATCATAATGTAGAATTATAAAAAAATTAAATGGGGGGTTGGAACTTTTAAATTCCTCTTAATATTCTTTCTTTATTTGCTCATTTTTGTCAAATTAAATTTTTTTTAGGCATGTTGGGTGTCAAATCACTCAACAAGCTTAATGTTTTAATATTTTTAGGGTTTTGTTGATCATAATGTAGAAGTATAAAAAAATTAAATGGGGGGTTGGAACTTTTTAATTCCTCTTAATATTCTTTCTTTATTTGTTCATTTTTGTCAAATTAAATATTTTCCTGGCATGTTAGTTGTTAAAACACTTAAGAAGCTTATTGTTTTGATATTTTTAGGGTTTTGTTGATCATAATGTAGAATTATAAAAAAATTAAATGGGGGGTTGAACTTTTAAATTCCTCTTAATATTCTTTCTTTATTTGCTCATTTTTGTCAAATTAAATATTTGGCTGGCATGTTGGTTGTCAAAACACTCAAGAAGCTTAATGTTTTAATATTTTTAGGGATTTGTTGAACATTATGTAGAATTCAGCTAATTTTAAGGGGGGGTTGAAATTTTTAAATTCCTCTTAATATTCTTTCTTTATTTGTTCATTTTTGTCAAAATAAATATTTTCCTAGCATGTTGGGTGTCAAATCACTCAAAAGCTTAATGTTTTAATATTTTTAGGGTTTTATTGATCATAATGTAGAATTATAAAAAAATTAAATGGGGGGTTGGATCTTTTAAATTCCTCTTAATATTCTTTCTTTATTTGCTCATTTTTGTCAAATTAAATTTTTTTTAGGCATGTTGGGTGTCAAATCACTCAACAAGCTTAATGTTTTAATATTTTTAGGGTTTTGTTGATCATAATGTAGAATTATAAAAAAATTAAATGGGGGGTTGGAACTTTTTAATTCCTCTTAATATTCTTTCTTTATTTGTTCATTTTTGTCAAATTAAATATTTTCCTGGCATGTTAGTTGTTAAAACACTTAAGAAGCTTATTGTTTTGATATTTTTAGGGTTTTGTTGATCATAATGTAGAATTATAAAAAAATTCAATGGGGGGTTGAACTTTTAAATTCCTCTTAATATTCTTTCTTTATTTGCTCATTTTTGTCAAATTAAATATTTTGCTGGCATGTTGGGTGTCAAAACACTCAAGAAGCTTAATGTTTTAATATTTTTAGGGTTTTGTTGATCATAATGTAGAATTATAAAAAAATTAAATGGGGGGTTGGAACTTTTAAATTCCTCTTAATATTCTTTCTTTATTTGTTCATTTTTGTCAAATTAAATATTTTCCTGGCATGTTAGTTGTTAAAACACTTAAGAAGCTTATTGTTTTGATATTTTTAGGGTTTTGTTGATCATAATGTAGAATTATAAAAAAATTAAATGGGGGGTTGAACTTTTAAATTCCTCTTAATATTCTTTCTTTATTTGCTCATTTTTGTCAAATTAAATATTTGGCTGGCATGTTGGTTGTCAAAACACTCAAGAAGCTTAATGTTTTAATATTTTTAGGGATTTGTTGAACATTATGTAGAATTCAGCTAATTTTAAGGGGGGGTTGAAATTTTTAAATTCCTCTTAATATTCTTTCTTTATTTGTTCATTTTTGTCAAAATAAATATTTTCCTGGCATGTTGGGTGTCAAATCACTCAAAAGCTTAATGTTTTAATATTTTTAGGGTTTTATTGATCATAATGTAGAATTATAAAAAAATTAAATGGGGGGTTGGAACTTTTAAATTCCTCTTAATATTCTTTCTTTATTTGCTCATTTTTGTCAAATTAAATTTTTTTTAGGCATGTTGGGTGTCAAATCACTCAACAAGCTTAATGTTTTAATATTTTTAGGGTTTTGTTGATCATAATGTAGAATTATAAAAAAATTAAATGGGGGGTTGGAACTTTTTAATTCCTCTTAATATTCTTTCTTTATTTGTTCATTTTTGTCAAATTAAATATTTTCCTGGCATGTTAGTTGTTAAAACACTTAAGAAGCTTATTGTTTTGATATTTTTAGGGTTTTGTTGATCATAATGTAGAATTATAAAAAAATTCAATGGGGGGTTGAACTTTTAAATTCCTCTTAATATTCTTTCTTTATTTGCTCATTTTTGTCAAATTAAATATTTTGCTGGCATGTTGGTTGTCAAAACACTCAAGAAGCTTAATGTTTTAATATTTTTAGGGTTTTGTTGATCATAATGTAGAATTATAAAAAAATTAAATGGGGGGTTGGATCTTTTAAATTCCACTTAATATTCTATCTTTATTTGCTCATTTTTGTCAAATTAAATTTTTTTTAGGCATGTTGGGTGTCAAATCACTCAACAAGCTTAATGTTTTAATATTTTTAGGGTTTTGTTGATCATAATGTAGAATTATAAAAAAATTAAATGGGGGGTTGGAACTTTTTAATTCCTCTTAATATTCTTTCTTTATTTGTTCATTTTTGTCAAATTAAATATTTTCCTGGCATGTTAGTTGTTAAAACACTTAAGAAGCTTATTGTTTTGATATTTTTAGGGTTTTGTTGATCATAATGTAGAATTATAAAAAAATTCAATGGGGGGTTGAACTTTTAAATTCCTCTTAATATTCTTTCTTTATTTGCTCATTTTTGTCAAATTAAATATTTTGCTGGCATGTTGGGTGTCAAAACACTCAAGAAGCTTAATGTTTTAATATTTTTAGGGTTTTGTTGATCATAATGTAGAATTATAAAAAAATTAAATGGGGGGTTGGAACTTTTAAATTCCTCTTAATATTCTTTCTTTATTTGCTCATTTTTGTCAAATTAAATATTTTGCTGGCATGTTGGTTGTCAAAACACTCAAGAAGCTTAATGTTTTAATATTTTTAGGGTTTTGTTGATCATAATGTAGAATTATAAAAAAATTAAATGGGGGGTTGGATCTTTTAAATTCCACTTAATATTCTTTCTTTATTTGCTCATTTTTGTCAAATTAAATTTTTTTTAGGCATGTTGGGTGTCAAATCACTCAACAAGCTTAATGTTTTAATATTTTTAGGGTTTTGTTGATCATAATGTAGAATTATAAAAAAATTAAATGGGGGGTTGGAACTTTTTAATTCCTCTTAATATTCTTTCTTTATTTGTTCATTTTTGTCAAATTAAATATTTTCCTGGCATGTTAGTTGTTAAAACACTTAAGAAGCTTATTGTTTTGATATTTTTAGGGTTTTGTTGATCATAATGTAGAATTATAAAAAAATTCAATGGGGGGTTGAACTTTTAAATTCCTCTTAATATTCTTTCTTTATTTGCTCATTTTTGTCAAATTAAATATTTTGCTGGCATGTTGGGTGTCAAAACACTCAAGAAGCTTAATGTTTTAATATTTTTAGGGTTTTGTTGATCATAATGTAGAATTATAAAAAAATTAAATGGGGGGTTGGAACTTTTAAATTCCTCTTAATATTCTTTCTTTATTTGTTCATTTTTGTCAAATTAAATATTTTCCTGGCATGTTAGTTGTTAAAACACTTAAGAAGCTTATTGTTTTGATATTTTTAGGGTTTTGTTGATCATAATGTAGAATTATAAAAAAATTAAAGGGTGGGTTGAAACATTTAAATTCCTCTTAATATTCTTTCTTTATTTGCTCATTTTTGTCAAATTAAATATTTTGCTGGCATGTTGGTTGTCAAAACACTCAAGAAGCTTAATGTTTTAATATTTTTAGGGATTTGTTGAACATTATGTAGAATTCAGCTAATTTAAAGGGGGGGTTGAAATTTTTAAATTCCTCTTAATATTCTTTCTTTATTTGTTCATTTTTGTCAAATTAAATATTTTCCTGGCATGTTGGGTGTCAAATCACTCAAAAGCTTAATGTTTTAATATTTTTAGGGTTTTATAGATCATAATGTAGAATTATAAAAAAATTAAATGGGGGGTTGGAACTTTTAAATTCCTCTTAATATTCTTTCTTTATTTGCTCATTTTTGTCAAATTAAATTTTTTTTAGGCATGATGGGTGTCAAATCACTCAACAAGCTTAATGTTTTAATATTTTTAGGGTTTTGTTGATCATAATGTAGAATTATAAAAAAATTAAATGGGGGGTTGGAACTTTTTAATTCCTCTTAATATTCTTTCTTTATTTGTTCATTTTTGTCAAATTAAATATTTTCCTGGCATGTTAGTTGTTAAAACACTTAAGAAGCTTATTGTTTTGATATTTTTAGGGTTTTGTTGATCATAATGTAGAATTATAAAAAAATTAAATGGGGGGTTGGAACTTTTAAATTCCTCTTAATATTCTTTCTTTATTTGTTCATTTTTGTTAAATTAAATATTTTCCTGGCATGTTGGGTGTCAAATCACTCAAAAGCTTAATGTTTTAATATTTTTAGGGTTTTATTGATCACAATGTAGAATTATAAAAAAATTAAATGGGGGGTTGGAACTTTTAAATTCCTCTTAATATTCTTTCTTTATTTGCTCATTTTTGTCAAATTAAATTTTTTTTAGGCATGTTGGGTGTCAAATCACTCAACAAGCTTAATGTTTTAATATTTTTAGGGTTTTGTTGATCATAATGTAGAAGTATAAAAAAATTAAATGGGGGGTTGGAACTTTTTAATTCCTCTTAATATTCTTTCTTTATTTGTTCATTTTTGTCAAATTAAATATTTTCCTGGCATGTTAGTTGTTAAAACACTTAAGAAGCTTATTGTTTTGATATTTTTAGGGTTTTGTTGATCATAATGTAGAATTATAAAAAAATTAAATGGGGGTTTGGAACTTTTAAATTCCTCTTAATATTCTTTCTTTATTTGCTCATTTTTGTCAAATTAAATTTTTTTTAGGCATGTTGGGTGTCAAATCACTCAACAAGCTTAATGTTTTAATATTTTTAGGGTTTTGTTGATCATAATGTAGAATTATAAAAAAATTAAATGGGGGGTTGGAACTTTTTAATTCCTCTTAATATTCTTTCTTTATTTGTTCATTTTTGTCAAATTAAATATTTTCCTGGCATGTTAGTTGTTAAAACACTTAAGAAGCTTATTGTTTTGATATTTTTAGGGTTTTGTTGATCATAATGTAGAATTATAAAAAAATTCAATGGGGGGTTGAACTTTTAAATTCCTCTTAATATTCTTTCTTTATTTGCTCATTTTTGTCAAATTAAATATTTTGCTGGCATGTTGGTTGTCAAAACACTCAAGAAGCTTAATGTTTTAATATTTTTAGGGTTTTGTTGATCATAATGTAGAATTATAAAAAAATTAAATGGGGGGTTGGAACTTTTAAATTCCTCTTAATATTCTTTCTTTATTTGTTCATTTTTGTTAAATTAAATATTTTCCTGGCATGTTGGGTGTCAAATCACTCAAAAGCTTAATGTTTTAATATTTTTAGGCTTTTATTGATCATAATGTAGAATTATAAAAAAATTAAAGGGTGGGTTGAAACATTTAAATTCCTCTTAATATTCTTTCTTTATTTGCTCATTTTTGTCAAATTAAATATTTTGCTGGCATGTTGGTTGTCAAAACACTCAAGAAGCTTAATGTTTTAATATTTTTAGGGATTTGTTGAACATTATGTAGAATTCAGCTAATTTAAAGGGGGGGTTGAAATTTTTAAATTCCTCTTAATATTCTTTCTTTATTTGTTCATTTTTGTCAAATTAAATATTTTCCTGGCATGTTGGGTGTCAAATCACTCAAAAGCTTAATGTTTTAATATTTTTAGGGTTTTATAGATCATAATGTAGAATTATAAAAAAATTAAATGGGGGGTTGGAACTTTTAAATTCCTCTTAATATTCTTTCTTTATTTGCTCATTTTTGTCAAATTAAATTTTTTTTAGGCATGATGGGTGTCAAATCACTCAACAAGCTTAATGTTTTAATATTTTTAGGGTTTTGTTGATCATAATGTAGAATTATAAAAAAATTAAATGGGGGGTTGGAACTTTTTAATTCCTCTTAATATTCTTTCTTTATTTGTTCATTTTTGTCAAATTAAATATTTTCCTGGCATGTTAGTTGTTAAAACACTTAAGAAGCTTATTGTTTTGATATTTTTAGGGTTTTGTTGATCATAATGTAGAATTATAAAAAAATTAAATGGGGGGTTGGAACTTTTAAATTCCTCTTAATATTCTTTCTTTATTTGTTCATTTTTGTTAAATTAAATATTTTCCTGGCATGTTGGGTGTCAAATCACTCAAAAGCTTAATGTTTTAATATTTTTAGGGTTTTATTGATCACAATGTAGAATTATAAAAAAATTAAATGGGGGGTTGGAACTTTTAAATTCCTCTTAATATTCTTTCTTTATTTGCTCATTTTTGTCAAATTAAATTTTTTTTAGGCATGTTGGGTGTCAAATCACTCAACAAGCTTAATGTTTTAATATTTTTAGGGTTTTGTTGATCATAATGTAGAAGTATAAAAAAATTAAATGGGGGGTTGGAACTTTTTAATTCCTCTTAATATTCTTTCTTTATTTGTTCATTTTTGTCAAATTAAATATTTTCCTGGCATGTTAGTTGTTAAAACACTTAAGAAGCTTATTGTTTTGATATTTTTAGGGTTTTGTTGATCATAATGTAGAATTATAAAAAAATTAAATGGGGGGTTGAACTTTTAAATTCCTCTTAATATTCTTTCTTTATTTGTTCATTTTTGTCAAATTAAATTTTTTTTAGGCATGATGGGTGTCAAATCACTCAACAAGCTTAATGTTTTAATATTTTTAGGGTTTTGTTGATCATAATGTAGAATTATAAAAAAATTAAATGGGGGGTTGGAACTTTTTAATTCCTCTTAATATTCTTTCTTTATTTGTTCATTTTTGTCAAATTAAATATTTTCCTGGCATGTTAGTTGTTAAAACACTTAAGAAGCTTATTGTTTTGATATTTTTAGGGTTTTGTTGATCATAATGTAGAATTATAAAAAAATTAAATGGGGGGTTGAACTTTTAAATTCCTCTTAATATTCTTTCTTTATTTGCTCATTTTTGTCAAATTAAATATTTGGCTGGCATGTTGGTTGTCAAAACACTCAAGAAGCTTAATGTTTTAATATTTTTAGGGATTTGTTGAACATTATGTAGAATTCAGCTAATTTTAAGGGGGGGTTGAAATTTTTAAATTCCTCTTAATATTCTTTCTTTATTTGTTCATTTTTGTCAAAATAAATATTTTCCTGGCATGTTGGGTGTCAAATCACTCAAAAGCTTAATGTTTTAATATTTTTAGGGTTTTATTGATCATAATGTAGAATTATAAAAAAATTAAATGGGGGGTTGGAACTTTTAAATTCCTCTTAATATTCTTTCTTTATTTGCTCATTTTTGTCAAATTAAATTTTTTTTAGGCATGTTGGGTGTCAAATCACTCAACAAGCTTAATGTTTTAATATTTTTAGGGTTTTGTTGATCATAATGTAGAATTATAAAAAAATTAAATGGGGGGTTGGAACTTTTAAATTCCTCTTAATATTCTTTCTTTATTTGCTCATTTTTGTCAAATTAAATTTTTTTTAGGCATGATGGGTGTCAAATCACTCAACAAGCTTAATGTTTTAATATTTTTAGGGTTTTGTTGATCATAATGTAGAATTATAAAAAAATTAAATGGGGGGTTGGAACTTTTTAATTCCTCTTAATATTCTTTCTTTATTTGTTCATTTTTGTCAAATTAAATATTTTCCTGGCATGTTAGTTGTTAAAACACTTAAGAAGCTTATTGTTTTGATATTTTTAGGGTTTTGTTGATCATAATGTAGAATTATAAAAAAATTAAATGGGGGGTTGGAACTTTTAAATTCCTCTTAATATTCTTTCTTTATTTGTTCATTTTTGTTAAATTAAATATTTTCCTGGCATGTTGGGTGTCAAATCACTCAAAAGCTTAATGTTTTAATATTTTTAGGGTTTTATTGATCACAATGTAGAATTATAAAAAAATTAAATGGGGGGTTGGAACTTTTAAATTCCTCTTAATATTCTTTCTTTATTTGCTCATTTTTGTCAAATTAAATTTTTTTTAGGCATGTTGGGTGTCAAATCACTCAACAAGCTTAATGTTTTAATATTTTTAGGGATTTGTTGAACATTAGGTAGAATTCAGCTAATTTAAAGGGGGGGTTGAAATTTTTAAATTCCTCTTAATATTCTTTCTTAATTTGTTCATTTTTGTCAAATTAAATATTTTGCTGGCATGTTAGTTGTTAAAACACTCAACAAGCTTAATGTTTTAATATTTTTAGGGATTTGTTGAACATTAGGTAGAATTCAGCTAATTTAAAGGGGGGTTGAAATTTTTAAATTCCTCTTAATATTCTTTCTTTATTTGTTCATTTAGTTAAATTAAATATTTTCCTGGCATGTTGGGTGTCAAATCACTCAAAAGCTTAATGTTTTAATATTTTTAGGGTTTTGTTGATCATAATGTAGAATTATAAAAAAATTAAACGGGGGGTTGGAACTTTTTAATTCCTCTTAATATTCTTTCTTTATTTGTTCATTTTTGTCAAATTAAATATTTTCCTGGCATGTTAGTTGTTAAAACACTTAAGAAGCTTATTGTTTTGATATTTTTAGGGTTTTGTTGATCATAATGTAGAATTATAAAAAAATTAAATGGGGGGTTGAACTTTTAAATTCCTATTAATATTCTTTCTTTATTTGCTCATTTTTGTCAAATTAAATATTTTGCTGGCATGTTGGTTGTCAAAACACTCAAGAAGCTTAATGTTTTAATATTTTTAGGGTTTAGTTGATCATAATGTAGAATTATAAAAAAATTAAATGGGGGGTTGGAACTTTTAAATTCCTCTTAATATTCTTTCTTTATTTGCTCATTTTTGTCAAATTAAATATTTTGCTGGCATGTTGGTTGTCAAAACACTCAAGAAGCTTAATGTTTTAATATTTTTAGGGTTTTGTTGATCATAATGTAGAATTATAAAAAAATTAAATGGGGGGTTGGAACTTTTAAATTCCTCTTAATATTCTTTCTTTATTTGTTCATTTTTGTTAAATTAAATATTTTCCTGGCATGTTGGGTGTCAAATCACTCAAAAGCTTAATGTTTTAATATTTTTAGGCTTTTATTGATCATAATGTAGAATTATAAAAAAATTAAAGGGTGGGTTGAAACATTTAAATTCCTCTTAATATTCTTTCTTTATTTGCTCATTTTTGTCAAATTAAATATTTTGCTGGCATGTTGGTTGTCAAAACACTCAAGAAGCTTAATGTTTTAATATTTTTAGGGATTTGTTGAACATTATGTAGAATTCAGCTAATTTAAAGGGGGGGTTGAAATTTTTAAATTCCTCTTAATATTCTTTCTTTATTTGTTCATTTTTGTCAAATTAAATATTTTCCTGGCATGTTGGGTGTCAAATCACTCAAAAGCTTAATGTTTTAATATTTTTAGGGTTTTATAGATCATAATGTAGAATTATAAAAAAATTAAATGGGGGGTTGGAACTTTTAAATTCCTCTTAATATTCTTTCTTTATTTGCTCATTTTTGTCAAATTAAATTTTTTTTAGGCATGATGGGTGTCAAATCACTCAACAAGCTTAATGTTTTAATATTTTTAGGGTTTTGTTGATCATAATGTAGAATTATAAAAAAATTAAATGGGGGGTTGGAACTTTTTAATTCCTCTTAATATTCTTTCTTTATTTGTTCATTTTTGTCAAATTAAATATTTTCCTGGCATGTTAGTTGTTAAAACACTTAAGAAGCTTATTGTTTTGATATTTTTAGGGTTTTGTTGATCATAATGTAGAATTATAAAAAAATTAAATGGGGGGTTGGAACTTTTAAATTCCTCTTAATATTCTTTCTTTATTTGTTCATTTTTGTTAAATTAAATATTTTCCTGGCATGTTGGGTGTCAAATCACTCAAAAGCTTAATGTTTTAATATTTTTAGGGTTTTATTGATCACAATGTAGAATTATAAAAAAATTAAATGGGGGGTTGGAACTTTTAAATTCCTCTTAATATTCTTTCTTTATTTGCTCATTTTTGTCAAATTAAATTTTTTTTAGGCATGTTGGGTGTCAAATCACTCAACAAGCTTAATGTTTTAATATTTTTAGGGTTTTGTTGATCATAATGTAGAAGTATAAAAAAATTAAATGGGGGGTTGGAACTTTTTAATTCCTCTTAATATTCTTTCTTTATTTGTTCATTTTTGTCAAATTAAATATTTTCCTGGCATGTTAGTTGTTAAAACACTTAAGAAGCTTATTGTTTTGATATTTTTAGGGTTTTGTTGATCATAATGTAGAATTATAAAAAAATTAAATGGGGGGTTGAACTTTTAAATTCCTCTTAATATTCTTTCTTTATTTGTTCATTTTTGTCAAATTAAATTTTTTTTAGGCATGATGGGTGTCAAATCACTCAACAAGCTTAATGTTTTAATATTTTTAGGGTTTTGTTGATCATAATGTAGAATTATAAAAAAATTAAATGGGGGGTTGGAACTTTTTAATTCCTCTTAATATTCTTTCTTTATTTGTTCATTTTTGTCAAATTAAATATTTTCCTGGCATGTTAGTTGTTAAAACACTTAAGAAGCTTATTGTTTTGATATTTTTAGGGTTTTGTTGATCATAATGTAGAATTATAAAAAAATTAAATGGGGGGTTGAACTTTTAAATTCCTCTTAATATTCTTTCTTTATTTGCTCATTTTTGTCAAATTAAATATTTGGCTGGCATGTTGGTTGTCAAAACACTCAAGAAGCTTAATGTTTTAATATTTTTAGGGATTTGTTGAACATTATGTAGAATTCAGCTAATTTTAAGGGGGGGTTGAAATTTTTAAATTCCTCTTAATATTCTTTCTTTATTTGTTCATTTTTGTCAAAATAAATATTTTCCTGGCATGTTGGGTGTCAAATCACTCAAAAGCTTAATGTTTTAATATTTTTAGGGTTTTATTGATCATAATGTAGAATTATAAAAAAATTAAATGGGGGGTTGGAACTTTTAAATTCCTCTTAATATTCTTTCTTTATTTGCTCATTTTTGTCAAATTAAATTTTTTTTAGGCATGTTGGGTGTCAAATCACTCAACAAGCTTAATGTTTTAATATTTTTAGGGTTTTGTTGATCATAATGTAGAATTATAAAAAAATTAAATGGGGGGTTGGAACTTTTAAATTCCTCTTAATATTCTTTCTTTATTTGCTCATTTTTGTCAAATTAAATTTTTTTTAGGCATGATGGGTGTCAAATCACTCAACAAGCTTAATGTTTTAATATTTTTAGGGTTTTGTTGATCATAATGTAGAATTATAAAAAAATTAAATGGGGGGTTGGAACTTTTTAATTCCTCTTAATATTCTTTCTTTATTTGTTCATTTTTGTCAAATTAAATATTTTCCTGGCATGTTAGTTGTTAAAACACTTAAGAAGCTTATTGTTTTGATATTTTTAGGGTTTTGTTGATCATAATGTAGAATTATAAAAAAATTAAATGGGGGGTTGGAACTTTTAAATTCCTCTTAATATTCTTTCTTTATTTGTTCATTTTTGTTAAATTAAATATTTTCCTGGCATGTTGGGTGTCAAATCACTCAAAAGCTTAATGTTTTAATATTTTTAGGGTTTTATTGATCACAATGTAGAATTATAAAAAAATTAAATGGGGGGTTGGAACTTTTAAATTCCTCTTAATATTCTTTCTTTATTTGCTCATTTTTGTCAAATTAAATTTTTTTTAGGCATGTTGGGTGTCAAATCACTCAACAAGCTTAATGTTTTAATATTTTTAGGGATTTGTTGAACATTAGGTAGAATTCAGCTAATTTAAAGGGGGGGTTGAAATTTTTAAATTCCTCTTAATATTCTTTCTTAATTTGTTCATTTTTGTCAAATTAAATATTTTGCTGGCATGTTAGTTGTTAAAACACTCAACAAGCTTAATGTTTTAATATTTTTAGGGATTTGTTGAACATTAGGTAGAATTCAGCTAATTTAAAGGGGGGTTGAAATTTTTAAATTCCTCTTAATATTCTTTCTTTATTTGTTCATTTAGTTAAATTAAATATTTTCCTGGCATGTTGGGTGTCAAATCACTCAAAAGCTTAATGTTTTAATATTTTTAGGGTTTTGTTGATCATAATGTAGAATTATAAAAAAATTAAACGGGGGGTTGGAACTTTTTAATTCCTCTTAATATTCTTTCTTTATTTGTTCATTTTTGTCAAATTAAATATTTTCCTGGCATGTTAGTTGTTAAAACACTTAAGAAGCTTATTGTTTTGATATTTTTAGGGTTTTGTTGATCATAATGTAGAATTATAAAAAAATTAAATGGGGGGTTGAACTTTTAAATTCCTATTAATATTCTTTCTTTATTTGCTCATTTTTGTCAAATTAAATATTTTGCTGGCATGTTGGTTGTCAAAACACTCAAGAAGCTTAATGTTTTAATATTTTTAGGGTTTAGTTGATCATAATGTAGAATTATAAAAAAATTAAATGGGGGGTTGGAACTTTTAAATTCCTCTTAATATTCTTTCTTTATTTGTTCATTTTTGTCAAATTAAATATTTTGCTGGCATGTTGGGTGTCAAATCACTTAAGAAGCTTATTGTTTTAATATTTTTAGGGTTTTATTGATCATAATGTAGAATTATAAAAAAATTAAATGGGGGGTTGGAACTTTTAAATTCCTCTTAATATTCTTTCTTTATTTGCTCATTTTTGTCAAATTAAATTTTTATTAGGCATGTTGGGTGTCAAATCACTCAACAAGCTTAATGTTTTAATATTTTTAGGGATTTGTTGAACATTAGGTAGAATTCAGCTAATTTAAAGGGGGGGTTGAAATTTTTAAATTCCTCTTAATATTCTTTCTTTATTTGTTCATTTTTGTCAAATTAAATATTTTGCTGGCATGTTAGTTGTTAAAACACTTAAGAAGCTTATTGTTTTATTATTTTTAGGGTTTTGTTGATCATAATGTAGAATTATAAAAAAATTAAAGGGGGGGTTGAAACTTTTAAATTCCTCTTAATATTCTTTCTTTATTTGCTCATTTTTGTCAAATTAAATATTTTGCTGGCATGTTGGTTGTCAAAACACTCAAGAAGCTTAATGTTTTAATATTTTTAGGGATTTGTTGAACATTATGTAGAATTCAGCTAATTTAAAGGGGGGGTTGAAATTTTTAAATTCCTCTTAATATTCTTTCTTTATTTGCTCATTTTTGTCAAATTAAATTTTTTTTAGGCATGTTGGTTGTCAAATCACTCAACAAGCTTAATGTTTTAATATTTTTAGGGTTTTGTTGATCATAATGTAGAATTATAAAAAAATTAAATGGGGGGTTGAACTTTTAAATTCCTCTTAATATTCTTTCTTTATTTGCTCATTTTTGTCAAATTAAATATTTTCCTGGCATGTTGGGTGTCAAATCACTCAAAAGCTTAATGTTTTAATATTTTTAGGGTTTTATAGATCATAATGTAGAATTATAAAAAAATTAAATGGGGGGTTGGAACTTTTAAATTCCTCTTAATATTCTTTCTTTATTTGCTCATTTTTATCAAATTAAATTTTTTTTAGGCATGATGGGTGTCAAATCACTCAACAAGCTTAATGTTTTAATATTTTTAGGGTTTTGTTGATCATAATGTAGAATTATAAAAAAATTAAATGGGGGGTTGGAACTTTTTAATTCCTCTTAATATTCTTTCTTTATTTGTTCATTTTTGTCAAATTAAATATTTTCCTGGCATGTTAGTTGTTAAAACACTTAAGAAGCTTATTGTTTTGATATTTTTAGGGTTTTGTTGATCATAATGTAGAATTATAAAAAAATTAAATGGGGGGTTGGAACTTTTAAATTCCTCTTAATATTCTTTCTTTATTTGTTCATTTTTGTTAAATTAAATATTTTCCTGGCATGTTGGGTGTCAAATCACTCAAAAGCTTAATGTTTTAATATTTTTAGGGTTTTATTGATCACAATGTAGAATTATAAAAAAATTAAATGGGGGGTTGGAACTTTTAAATTCCTCTTAATATTCTTTCTTTATTTGCTCATTTTTGTCAAATTAAATTTTTTTTAGGCATGTTGGGTGTCAAATCACTCAACAAGCTTAATGTTTTAATATTTTTAGGGTTTTGTTGATCATAATGTAGAAGTATAAAAAAATTAAATGGGGGGTTGGAACTTTTTAATTCCTCTTAATATTCTTTCTTTATTTGTTCATTTTTGTCAAATTAAATATTTTCCTGGCATGTTAGTTGTTAAAACACTTAAGAAGCTTATTGTTTTGATATTTTTAGGGTTTTGTTGATCATAATGTAGAATTATAAAAAAATTAAATGGGGGGTTGAACTTTTAAATTCCTCTTAATATTCTTTCTTTATTTGTTCATTTTTGTCAAATTAAATTTTTTTTAGGCATGATGGGTGTCAAATCACTCAACAAGCTTAATGTTTTAATATTTTTAGGGTTTTGTTGATCATAATGTAGAATTATAAAAAAATTAAATGGGGGGTTGGAACTTTTTAATTCCTCTTAATATTCTTTCTTTATTTGTTCATTTTTGTCAAATTAAATATTTTCCTGGCATGTTAGTTGTTAAAACACTTAAGAAGCTTATTGTTTTGATATTTTTAGGGTTTTGTTGATCATAATGTAGAATTATAAAAAAATTAAATGGGGGGTTGAACTTTTAAATTCCTCTTAATATTCTTTCTTTATTTGCTCATATTTGTCAAATTAAATATTTGGCTGGCATGTTGGTTGTCAAAACACTCAAGAAGCTTAATGTTTTAATATTTTTAGGGATTTGTTGAACATTATGTAGAATTCAGCTAATTTTAAGGGGGGGTTGAAATTTTTAAATTCCTCTTAATATTCTTTCTTTATTTGTTCATTTTTGTCAAAATAAATATTTTCCTGGCATGTTGGGTGTCAAATCACTCAAAAGCTTAATGTTTTAATATTTTTAGGGTTTTATTGATCATAATGTAGAATTATAAAAAAATTAAATGGGGGGTTGGAACTTTTAAATTCCTCTTAATATTCTTTCTTTATTTGCTCATTTTTGTCAAATTAAATTTTTTTTAGGCATGTTGGGTGTCAAATCACTCAACAAGCTTAATGTTTTAATATTTTTAGGGTTTTGTTGATCATAATGTAGAATTATAAAAAAATTAAATGGGGGGTTGGAACTTTTAAATTCCTCTTAATATTCTTTCTTTATTTGCTCATTTTTGTCAAATTAAATTTTTTTTAGGCATGATGGGTGTCAAATCACTCAACAAGCTTAATGTTTTAATATTTTTAGGGTTTTGTTGATCATAATGTAGAATTATAAAAAAATTAAATGGGGGGTTGGAACTTTTTAATTCCTCTTAATATTCTTTCTTTATTTGTTCATTTTTGTCAAATTAAATATTTTCCTGGCATGTTAGTTGTTAAAACACTTAAGAAGCTTATTGTTTTGATATTTTTAGGGTTTTGTTGATCATAATGTAGAATTATAAAAAAATTAAATGGGGGGTTGGAACTTTTAAATTCCTCTTAATATTCTTTCTTTATTTGTTCATTTTTGTTAAATTAAATATTTTCCTGGCATGTTGGGTGTCAAATCACTCAAAAGCTTAATGTTTTAATATTTTTAGGGTTTTATTGATCACAATGTAGAATTATAAAAAAATTAAATGGGGGGTTGGAACTTTTAAATTCCTCTTAATATTCTTTCTTTATTTGCTCATTTTTGTCAAATTAAATTTTTTTTAGGCATGTTGGGTGTCAAATCACTCAACAAGCTTAATGTTTTAATATTTTTAGGGATTTGTTGAACATTAGGTAGAATTCAGCTAATTTAAAGGGGGGGTTGAAATTTTTAAATTCCTCTTAATATTCTTTCTTAATTTGTTCATTTTTGTCAAATTAAATATTTTGCTGGCATGTTAGTTGTTAAAACACTCAACAAGCTTAATGTTTTAATATTTTTAGGGATTTGTTGAACATTAGGTAGAATTCAGCTAATTTAAAGGGGGGTTGAAATTTTTAAATTCCTCTTAATATTCTTTCTTTATTTGTTCATTTAGTTAAATTAAATATTTTCCTGGCATGTTGGGTGTCAAATCACTCAAAAGCTTAATGTTTTAATATTTTTAGGGTTTTGTTGATCATAATGTAGAATTATAAAAAAATTAAACGGGGGGTTGGAACTTTTTAATTCCTCTTAATATTCTTTCTTTATTTGTTCATTTTTGTCAAATTAAATATTTTCCTGGCATGTTAGTTGTTAAAACACTTAAGAAGCTTATTGTTTTGATATTTTTAGGGTTTTGTTGATCATAATGTAGAATTATAAAAAAATTAAATGGGGGGTTGAACTTTTAAATTCCTCTTAATATTCTTTCTTTATTTGCTCATTTTTGTCAAATTAAATATTTTGCTGGCATGTTGGTTGTCAAAACACTCAAGAAGCTTAATGTTTTAATATTTTTAGGGTTTTGTTGATCATAATGTAGAATTATAAAAAAATTAAATGGGGGGTTGGAACTTTTAAATTCCTCTTAATATTCTTTCTTTATTTGTTCATTTTTGTCAAATTAAATATTTTGCTGGCATGTTGGGTGTCAAATCACTTAAGAAGCTTATTGTTTTAATATTTTTAGGGTTTTATTGATCATAATGTAGAATTATAAAAAAATTAAATGGGGGGTTGGAACTTTTAAATTCCTCTTAATATTCTTTCTTTATTTGCTCATTTTTGTCAAATTAAATTTTTATTGGGCATGTTGGGTGTCAAATCACTCAACAAGCTTAATGTTTTAATATTTTTAGGGATTTGTTGAACATTAGGTAGAATTCAGCTAATTTAAAGGGGGGGTTGAAATTTTTAAATTCCTCTTAATATTCTTTCTTTATTTGTTCATTTTTGTCAAATTAAATATTTTGCTGGCATGTTAGTTGTCAAATCACTCAAAAGCTTAATGTTTTAATATTTTTAGGGTTTTATAGATCATAATGTAGAATTATAAAAAAATTAAATGGGGGGTTGGAACTTTTAAATTCCTCTTAATATTCTTTCTTTATTTGCTCATTTTTATCAAATTAAATTTTTTTTAGGCATGATGGGTGTCAAATCACTCAACAAGCTTAATGTTTTAATATTTTTAGGGTTTTGTTGATCATAATGTAGAATTATAAAAAAATTAAATGGGGGGTTGGAACTTTTTAATTCCTCTTAATATTCTTTCTTTATTTGTTCATTTTTGTCAAATTAAATATTTTCCTGGCATGTTAGTTGTTAAAACACTTAAGAAGCTTATTGTTTTGATATTTTTAGGGTTTTGTTGATCATAATGTAGAATTATAAAAAAATTAAATGGGGGGTTGGAACTTTTAAATTCCTCTTAATATTCTTTCTTTATTTGTTCATTTTTGTTAAATTAAATATTTTCCTGGCATGTTGGGTGTCAAATCACTCAAAAGCTTAATGTTTTAATATTTTTAGGGTTTTATTGATCACAATGTAGAATTATAAAAAAATTAAATGGGGGGTTGGAACTTTTAAATTCCTCTTAATATTCTTTCTTTATTTGCTCATTTTTGTCAAATTAAATTTTTTTTAGGCATGTTGGGTGTCAAATCACTCAACAAGCTTAATGTTTTAATATTTTTAGGGTTTTGTTGATCATAATGTAGAAGTATAAAAAAATTAAATGGGGGGTTGGAACTTTTTAATTCCTCTTAATATTCTTTCTTTATTTGTTCATTTTTGTCAAATTAAATATTTTCCTGGCATGTTAGTTGTTAAAACACTTAAGAAGCTTATTGTTTTGATATTTTTAGGGTTTTGTTGATCATAATGTAGAATTATAAAAAAATTAAATGGGGGGTTGAACTTTTAAATTCCTCTTAATATTCTTTCTTTATTTGTTCATTTTTGTCAAATTAAATTTTTTTTAGGCATGATGGGTGTCAAATCACTCAACAAGCTTAATGTTTTAATATTTTTAGGGTTTTGTTGATCATAATGTAGAATTATAAAAAAATTAAATGGGGGGTTGGAACTTTTTAATTCCTCTTAATATTCTTTCTTTATTTGTTCATTTTTGTCAAATTAAATATTTTCCTGGCATGTTAGTTGTTAAAACACTTAAGAAGCTTATTGTTTTGATATTTTTAGGGTTTTGTTGATCATAATGTAGAATTATAAAAAAATTAAATGGGGGGTTGAACTTTTAAATTCCTCTTAATATTCTTTCTTTATTTGCTCATTTTTGTCAAATTAAATATTTGGCTGGCATGTTGGTTGTCAAAACACTCAAGAAGCTTAATGTTTTAATATTTTTAGGGATTTGTTGAACATTATGTAGAATTCAGCTAATTTTAAGGGGGGGTTGAAATTTTTAAATTCCTCTTAATATTCTTTCTTTATTTGTTCATTTTTGTCAAAATAAATATTTTCCTGGCATGTTGGGTGTCAAATCACTCAAAAGCTTAATGTTTTAATATTTTTAGGGTTTTATTGATCATAATGTAGAATTATAAAAAAATTAAATGGGGGGTTGGAACTTTTAAATTCCTCTTAATATTCTTTCTTTATTTGCTCATTTTTGTCAAATTAAATTTTTTTTAGGCATGTTGGGTGTCAAATCACTCAACAAGCTTAATGTTTTAATATTTTTAGGGTTTTGTTGATCATAATGTAGAATTATAAAAAAATTAAATGGGGGGTTGGAACTTTTAAATTCCTCTTAATATTCTTTCTTTATTTGCTCATTTTTGTCAAATTAAATTTTTTTTAGGCATGATGGGTGTCAAATCACTCAACAAGCTTAATGTTTTAATATTTTTAGGGTTTTGTTGATCATAATGTAGAATTATAAAAAAATTAAATGGGGGGTTGGAACTTTTTAATTCCTCTTAATATTCTTTCTTTATTTGTTCATTTTTGTCAAATTAAATATTTTCCTGGCATGTTAGTTGTTAAAACACTTAAGAAGCTTATTGTTTTGATATTTTTAGGGTTTTGTTGATCATAATGTAGAATTATAAAAAAATTAAATGGGGGGTTGGAACTTTTAAATTCCTCTTAATATTCTTTCTTTATTTGTTCATTTTTGTTAAATTAAATATTTTCCTGGCATGTTGGGTGTCAAATCACTCAAAAGCTTAATGTTTTAATATTTTTAGGGTTTTATTGATCACAATGTAGAATTATAAAAAAATTAAATGGGGGGTTGGAACTTTTAAATTCCTCTTAATATTCTTTCTTTATTTGCTCATTTTTGTCAAATTAAATTTTTTTTAGGCATGTTGGGTGTCAAATCACTCAACAAGCTTAATGTTTTAATATTTTTAGGGATTTGTTGAACATTAGGTAGAATTCAGCTAATTTAAAGGGGGGGTTGAAATTTTTAAATTCCTCTTAATATTCTTTCTTAATTTGTTCATTTTTGTCAAATTAAATATTTTGCTGGCATGTTAGTTGTTAAAACACTCAACAAGCTTAATGTTTTAATATTTTTAGGGATTTGTTGAACATTAGGTAGAATTCAGCTAATTTAAAGGGGGGTTGAAATTTTTAAATTCCTCTTAATATTCTTTCTTTATTTGTTCATTTAGTTAAATTAAATATTTTCCTGGCATGTTGGGTGTCAAATCACTCAAAAGCTTAATGTTTTAATATTTTTAGGGTTTTGTTGATCATAATGTAGAATTATAAAAAAATTAAACGGGGGGTTGGAACTTTTTAATTCCTCTTAATATTCTTTCTTTATTTGTTCATTTTTGTCAAATTAAATATTTTCCTGGCATGTTAGTTGTTAAAACACTTAAGAAGCTTATTGTTTTGATATTTTTAGGGTTTTGTTGATCATAATGTAGAATTATAAAAAAATTAAATGGGGGGTTGAACTTTTAAATTCCTCTTAATATTCTTTCTTTATTTGCTCATTTTTGTCAAATTAAATATTTTGCTGGCATGTTGGTTGTCAAAACACTCAAGAAGCTTAATGTTTTAATATTTTTAGGGTTTTGTTGATCATAATGTAGAATTATAAAAAAATTAAATGGGGGGTTGGAACTTTTAAATTCCTCTTAATATTCTTTCTTTATTTGTTCATTTTTGTCAAATTAAATATTTTGCTGGCATGTTGGGTGTCAAATCACTTAAGAAGCTTATTGTTTTAATATTTTTAGGGTTTTATTGATCATAATGTAGAATTATAAAAAAATTAAATGGGGGGTTGGAACTTTTAAATTCCTCTTAATATTCTTTCTTTATTTGCTCATTTTTGTCAAATTAAATTTTTATTGGGCATGTTGGGTGTCAAATCACTCAACAAGCTTAATGTTTTAATATTTTTAGGGATTTGTTGAACATTAGGTAGAATTCAGCTAATTTAAAGGGGGGGTTGAAATTTTTAAATTCCTCTTAATATTCTTTCTTTATTTGTTCATTTTTGTCAAATTAAATATTTTGCTGGCATGTTAGTTGTTAAAACACTTAAGAAGCTTATTGTTTTATTATTTTTAGGGTTTTGTTGATCATAATGTAGAATTATAAAAAAATTAAAGGGGGGGTTGAAACTTTTAAATTCCTCTTAATATTCTTTCTTTATTTGCTCATTTTTGTCAAATTAAATATTTTTTAGGCATGTTGGTTGTCAAATCACTCAACAAGCTTAATGTTTTAATATTTTTAGGGTTTTGTTGATCATAATGTAGAATTATAAAAAAATTAAATGGGGGGTTGGAACTTTTAAATTCCTCTTAATATTCTTTCTTTATTTGTTCATTTTAGTTAAATTAAATATTTTCCTGGCATGTTGGGTGTCAAATCACTCAAAAGCTTAATGTTTTAATATTTTTAGGGTTTTGTTGATCATAATGTAGAATTATAAAAAAATTAAATGGGGGGTTGAACTTTTTAATTCCTCTTAATATTCTTTCTTTATTTGTTCATTTTTGTCAAATTAAATATTTTCCTGGCATGTTAGTTGTTAAAACACTTAAGAAGCTTATTGTTTTGATATTTTTAGGGTTTTGTTGATCATAATGTAGAATTATAAAAAAATTAAATGGGGGGTTGAACTTTTAAATTCCTCTTAATATTCTTTCTTTATTTGCTCATTTTTGTCAAATTAAATATTTTGCTGGCATGTTGGTTGTCAAAACACTCAAGAAGCTTAATGTTTTAATATTTTTAGGGTTTTGTTGATCATAATGTAGAATTATAAAAAAATTAAATGGGGGGTTGAACTTTTAAATTCCTCTTAATATTCTTTCTTTATTTGCTCATTTTTGTCAAATTAAATATTTGGCTGGCATGTTGGTTGTCAAAACACTCAAGAAGCTTAATGTTTTAATATTTTTAGGGATTTGTTGAACATTATGTAGAATTCAGCTAATTTAAAGGGGGGGTTGAAATTTTTAAATTCCTCTTAATATTCTTTCTTAATTTGTTCATTTTTGTCAAATTAAATATTTTGCTGGCATGTTAGTTGTTAAAACACTCAACAAGCTTAATGTTTTAATATTTTTAGGGATTTGTTGAACATTAGGTAGAATTCAGCTAATTTAAAGGGGGGTTGAAATTTTTAAATTCCTCTTAATATTCTTTCTTTATTTGTTCATTTAGTTAAATTAAATATTTTCCTGGCATGTTGGGTGTCAAATCACTCAAAAGCTTAATGTTTTAATATTTTTAGGGTTTTGTTGATCATAATGTAGAATTATAAAAAAATTAAACGGGGGGTTGGAACTTTTTAATTCCTCTTAATATTCTTTCTTTATTTGTTCATTTTTGTCAAATTAAATATTTTCCTGGCATGTTAGTTGTTAAAACACTTAAGAAGCTTATTGTTTTGATATTTTTAGGGTTTTGTTGATCATAATGTAGAATTATAAAAAAATTAAATGGGGGGTTGAACTTTTAAATTCCTCTTAATATTCTTTCTTTATTTGCTCATTTTTGTCAAATTAAATATTTTGCTGGCATGTTGGTTGTCAAAACACTCAAGAAGCTTAATGTTTTAATATTTTTAGGGTTTTGTTGATCATAATGTAGAATTATAAAAAAATTAAATGGGGGGTTGGAACTTTTAAATTCCTCTTAATATTCTTTCTTTATTTGTTCATTTTTGTCAAATTAAATATTTTGCTGGCATGTTGGGTGTCAAATCACTTAAGAAGCTTATTGTTTTAATATTTTTAGGGTTTTATTGATCATAATGTAGAATTATAAAAAAATTAAATGGGGGGTTGGAACTTTTAAATTCCTCTTAATATTCTTTCTTTATTTGCTCATTTTTGTCAAATTAAATTTTTATTGGGCATGTTGGGTGTCAAATCACTCAACAAGCTTAATGTTTTAATATTTTTAGGGATTTGTTGAACATTAGGTAGAATTCAGCTAATTTAAAGGGGGGGTTGAAATTTTTAAATTCCTCTTAATATTCTTTCTTTATTTGTTCATTTTTGTCAAATTAAATATTTTGCTGGCATGTTAGTTGTCAAATCACTCAAAAGCTTAATGTTTTAATATTTTTAGGGTTTTATAGATCATAATGTAGAATTATAAAAAAATTAAATGGGGGGTTGGAACTTTTAAATTCCTCTTAATATTCTTTCTTTATTTGCTCATTTTTATCAAATTAAATTTTTTTTAGGCATGATGGGTGTCAAATCACTCAACAAGCTTAATGTTTTAATATTTTTAGGGTTTTGTTGATCATAATGTAGAATTATAAAAAAATTAAATGGGGGGTTGGAACTTTTTAATTCCTCTTAATATTCTTTCTTTATTTGTTCATTTTTGTCAAATTAAATATTTTCCTGGCATGTTAGTTGTTAAAACACTTAAGAAGCTTATTGTTTTGATATTTTTAGGGTTTTGTTGATCATAATGTAGAATTATAAAAAAATTAAATGGGGGGTTGGAACTTTTAAATTCCTCTTAATATTCTTTCTTTATTTGTTCATTTTTGTTAAATTAAATATTTTCCTGGCATGTTGGGTGTCAAATCACTCAAAAGCTTAATGTTTTAATATTTTTAGGGTTTTATTGATCACAATGTAGAATTATAAAAAAATTAAATGGGGGGTTGGAACTTTTAAATTCCTCTTAATATTCTTTCTTTATTTGCTCATTTTTGTCAAATTAAATTTTTTTTAGGCATGTTGGGTGTCAAATCACTCAACAAGCTTAATGTTTTAATATTTTTAGGGTTTTGTTGATCATAATGTAGAAGTATAAAAAAATTAAATGGGGGGTTGGAACTTTTTAATTCCTCTTAATATTCTTTCTTTATTTGTTCATTTTTGTCAAATTAAATATTTTCCTGGCATGTTAGTTGTTAAAACACTTAAGAAGCTTATTGTTTTGATATTTTTAGGGTTTTGTTGATCATAATGTAGAATTATAAAAAAATTAAATGGGGGGTTGAACTTTTAAATTCCTCTTAATATTCTTTCTTTATTTGTTCATTTTTGTCAAATTAAATTTTTTTTAGGCATGATGGGTGTCAAATCACTCAACAAGCTTAATGTTTTAATATTTTTAGGGTTTTGTTGATCATAATGTAGAATTATAAAAAAATTAAATGGGGGGTTGGAACTTTTTAATTCCTCTTAATATTCTTTCTTTATTTGTTCATTTTTGTCAAATTAAATATTTTCCTGGCATGTTAGTTGTTAAAACACTTAAGAAGCTTATTGTTTTGATATTTTTAGGGTTTTGTTGATCATAATGTAGAATTATAAAAAAATTAAATGGGGGGTTGAACTTTTAAATTCCTCTTAATATTCTTTCTTTATTTGCTCATTTTTGTCAAATTAAATATTTGGCTGGCATGTTGGTTGTCAAAACACTCAAGAAGCTTAATGTTTTAATATTTTTAGGGATTTGTTGAACATTATGTAGAATTCAGCTAATTTTAAGGGGGGGTTGAAATTTTTAAATTCCTCTTAATATTCTTTCTTTATTTGTTCATTTTTGTCAAAATAAATATTTTCCTGGCATGTTGGGTGTCAAATCACTCAAAAGCTTAATGTTTTAATATTTTTAGGGTTTTATTGATCATAATGTAGAATTATAAAAAAATTAAATGGGGGGTTGGAACTTTTAAATTCCTCTTAATATTCTTTCTTTATTTGCTCATTTTTGTCAAATTAAATTTTTTTTAGGCATGTTGGGTGTCAAATCACTCAACAAGCTTAATGTTTTAATATTTTTAGGGTTTTGTTGATCATAATGTAGAATTATAAAAAAATTAAATGGGGGGTTGGAACTTTTAAATTCCTCTTAATATTCTTTCTTTATTTGCTCATTTTTGTCAAATTAAATTTTTTTTAGGCATGATGGGTGTCAAATCACTCAACAAGCTTAATGTTTTAATATTTTTAGGGTTTTGTTGATCATAATGTAGAATTATAAAAAAATTAAATGGGGGGTTGGAACTTTTTAATTCCTCTTAATATTCTTTCTTTATTTGTTCATTTTTGTCAAATTAAATATTTTCCTGGCATGTTAGTTGTTAAAACACTTAAGAAGCTTATTGTTTTGATATTTTTAGGGTTTTGTTGATCATAATGTAGAATTATAAAAAAATTAAATGGGGGGTTGGAACTTTTAAATTCCTCTTAATATTCTTTCTTTATTTGTTCATTTTTGTTAAATTAAATATTTTCCTGGCATGTTGGGTGTCAAATCACTCAAAAGCTTAATGTTTTAATATTTTTAGGGTTTTATTGATCACAATGTAGAATTATAAAAAAATTAAATGGGGGGTTGGAACTTTTAAATTCCTCTTAATATTCTTTCTTTATTTGCTCATTTTTGTCAAATTAAATTTTTTTTAGGCATGTTGGGTGTCAAATCACTCAACAAGCTTAATGTTTTAATATTTTTAGGGATTTGTTGAACATTAGGTAGAATTCAGCTAATTTAAAGGGGGGGTTGAAATTTTTAAATTCCTCTTAATATTCTTTCTTAATTTGTTCATTTTTGTCAAATTAAATATTTTGCTGGCATGTTAGTTGTTAAAACACTCAACAAGCTTAATGTTTTAATATTTTTAGGGATTTGTTGAACATTAGGTAGAATTCAGCTAATTTAAAGGGGGGTTGAAATTTTTAAATTCCTCTTAATATTCTTTCTTTATTTGTTCATTTAGTTAAATTAAATATTTTCCTGGCATGTTGGGTGTCAAATCACTCAAAAGCTTAATGTTTTAATATTTTTAGGGTTTTGTTGATCATAATGTAGAATTATAAAAAAATTAAACGGGGGGTTGGAACTTTTTAATTCCTCTTAATATTCTTTCTTTATTTGTTCATTTTTGTCAAATTAAATATTTTCCTGGCATGTTAGTTGTTAAAACACTTAAGAAGCTTATTGTTTTGATATTTTTAGGGTTTTGTTGATCATAATGTAGAATTATAAAAAAATTAAATGGGGGGTTGAACTTTTAAATTCCTCTTAATATTCTTTCTTTATTTGCTCATTTTTGTCAAATTAAATATTTTGCTGGCATGTTGGTTGTCAAAACACTCAAGAAGCTTAATGTTTTAATATTTTTAGGGTTTTGTTGATCATAATGTAGAATTATAAAAAAATTAAATGGGGGGTTGGAACTTTTAAATTCCTCTTAATATTCTTTCTTTATTTGTTCATTTTTGTCAAATTAAATATTTTGCTGGCATGTTGGGTGTCAAATCACTTAAGAAGCTTATTGTTTTAATATTTTTAGGGTTTTATTGATCATAATGTAGAATTATAAAAAAATTAAATGGGGGGTTGGAACTTTTAAATTCCTCTTAATATTCTTTCTTTATTTGCTCATTTTTGTCAAATTAAATTTTTATTGGGCATGTTGGGTGTCAAATCACTCAACAAGCTTAATGTTTTAATATTTTTAGGGATTTGTTGAACATTAGGTAGAATTCAGCTAATTTAAAGGGGGGGTTGAA
The DNA here is from genome assembly GCA_956483605.1 of Tuberolachnus salignus. Taxonomy (NCBI): domain Eukaryota; kingdom Metazoa; phylum Arthropoda; class Insecta; order Hemiptera; family Aphididae; genus Tuberolachnus; species Tuberolachnus salignus. The sequence continues at coordinate 268,259 of CATQFH010000086.1, read as the reverse complement.
ATTTTTAAATTCCTCTTAATATTCTTTCTTTATTTGTTCATTTTTGTCAAATTAAATATTTTGCTGGCATGTTAGTTGTTAAAACACTTAAGAAGCTTATTGTTTTATTATTTTTAGGGTTTTGTTGATCATAATGTAGAATTATAAAAAAATTAAAGGGGGGGTTGAAACTTTTAAATTCCTCTTAATATTCTTTCTTTATTTGCTCATTTTTGTCAAATTAAATATTTTTTAGGCATGTTGGTTGTCAAATCACTCAACAAGCTTAATGTTTTAATATTTTTAGGGTTTTGTTGATCATAATGTAGAATTATAAAAAAATTAAATGGGGGGTTGGAACTTTTAAATTCCTCTTAATATTCTTTCTTTATTTGTTCATTTTAGTTAAATTAAATATTTTCCTGGCATGTTGGGTGTCAAATCACTCAAAAGCTTAATGTTTTAATATTTTTAGGGTTTTGTTGATCATAATGTAGAATTATAAAAAAATTAAATGGGGGGTTGGAACTTTTTAATTCCTCTTAATATTCTTTCTTTATTTGTTCATTTTTGTCAAATTAAATATTTTCCTGGCATGTTAGTTGTTAAAACACTTAAGAAGCTTATTGTTTTGATATTTTTAGGGTTTTGTTGATCATAATGTAGAATTATAAAAAAATTAAATGGGGGGTTGAACTTTTAAATTCCTCTTAATATTCTTTCTTTATTTGCTCATTTTTGTCAAATTAAATATTTTGCTGGCATGTTGGTTGTCAAAACACTCAAGAAGCTTAATGTTTTAATATTTTTAGGGTTTTGTTGATCATAATGTAGAATTATAAAAAAATTAAATGGGGGGTTGAACTTTTAAATTCCTCTTAATATTCTTTCTTTATTTGCTCATTTTTGTCAAATTAAATATTTGGCTGGCATGTTGGTTGTCAAAACACTCAAGAAGCTTAATGTTTTAATATTTTTAGGGATTTGTTGAACATTATGTAGAATTCAGCTAATTTTAAGGGGGGGTTGAAATTTTTAAATTCCTCTTAATATTCTTTCTTTATTTGTTCATTTTTGTCAAAATAAATATTTTCCTGGCATGTTGGGTGTCAAATCACTCAAAAGCTTAATGTTTTAATATTTTTAGGGTTTTATTGATCATAATGTAGAATTATAAAAAAATTAAATGGGGGGTTGGAGCTTTTAAATTCCTCTTAATATTCTTTCTTTATTTGCTCATTTTTGTCAAATTAAATTTTTTTTAGGCATGTTGGGTGTCAAATCACTCAACAAGCTTAATGTTTTAATATTTTTAGGGTTTTGTTGATCATAATGTAGAATTATAAAAAAATTAAATGGGGGGTTGGAACTTTTAAATTCCTCTTAATATTCTTTCTTTATTTGCTCATTTTTGTCAAATTAAATTTTTTTTAGGCATGATGGGTGTCAAATCACTCAACAAGCTTAATGTTTTAATATTTTTAGGGTTTTGTTGATCATAATGTAGAATTATAAAAAAATTAAATGGGGGGTTGGAACTTTTAAATTCCTCTTAATATTCTTTCTTTATTTGCTCATTTTTGTCAATTTAAATTTTTTTTAGGCATGTTGGGTGTCAAATCACTCAACAAGCTTAATGTTTTAATATTTTTAGGGATTTGTTGAACATTAGGTAGAATTCAGCTAATTTAAAGGGGGGGTTGAAATTTTTAAATTCCTCTTAATATTCTTTCTTAATTTGTTCATTTTTGTCAAATTAAATATTTTGCTGGCATGTTAGTTGTTAAAACACTCAACAAGCTTAATGTTTTAATATTTTTAGGGATTTGTTGAACATTAGGTAGAATTCAGCTAATTTAAAGGGGGGTTGAAATTTTTAAATTCCTCTTAATATTCTTTCTTTATTTGTTCATTTAGTTAAATTAAATATTTTCCTGGCATGTTGGGTGTCAAATCACTCAAAAGCTTAATGTTTTAATATTTTTAGGGTTTTGTTGATCATAATGTAGAATTATAAAAAAATTAAACGGGGGGTTGGAACTTTTTAATTCCTCTTAATATTCTTTCTTTATTTGTTCATTTTTGTCAAATTAAATATTTTCCTGGCATGTTAGTTGTTAAAACACTTAAGAAGCTTATTGTTTTGATATTTTTAGGGTTTTGTTGATCATAATGTAGAATTATAAAAAAATTAAATGGGGGGTTGAACTTTTAAATTCCTCTTAATATTCTTTCTTTATTTGCTCATTTTTGTCAAATTAAATATTTTGCTGGCATGTTGGTTGTCAAAACACTCAAGAAGCTTAATGTTTTAATATTTTTAGGGTTTTGTTGATCATAATGTAGAATTATAAAAAAATTAAATGGGGGGTTGGAACTTTTAAATTCCTCTTAATATTCTTTCTTTATTTGTTCATTTTTGTCAAATTAAATATTTTGCTGGCATGTTGGGTGTCAAATCACTTAAGAAGCTTATTGTTTTAATATTTTTAGGGTTTTATTGATCATAATGTAGAATTATAAAAAAATTAAATGGGGGGTTGGAACTTTTAAATTCCTCTTAATATTCTTTCTTTATTTGCTCATTTTTGTCAAATTAAATTTTTATTAGGCATGTTGGGTGTCAAATCACTCAACAAGCTTAATGTTTTAATATTTTTAGGGATTTGTTGAACATTAGGTAGAATTCAGCTAATTTAAAGGGGGGGTTGAAATTTTTAAATTCCTCTTAATATTCTTTCTTTATTTGTTCATTTTTGTCAAATTAAATATTTTGCTGGCATGTTAGTTGTTAAAACACTTAAGAAGCTTATTGTTTTATTATTTTTAGGGTTTTGTTGATCATAATGTAGAATTATAAAAAAATTAAAGGGGGGGTTGAAACTTTTAAATTCCTCTTAATATTCTTTCTTTATTTGCTCATTTTTGTCAAATTAAATATTTTGCTGGCATGTTGGTTGTCAAAACACTCAAGAAGCTTAATGTTTTAATATTTTTAGGGATTTGTTGAACATTATGTAGAATTCAGCTAATTTAAAGGGGGGGTTGAAATTTTTAAATTCCTCTTAATATTCTTTCTTTATTTGCTCATTTTTGTCAAATTAAATTTTTTTTAGGCATGTTGGTTGTCAAATCACTCAACAAGCTTAATGTTTTAATATTTTTAGGGTTTTGTTGATCATAATGTAGAATTATAAAAAAATTAAATGGGGGGTTGGAACTTTTAAATTCCTCTTAATATTCTTTCTTTATTTGTTCATTTTTGTCAAATTAAATATTTTGCTGGCATGTTAGTTGTTAAAACACTTAAGAAGCTTATTGTTTTATTATTTTTAGGGTTTTGTTGATCATAATGTAGAATTATAAAAAAATTAAAGGGGGGGTTGGAACTTTTTAATTCCTCTTAATATTCTTTCTTTATTTGTTCATTTTTGTCAAATTAAATATTTTCCTGGCATGTTAGTTGTTAAAACACTTAAGAAGCTTATTGTTTTGATATTTTTAGGGTTTTGTTGATCATAATGTAGAATTATAAAAAAATTCAATGGGGGGTTGAACTTTTAAATTCCTCTTAATATTCTTTCTTTATTTGCTCATTTTTGTCAAATTAAATATTTTGCTGGCATGTTGGTTGTCAAAACACTCAAGAAGCTTAATGTTTTAATATTTTTAGGGTTTTGTTGATCATAATGTAGAATTATAAAAAAATTAAATGGGGGGTTGGAACTTTTAAATTCCTCTTAATATTCTTTCTTTATTTGTTCATTTTTGTTAAATTAAATATTTTCCTGGCATGTTGGGTGTCAAATCACTCAAAAGCTTAATGTTTTAATATTTTTAGGCTTTTATTGATCATAATGTAGAATTATAAAAAAATTAAAGGGTGGGTTGAAACATTTAAATTCCTCTTAATATTCTTTCTTTATTTGCTCATTTTTGTCAAATTAAATATTTTGCTGGCATGTTGGTTGTCAAAACACTCAAGAAGCTTAATGTTTTAATATTTTTAGGGATTTGTTGAACATTATGTAGAATTCAGCTAATTTAAAGGGGGGGTTGAAATTTTTAAATTCCTCTTAATATTCTTTCTTTATTTGTTCATTTTTGTCAAATTAAATATTTTCCTGGCATGTTGGGTGTCAAATCACTCAAAAGCTTAATGTTTTAATATTTTTAGGGTTTTATAGATCATAATGTAGAATTATAAAAAAATTAAATGGGGGGTTGGAACTTTTAAATTCCTCTTAATATTCTTTCTTTATTTGCTCATTTTTGTCAAATTAAATTTTTTTTAGGCATGATGGGTGTCAAATCACTCAACAAGCTTAATGTTTTAATATTTTTAGGGTTTTGTTGATCATAATGTAGAATTATAAAAAAATTAAATGGGGGGTTGGAACTTTTTAATTCCTCTTAATATTCTTTCTTTATTTGTTCATTTTTGTCAAATTAAATATTTTCCTGGCATGTTAGTTGTTAAAACACTTAAGAAGCTTATTGTTTTGATATTTTTAGGGTTTTGTTGATCATAATGTAGAATTATAAAAAAATTAAATGGGGGGTTGGAACTTTTAAATTCCTCTTAATATTCTTTCTTTATTTGTTCATTTTTGTTAAATTAAATATTTTCCTGGCATGTTGGGTGTCAAATCACTCAAAAGCTTAATGTTTTAATATTTTTAGGGTTTTATTGATCACAATGTAGAATTATAAAAAAATTAAATGGGGGGTTGGAACTTTTAAATTCCTCTTAATATTCTTTCTTTATTTGCTCATTTTTGTCAAATTAAATTTTTTTTAGGCATGTTGGGTGTCAAATCACTCAACAAGCTTAATGTTTTAATATTTTTAGGGTTTTGTTGATCATAATGTAGAAGTATAAAAAAATTAAATGTGGGGTTGGAAATTTTTAATTCCTCTTAATATTCTTTCTTTATTTGTTCATTTTTGTCAAATTAAATATTTTCCTGGCATGTTAGTTGTTAAAACACTTAAGAAGCTTATTGTTTTGATATTTTTAGGGTTTTGTTGATCATAATGTAGAATTATAAAAAAATTAAATGGGGGGTTGAACTTTTAAATTCCTCTTAATATTCTTTCTTTATTTGTTCATTTTTGTCAAATTAAATATTTGGCTGGCATGTTGGGTGTCAAATCACTCAAAAGCTTAATGTTTTAATATTTTTAGGGTTTTATAGATCATAATGTAGAATTATAAAAAAATTAAATGGGGGGTTGGAACTTTTAAATTCCTCTTAATATTCTTTCTTTATTTGCTCATTTTTGTCAAATTAAATTTTTTTTAGGCATGATGGGTGTCAAATCACTCAACAAGCTTAATGTTTTAATATTTTTAGGGTTTTGTTGATCATAATGTAGAATTATAAAAAAATTAAATGGGGGGTTGGAACTTTTTAATTCCTCTTAATATTCTTTCTTTATTTGTTCATTTTTGTCAAATTAAATATTTTCCTGGCATGTTAGTTGTTAAAACACTTAAGAAGCTTATTGTTTTGATATTTTTAGGGTTTTGTTGATCATAATGTAGAATTATAAAAAAATTAAATGGGGGGTTGGAACTTTTAAATTCCTCTTAATATTCTTTCTTTATTTGTTCATTTTTGTTAAATTAAATATTTTCCTGGCATGTTGGGTGTCAAATCACTCAAAAGCTTAATGTTTTAATATTTTTAGGGTTTTATTGATCACAATGTAGAATTATAAAAAAATTAAATGGGGGGTTGGAACTTTTAAATTCCTCTTAATATTCTTTCTTTATTTGCTCATTTTTGTCAAATTAAATTTTTTTTAGGCATGTTGGGTGTCAAATCACTCAACAAGCTTAATGTTTTAATATTTTTAGGGTTTTGTTGATCATAATGTAGAAGTATAAAAAAATTAAATGGGGGGTTGGAACTTTTTAATTCCTCTTAATATTCTTTCTTTATTTGTTCATTTTTGTCAAATTAAATATTTTCCTGGCATGTTAGTTGTTAAAACACTTAAGAAGCTTATTGTTTTGATATTTTTAGGGTTTTGTTGATCATAATGTAGAATTATAAAAAAATTAAATGGGGGGTTGAACTTTTAAATTCCTCTTAATATTCTTTCTTTATTTGCTCATTTTTGTCAAATTAAATATTTGGCTGGCATGTTGGTTGTCAAAACACTCAAGAAGCTTAATGTTTTAATATTTTTAGGGATTTGTTGAACATTATGTAGAATTCAGCTAATTTTAAGGGGGGGTTGAAATTTTTAAATTCCTCTTAATATTCTTTCTTTATTTGTTCATTTTTGTCAAAATAAATATTTTCCTGGCATGTTGGGTGTCAAATCACCCAAAAGCTTAATGTTTTAATATTTTTAGGGTTTTATTGATCATAATGTAGAATTATAAAAAAATTAAATGGGGGGTTGGAACTTTTAAATTCCTCTTAATATTCTTTCTTTATTCGCTCATTTTTGTCAAATTAAATTTTTTTTAGGCATGTTGGGTGTCAAATCACTCAACAAGCTTAATGTTTTAATATTTTTAGGGTTTTGTTGATCATAATGTAGAATTATAAAAAAATTAAATGGGGGGTTGGAACTTTTAAATTCCTCTTAATATTCTTTCTTTATTTGCTCATTTTTGTCAAATTAAATTTTTTTTAGGCATGATGGGTGTCAAATCACTCAACAAGCTTAATGTTTTAATATTTTTAGGGTTTTGTTGATCATAATGTAGAATTATAAAAAAATTAAATGGGGGGTTGGCACTTTTTAATTCCTCTTAATATTCTTTCTTTATTTGTTCATTTTTGTCAAATTAAATATTTTCCTGGCATGTTAGTTGTTAAAACACTTAAGAAGCTTATTGTTTTGATATTTTTAGGGTTTTGTTGATCATAATGTAGAATTATAAAAAAATTAAATGGGGGGTTGGAACTTTTAAATTCCTCTTAATATTCTTTCTTTATTTGTTCATTTTTGTTAAATTAAATATTTTCCTGGCATGTTGGGTGTCAAATCACTCAAAAGCTTAATGTTTCAATATTTTTAGGGTTTTATTGATCACAATGTAGAATTATAAAAAAATTAAATGGGGGGTTGGAACTTTTAAATTCCTCTTAATATTCTTTCTTTATTTGCTCATTTTTGTCAAATTAAATTTTTTTTAGGCATGTTGGGTGTCAAATCACTCAACAAGCTTAATGTTTTAATATTTTTAGGGATTTGTTGAACATTAGGTAGAATTCAGCTAATTTAAAGGGGGGGTTGAAATTTTTAAATTCCTCTTAATATTCTTTCTTAATTTGTTCATTTTTGTCAAATTAAATATTTTGCTGGCATGTTAGTTGTTAAAACACTCAACAAGCTTAATGTTTTAATATTTTTAGGGATTTGTTGAACATTAGGTAGAATTCAGCTAATTTAAAGGGGGGTTGAAATTTTTAAATTCCTCTTAATATTCTTTCTTTATTTGTTCATTTTTGTCAAATTAAATATTTTGCTGGCATGTTAGTTGTTAAAACACTTAAGAAGCTTATTGTTTTATTATTTTTAGGGTTTTATTGATCATAATGTAGAATTATAAAAAAATTAAATGGGGGGTTGGAACTTTTAAATTCCTCTTAATGTTCTTTCTTTATTTGCTCATTTTTGTCAAATTAAATTTTTTTTATGCATGTTGGTTGTCAAATCACTCAACAAGCTTAATGTTTTAATATTTTTAGGGTTTTGTTGATCATAATGTAGAATTATAAAAAAATTAAATGGGGGGTTGGAACTTTTTAATTCCTCTTAATATTCTTTCTTTATTTGTTCATTTTTGTCAAATTAAATATTTTCCTGGCATGTTAGTTGTTAAAACACTTAAGAAGCTTATTGTTTTGATATTTTTAGGGTTTTGTTGATCATAATGTAGAATTATAAAAAAATTAAATGGGGGGTTGAACTTTTAAATTCCTCTTAATATTCTTTCTTTATTTGCTCATTTTTGTCAAATTAAATATTTTGCTGGCATGTTGGTTGTCAAAACACTCAAGAAGCTTAATGTTTTAATATTTTTAGGGTTTTGTTGATCATAATGTAGAATTATAAAAAAATTAAATGGGGGGTTGAACTTTTAAATTCCTCTTAATGATCTTTCTTTATTTGCTCATTTTTGTCAAATTAAATATTTTCCTGGCATGTTAGTTGTTAAAACACTTAAGAAGCTTATTGTTTTGATATTTTTAGGGTTTTGTTGATCATAATGTAGAATTATAAAAAAATTAAATGGGGGGTTGAACTTTTAAATTCCTCTTAATATTCTTTCTTTATTTGCTCATTTTTGTCAAATTAAATATTTTGCTGGCATGTTGGTTGTCAAAACACTCAAGAAGCTTAATGTTTTAATATTTTTAGGGTTTTATAGATCATAATGTAGAATTATAAAAAAATTAAATGGGGGGTTGGAACTTTTAAATTCCTCTTAATATTCTTTCTTTATTTGCTCATTTTTGTCAAATTAAATTTTTTTTAGGCATGATGGGTGTCAAATCACTCAACAAGCTTAATGTTTTAATATTTTTAGGGTTTTGTTGATCATAATGTAGAATTATAAAAAAATTAAATGGGGGGTTGGAACTTTTTAATTCCTCTTAATATTCTTTCTTTATTTGTTCATTTTTGTCAAATTAAATATTTTCCTGGCATGTTAGTTGTTAAAACACTTAAGAAGCTTATTGTTTTATTATTTTTAGGGTTTTATTGATCATAATGTAGAATTATAAAAAAATTAAATGGGGGGTTGGAACTTTTAAATTCCTCTTAATGTTCTTTCTTTATTTGCTCATTTTTGTCAAATTAAATTTTTTTTATGCATGTTGGTTGTCAAATCACTCAACAAGCTTAATGTTTTAATATTTTTAGGGTTTTGTTGATCATAATGTAGAATTATAAAAAAATTAAATGGGGGGTTGGAACTTTTTAATTCCTCTTAATATTCTTTCTTTATTTGTTCATTTTTGTCAAATTAAATATTTTCCTGGCATGTTAGTTGTTAAAACACTTAAGAAGCTTATTGTTTTGATATTTTTAGGGTTTTGTTGATCATAATGTAGAATTATAAAAAAATTAAATGGGGGGTTGAACTTTTAAATTCCTCTTAATGATCTTTCTTTATTTGCTCATTTTTGTCAAATTAAATATTTTCCTGGCATGTTAGTTGTTAAAACACTTAAGAAGCTTATTGTTTTGATATTTTTAGGGTTTTGTTGATCATAATGTAGAATTATAAAAAAATTAAATGGGGGGTTGAACTTTTAAATTCCTCTTAATATTCTTTCTTTATTTGCTCATTTTTGTCAAATTAAATATTTTGCTGGCATGTTGGTTGTCAAAACACTCAAGAAGCTTAATGTTTTAATATTTTTAGGGTTTTATAGATCATAATGTAGAATTATAAAAAAATTAAATGGGGGGTTGGAACTTTTAAATTCCTCTTAATATTCTTTCTTTATTTGCTCATTTTTGTCAAATTAAATTTTTTTTAGGCATGATGGGTGTCAAATCACTCAACAAGCTTAATGTTTTAATATTTTTAGGGTTTTGTTGATCATAATGTAGAATTATAAAAAAATTAAATGGGGGGTTGGAACTTTTTAATTCCTCTTAATATTCTTTCTTTATTTGTTCATTTTTGTCAAATTAAATATTTTCCTGGCATGTTAGTTGTTAAAACACTTAAGAAGCTTATTGTTTTGATATTTTTAGGGTTTTGTTGATCATAATGTAGAATTATAAAAAAATTAAATGGGGGGTTGGAACTTTTAAATTCCTCTTAATATTCTTTCTTTATTTGTTCATTTTTGTTAAATTAAATATTTTCCTGGCATGTTGGGTGTCAAATCACTCAAAAGCTTAATGTTTTAATATTTTTAGGGTTTTATTGATCACAATGTAGAATTATAAAAAAATTAAATGGGGGGTTGGAACTTTTAAATTCCTCTTAATATTCTTTCTTTATTTGCTCATTTTTGTCAAATTAAATTTTTTTTAGGCATGTTGGGTGTCAAATCACTCAACAAGCTTAATGTTTTAATATTTTTAGGGTTTTGTTGATCATAATGTAGAAGTATAAAAAAATTAAATGGGGGGTTGGAAATTTTTAATTCCTCTTAATATTCTTTCTTTATTTGTTCATTTTTGTCAAATTAAATATTTTCCTGGCATGTTAGTTGTTAAAACACTTAAGAAGCTTATTGTTTTGATATTTTTAGGGTTTTGTTGATCATAATGTAGAATTATAAAAAAATTAAATGGGGGGTTGAACTTTTAAATTCCTCTTAATATTCTTTCTTTATTTGTTCATTTTTGTCAAATTAAATATTTGGCTGGCATGTTGGGTGTCAAATCACTCAAAAGCTTAATGTTTTAATATTTTTAGGGTTTTATAGATCATAATGTAGAATTATAAAAAAATTAAATGGGGGGTTGGAACTTTTAAATTCCTCTTAATATTCTTTCTTTATTTGCTCATTTTTGTCAAATTAAATTTTTTTTAGGCATGATGGGTGTCAAATCACTCAACAAGCTTAATGTTTTAATATTTTTAGGGTTTTGTTGATCATAATGTAGAATTATAAAAAAATTAAATGGGGGGTTGGAACTTTTTAATTCCTCTTAATATTCTTTCTTTATTTGTTCATTTTTGTCAAATTAAATATTTTCCTGGCATGTTAGTTGTTAAAACACTTAAGAAGCTTATTGTTTTGATATTTTTAAGGTTTTGTTGATCATAATGTAGAATTATAAAAAAATTAAATGGGGGGTTGGAACTTTTAAATTCCTCTTAATATTCTTTCTTTATTTGTTCATTTTTGTTAAATTAAATATTTTCCTGGCATGTTGGGTGTCAAATCACTCAAAAGCTTAATGTTTTAATATTTTTAGGGTTTTATTGATCACAATGTAGAATTATAAAAAAATTAAATGGGGGGTTGGAACTTTTAAATTCCTCTTAATATTCTTTCTTTATTTGCTCATTTTTGTCAAATTAAATTTTTTTTAGGCATGTTGGGTGTCAAATCACTCAACAAGCTTAATGTTTTAATATTTTTAGGGTTTTGTTGATCATAATGTAGAAGTATAAAAAAATTAAATGGGGGGTTGGAACTTTTTAATTCCTCTTAATATTCTTTCTTTATTTGTTCATTTTTGTCAAATTAAATATTTTCCTGGCATGTTAGTTGTTAAAACACTTAAGAAGCTTATTGTTTTGATATTTTTAGGGTTTTGTTGATCATAATGTAGAATTATAAAAAAATTAAATGGGGGGTTGAACTTTTAAATTCCTCTTAATATTCTTTCTTTATTTGCTCATTTTTGTCAAATTAAATATTTGGCTGGCATGTTGGTTGTCAAAACACTCAAGAAGCTTAATGTTTTAATATTTTTAGGGATTTGTTGAACATTATGTAGAATTCAGCTAATTTTAAGGGGGGGTTGAAATTTTTAAATTCCTCTTAATATTCTTTCTTTATTTGTTCATTTTTGTCAAAATAAATATTTTCCTGGCATGTTGGGTGTCAAATCACCCAAAAGCTTAATGTTTTAATATTTTTAGGGTTTTATTGATCATAATGTAGAATTATAAAAAAATTAAATGGGGGGTTGGAACTTTTAAATTCCTCTTAATATTCTTTCTTTATTCGCTCATTTTTGTCAAATTAAATTTTTTTTAGGCATGTTGGGTGTCAAATCACTCAACAAGCTTAATGTTTTAATATTTTTAGGGTTTTGTTGATCATAATGTAGAATTATAAAAAAATTAAATGGGGGGTTGGAACTTTTAAATTCCTCTTAATATTCTTTCTTTATTTGCTCATTTTTGTCAAATTAAATTTTTTTTAGGCATGATGGGTGTCAAATCACTCAACAAGCTTAATGTTTTAATATTTTTAGGGTTTTGTTGATCATAATGTAGAATTATAAAAAAATTAAATGGGGGGTTGGCACTTTTTAATTCCTCTTAATATTCTTTCTTTATTTGTTCATTTTTGTCAAATTAAATATTTTCCTGGCATGTTAGTTGTTAAAACACTTAAGAAGCTTATTGTTTTGATATTTTTAGGGTTTTGTTGATCATAATGTAGAATTATAAAAAAATTAAATGGGGGGTTGGAACTTTTAAATTCCTCTTAATATTCTTTCTTTATTTGTTCATTTTTGTTAAATTAAATATTTTCCTGGCATGTTGGGTGTCAAATCACTCAAAAGCTTAATGTTTCAATATTTTTAGGGTTTTATTGATCACAATGTAGAATTATAAAAAAATTAAATGGGGGGTTGGAACTTTTAAATTCCTCTTAATATTCTTTCTTTATTTGCTCATTTTTGTCAAATTAAATTTTTTTTAGGCATGTTGGGTGTCAAATCACTCAACAAGCTTAATGTTTTAATATTTTTAGGGATTTGTTGAACATTAGGTAGAATTCAGCTAATTTAAAGGGGGGGTTGAAATTTTTAAATTCCTCTTAATATTCTTTCTTAATTTGTTCATTTTTGTCAAATTAAATATTTTGCTGGCATGTTAGTTGTTAAAACACTCAACAAGCTTAATGTTTTAATATTTTTAGGGATTTGTTGAACATTAGGTAGAATTCAGCTAATTTAAAGGGGGGTTGAAATTTTTAAATTCCTCTTAATATTCTTTCTTTATTTGTTCATTTTTGTCAAATTAAATATTTTGCTGGCATGTTAGTTGTTAAAACACTTAAGAAGCTTATTGTTTTATTATTTTTAGGGTTTTATTGATCATAATGTAGAATTATAAAAAAATTAAATGGGGGGTTGGAACTTTTAAATTCCTCTTAATGTTCTTTCTTTATTTGCTCATTTTTGTCAAATTAAATTTTTTTTATGCATGTTGGTTGTCAAATCACTCAACAAGCTTAATGTTTTAATATTTTTAGGGTTTTGTTGATCATAATGTAGAATTATAAAAAAATTAAATGGGGGGTTGGCACTTTTTAATTCCTCTTAATATTCTTTCTTTATTTGTTCATTTTTGTCAAATTAAATATTTTCCTGGCATGTTAGTTGTTAAAACACTTAAGAAGCTTATTGTTTTGATATTTTTAGGGTTTTGTTGATCATAATGTAGAATTATAAAAAAATTAAATGGGGGGTTGGAACTTTTAAATTCCTCTTAATATTCTTTCTTTATTTGTTCATTTTTGTTAAATTAAATATTTTCCTGGCATGTTGGGTGTCAAATCACTCAAAAGCTTAATGTTTCAATATTTTTAGGGTTTTATTGATCACAATGTAGAATTATAAAAAAATTAAATGGGGGGTTGGAACTTTTAAATTCCTCTTAATATTCTTTCTTTATTTGCTCATTTTTGTCAAATTAAATTTTTTTTAGGCATGTTGGGTGTCAAATCACTCAACAAGCTTAATGTTTTAATATTTTTAGGGATTTGTTGAACATTAGGTAGAATTCAGCTAATTTAAAGGGGGGGTTGAAATTTTTAAATTCCTCTTAATATTCTTTCTTAATTTGTTCATTTTTGTCAAATTAAATATTTTGCTGGCATGTTAGTTGTTAAAACACTCAACAAGCTTAATGTTTTAATATTTTTAGGGATTTGTTGAACATTAGGTAGAATTCAGCTAATTTAAAGGGGGGTTGAAATTTTTAAATTCCTCTTAATATTCTTTCTTTATTTGTTCATTTTTGTCAAATTAAATATTTTGCTGGCATGTTAGTTGTTAAAACACTTAAGAAGCTTATTGTTTTATTATTTTTAGGGTTTTATTGATCATAATGTAGAATTATAAAAAAATTAAATGGGGGGTTGGAACTTTTAAATTCCTCTTAATGTTCTTTCTTTATTTGCTCATTTTTGTCAAATTAAATTTTTTTTATGCATGTTGGTTGTCAAATCACTCAACAAGCTTAATGTTTTAATATTTTTAGGGTTTTGTTGATCATAATGTAGAATTATAAAAAAATTAAATGGGGGGTTGGAACTTTTTAATTCCTCTTAATATTCTTTCTTTATTTGTTCATTTTTGTCAAATTAAATATTTTCCTGGCATGTTAGTTGTTAAAACACTTAAGAAGCTTATTGTTTTGATATTTTTAGGGTTTTGTTGATCATAATGTAGAATTATAAAAAAATTAAATGGGGGGTTGAACTTTTAAATTCCTCTTAATATTCTTTCTTTATTTGCTCATTTTTGTCAAATTAAATATTTTGCTGGCATGTTGGTTGTCAAAACACTCAAGAAGCTTAATGTTTTAATATTTTTAGGGTTTTGTTGATCATAATGTAGAATTATAAAAAAATTAAATGGGGGGTTGAACTTTTAAATTCCTCTTAATGATCTTTCTTTATTTGCTCATTTTTGTCAAATTAAATATTTTCCTGGCATGTTAGTTGTTAAAACACTTAAGAAGCTTATTGTTTTGATATTTTTAGGGTTTTGTTGATCATAATGTAGAATTATAAAAAAATTAAATGGGGGGTTGAACTTTTAAATTCCTCTTAATATTCTTTCTTTATTTGCTCATTTTTGTCAAATTAAATATTTTGCTGGCATGTTGGTTGTCAAAACACTCAAGAAGCTTAATGTTTTAATATTTTTAGGGTTTTGTTGATCATAATGTAGAATTATAAAAAAATTAAATGGGGGGTTGGAACTTTTAAATTCCTCTTAATATTCATTCTTTATTTGTTCATTTTTGTCAAATTAAATATTTTGCTGGCATGTTGGGTGTCAAATCACTTAAGAAGCTTATTGTTTTAATATTTTTAGGGTTTTATTGATCATAATGTAGAATTATAAAAAAATTAAATGGGGGGTTGGAACTTTTAAATTCCTCTTAATATTCTTTCTTTATTTGCTCATTTTTGTCAAATTAAATTTTTATTAGGCATGTTGGGTGTCAAATCACTCAACAAGCTTAATGTTTTAATATTTTTAGGGATTTGTTGAACATTAGGTAGAATTCAGCTAATTTAAAGGGGGGGTTGAAATTTTTAAATTCCTCTTAATATTCTTTCTTTATTTGTTCATTTTTGTCAAATTAAATATTTTGCTGGCATGTTAGTTGTTAAAACACTTAAGAAGCTTATTGTTTTATTATTTTTAGGGTTTTGTTGATCATAATGTAGAATTATAAAAAAATTAAATGGGGGGTTGAACTTTTAAATTCCTCTTAATATTCTTTCTTTATTTGCTCATTTTTGTCAAATTAAATATTTTGCTGGCATGTTGGTTGTCAAAACACTCAAGAAGCTTAATGTTTTAATATTTTTAGGGTTTTGTTGATCATAATGTAGAATTATAAAAAAATTAAATGGGGGGTTGGAACTTTTAAATTCCTCTTAATATTCTTTCTTTATTTGTTCATTTTTGTCAAATTAAATATTTTGCTGGCATGTTGGGTGTCAAATCACTTAAGAAGCTTATTGTTTTAATATTTTTAGGGTTTTGTTGATCATAATGTAGAATTATAAAAAAATTAAATGGGGGGTTGAACTTTTAAATTCCTCTTAATATTCTTTCTTTATTTGCTCATTTTTGTCAAATTAAATTTTTTTTAGGCATGTTGGGTGTCAAATCACTCAACAAGCTTAATGTTTTAATATTTTTAGGGATTTGTTGAACATTAGGTAGAATTCAGCTAATTTAAAGGGGGGGTTGAAATTTTTAAATTCCTCTTAATATTCTTTCTTAATTTGTTCATTTTTGTCAAATTAAATATTTTGCTGGCATGTTAGTTGTTAAAACACTCAACAAGCTTAATGTTTTAATATTTTTAGGGATTTGTTGAACATTAGGTAGAATTCAGCTAATTTAAAGGGGGGTTGAAATTTTTAAATTCCTCTTAATATTCTTTCTTTATTTGTTCATTTTTGTCAAATTAAATATTTTGCTGGCATGTTAGTTGTTAAAACACTTAAGAAGCTTATTGTTTTATTATTTTTAGGGTTTTATTGATCATAATGTAGAATTATAAAAAAATTAAATGGGGGGTTGGAACTTTTAAATTCCTCTTAATGTTCTTTCTTTATTTGCTCATTTTTGTCAAATTAAATTTTTTTTATGCATGTTGGTTGTCAAATCACTCAACAAGCTTAATGTTTTAATATTTTTAGGGTTTTGTTGATCATAATGTAGAATTATAAAAAAATTAAATGGGGGGTTGGCACTTTTTAATTCCTCTTAATATTCTTTCTTTATTTGTTCATTTTTGTCAAATTAAATATTTTCCTGGCATGTTAGTTGTTAAAACACTTAAGAAGCTTATTGTTTTGATATTTTTAGGGTTTTGTTGATCATAATGTAGAATTATAAAAAAATTAAATGGGGGGTTGGAACTTTTAAATTCCTCTTAATATTCTTTCTTTATTTGTTCATTTTTGTTAAATTAAATATTTTCCTGGCATGTTGGGTGTCAAATCACTCAAAAGCTTAATGTTTCAATATTTTTAGGGTTTTATTGATCACAATGTAGAATTATAAAAAAATTAAATGGGGGGTTGGAACTTTTAAATTCCTCTTAATATTCTTTCTTTATTTGCTCATTTTTGTCAAATTAAATTTTTTTTAGGCATGTTGGGTGTCAAATCACTCAACAAGCTTAATGTTTTAATATTTTTAGGGATTTGTTGAACATTAGGTAGAATTCAGCTAATTTAAAGGGGGGGTTGAAATTTTTAAATTCCTCTTAATATTCTTTCTTAATTTGTTCATTTTTGTCAAATTAAATATTTTGCTGGCATGTTAGTTGTTAAAACACTCAACAAGCTTAATGTTTTAATATTTTTAGGGATTTGTTGAACATTAGGTAGAATTCAGCTAATTTAAAGGGGGGTTGAAATTTTTAAATTCCTCTTAATATTCTTTCTTTATTTGTTCATTTTTGTCAAATTAAATATTTTGCTGGCATGTTAGTTGTTAAAACACTTAAGAAGCTTATTGTTTTATTATTTTTAGGGTTTTATTGATCATAATGTAGAATTATAAAAAAATTAAATGGGGGGTTGGAACTTTTAAATTCCTCTTAATGTTCTTTCTTTATTTGCTCATTTTTGTCAAATTAAATTTTTTTTATGCATGTTGGTTGTCAAATCACTCAACAAGCTTAATGTTTTAATATTTTTAGGGTTTTGTTGATCATAATGTAGAATTATAAAAAAATTAAATGGGGGGTTGGAACTTTTTAATTCCTCTTAATATTCTTTCTTTATTTGTTCATTTTTGTCAAATTAAATATTTTCCTGGCATGTTAGTTGTTAAAACACTTAAGAAGCTTATTGTTTTGATATTTTTAGGGTTTTGTTGATCATAATGTAGAATTATAAAAAAATTAAATGGGGGGTTGAACTTTTAAATTCCTCTTAATATTCTTTCTTTATTTGCTCATTTTTGTCAAATTAAATATTTTGCTGGCATGTTGGTTGTCAAAACACTCAAGAAGCTTAATGTTTTAATATTTTTAGGGTTTTGTTGATCATAATGTAGAATTATAAAAAAATTAAATGGGGGGTTGAACTTTTAAATTCCTCTTAATGATCTTTCTTTATTTGCTCATTTTTGTCAAATTAAATATTTTCCTGGCATGTTAGTTGTTAAAACACTTAAGAAGCTTATTGTTTTGATATTTTTAGGGTTTTGTTGATCATAATGTAGAATTATAAAAAAATTAAATGGGGGGTTGAACTTTTAAATTCCTCTTAATATTCTTTCTTTATTTGCTCATTTTTGTCAAATTAAATATTTTGCTGGCATGTTGGTTGTCAAAACACTCAAGAAGCTTAATGTTTTAATATTTTTAGGGTTTTGTTGATCATAATGTAGAATTATAAAAAAATTAAATGGGGGGTTGGAACTTTTAAATTCCTCTTAATATTCATTCTTTATTTGTTCATTTTTGTCAAATTAAATATTTTGCTGGCATGTTGGGTGTCAAATCACTTAAGAAGCTTATTGTTTTAATATTTTTAGGGTTTTATTGATCATAATGTAGAATTATAAAAAAATTAAATGGGGGGTTGGAACTTTTAAATTCCTCTTAATATTCTTTCTTTATTTGCTCATTTTTGTCAAATTAAATTTTTATTAGGCATGTTGGGTGTCAAATCACTCAACAAGCTTAATGTTTTAATATTTTTAGGGATTTGTTGAACATTAGGTAGAATTCAGCTAATTTAAAGGGGGGGTTGAAATTTTTAAATTCCTCTTAATATTCTTTCTTTATTTGTTCATTTTTGTCAAATTAAATATTTTGCTGGCATGTTAGTTGTTAAAACACTTAAGAAGCTTATTGTTTTATTATTTTTAGGGTTTTGTTGATCATAATGTAGAATTATAAAAAAATTAAATGGGGGGTTGAACTTTTAAATTCCTCTTAATATTCTTTCTTTATTTGCTCATTTTTGTCAAATTAAATATTTTGCTGGCATGTTGGTTGTCAAAACACTCAAGAAGCTTAATGTTTTAATATTTTTAGGGTTTTGTTGATCATAATGTAGAATTATAAAAAAATTAAATGGGGGGTTGGAACTTTTAAATTCCTCTTAATATTCTTTCTTTATTTGTTCATTTTTGTCAAATTAAATATTTTGCTGGCATGTTGGGTGTCAAATCACTTAAGAAGCTTATTGTTTTAATATTTTTAGGGTTTTATTGATCATAATGTAGAATTATAAAAAAATTAAATGGGGGGTTGGAACTTTTAAATTCCTCTCAATATTCTTTCTTTATTTGCTCATTTTTGTCAAATTAAATTTTTATTAGGCATGTTGGGTGTCAAATCACTCAACAAGCTTAATGTTTTAATATTTTTTAGGGATTTGTTGAACATTAGGTAGAATTCAGCTAATTTAAAGGGGGGGTTGAAATTTTTAAATTCCTCTTAATATTCTTTCTTTATTTGTTCATTTTTGTCAAATTAAATATTTTGCTGGCATGTTAGTTGTTAAAACACTTAAGAAGCTTATTGTTTTATTATTTTTAGGGTTTTGTTGATCATAATGTAGAATTATAAAAAAATTAAAGGGGGGGTTGAAACTTTTAAATTCCTCTTAATATTCTTTCTTTATTTGCTCATTTTTGTCAAATTAAATATTTTGCTGGCATGTTGGTTGTCAAAACACTCAACAAGCTTAATGTTTTAATATTTTTAGGGATTTGTTGAAAATTATGTAGAATTCAGCTAATTTAAAGGGGGGGTTGAAATTTTTAAATTCCTCTTAATATTCTTTCTTTATTTGTTCATTTTTGTCAAATTAAATATTTTGCTGGCATGTTGGTTGTCAAAACACTCAAGAAGCTTAATGTTTTAATATTTTTAGGGATTTGTTGAAAATTATGTAGAATTCAGCTAATTTAAAGGGGGGGTTGAAATTTTTAAATTCCTCTTAATATTCTTTCTTTATTTGTTCATTTTTGTCAAATTAAATATTTTGCTGGCATGTTGGGTGTCAAATCACTTAAGAAGCTTATTGTTTTAATATTTTTAGGGTTTTATTGATCATAATGTAGAATTATAAAAAAATTAAATGGGGGGTTGGAACTTTTAAATTCCTCTTAATATTCTTTCTTTATTTGCTCATTTTTGTCAAATTAAATTTTTTTTAGGCATGTTGGGTGTCAAATCACTCAACAAGCTTAATGTTTTAATATTTTTAGGGTTTTGTTGATCATAATGTAGAAGTATAAAAAAATTAAATGGGGGGTTGGAACTTTTTAATTCCTCTTAATATTCTTTCTTTATTTGTTCATTTTTGTCAAATTAAATATTTTCCTGGCATGTTGGGTGTCAAATCACTCAAAAGCTTAATGTTTTAATATTTTTAGGGTTTTATTGATCATAATGTAGAATTATAAAAAAATTAAATGGGGGGTTGGAACTTTTAAATTCCTCTTAATATTCTTTCTTTATTTGTTCATTTTTGTCAAATTAAATATTTTCCTGGCATGTTAGTTGTTAAAACACTTAAGAAGCTTATTGTTTTGATATTTTTAGGGTTTTGTTGATCATAATGTAGAATTATAAAAAAATTAAATGGGGGGTTGAACTTTTAAATTCCTCTTAATATTCTTTCTTTATTTGCTCATTTTTGTCAAATTAAATATTTGGCTGGCATGTTGGTTGTCAAAACACTCAAGAAGCTTAATGTTTTAATATTTTTAGGGATTTGTTGAACATTATGTAGAATTCAGCTAATTTTAAGGGGGGGTTGAAATTTTTAAATTCCTCTTAATATTCTTTCTTTATTTGTTCATTTTTGTCAAAATAAATATTTTCCTGGCATGTTGGGTGTCAAATCACTCAAAAGCTTAATGTTTTAATATTTTTAGGGTTTTATTGATCATAATGTAGAATTATAAAAAAATTAAATGGGGGGTTGGAACTTTTAAATTCCTCTTAATATTCTTTCTTTATTTGCTCATTTTTGTCAAATTAAATTTTTTTTAGGCATGTTGGGTGTCAAATCACTCAACAAGCTTAATGTTTTAATATTTTTAGGGTTTTGTTGATCATAATGTAGAATTATAAAAAAATTAAATGGGGGGTTGGAACTTTTTAATTCCTCTTAATATTCTTTCTTTATTTGTTCATTTTTGTCAAATTAAATATTTTGCTGGCATGTTGGTTGTCAAAACACTCAGGAAGCTTAATGTTTTAATATTTTTAGGGTTTTGTTGATCATAATGTAGAATTATAAAAAAATTAAATGGGGGGTTGGAACTTTTAAATTCCTCTTAATATTCTTTCTTTATTTGTTCATTTTTGTTAAATTAAATATTTTCCTGGCATGTTGGGTGTCAAATCACTCAAAAGCTTAATGTTTTAATATTTTTAGGCTTTTATTGATCATAATGTAGAATTATAAAAAAATTAAAGGGTGGGTTGAAACATTTAAATTCCTCTTAATATTCTTTCTTTATTTGTTCATTTTTGCCAAATTAAATATTTTCCTGGCATGTTAGTTGTTAAAACACTTAAGAAGCTTATTGTTTTGATATTTTTAGGGTTTTGTTGATCATAATGTAGAATTCAGCTAATTTAAAGGGGGGGTTGAAATTTTTAAATTCCTCTTAATATTCTTTCTTTATTTGTTCATTTTTGTCAAATTAAATATTTTCCTGGCATGTTGGGTGTCAAATCACTCAAAAGCTTAATGTTTTAATATTTTTAGGGTTTTATAGATCATAATGTAGAATTATAAAAAAATTAAATGGGGGGTTGGAACTTTTAAATTCCTCTTAATATTCTTTCTTTATTTGCTCATTTTTGTCAAATTAAATTTTTTTTAGGCATGATGGGTGTCAAATCACTCAACAAGCTTAATGTTTTAATATTTTTAGGGTTTTGTTGATCATAATGTAGAATTATAAAAAAATTAAATGGGGGGTTGGAACTTTTTAATTCCTCTTAATATTCTTTCTTTATTTGTTCATTTTTGTCAAATTAAATATTTTCCTGGCATGTTAGTTGTTAAAACACTTAAGAAGCTTATTGTTTTGATATTTTTAGGGTTTTGTTGATCATAATGTAGAATTATAAAAAAATTAAATGGGGGGTTGGAACTTTTAAATTCCTCTTAATATTCTTTCTTTATTTGTTCATTTTTGTTAAATTAAATATTTTCCTGGCATGTTGGGTGTCAAATCACTCAAAAGCTTAATGTTTTAATATTTTTAGGGTTTTATTGATCACAATGTAGAATTATAAAAAAATTAAATGGGGGGTTGGAACTTTTAAATTCCTCTTAATATTCTTTCTTTATTTGCTCATTTTTGTCAAATTAAATTTTTTTTAGGCATGTTGGGTGTCAAATCACTCAACAAGCTTAATGTTTTAATATTTTTAGGGTTTTGTTGATCATAATGTAGAAGTATAAAAAAATTAAATGGGGGGTTGGAACTTTTTAATTCCTCTTAATATTCTTTCTTTATTTGTTCATTTTTGTCAAATTAAATATTTTCCTGGCATGTTAGTTGTTAAAACACTTAAGAAGCTTATTGTTTTGATATTTTTAGGGTTTTGTTGATCATAATGTAGAATTATAAAAAAATTAAATGGGGGGTTGAACTTTTAAATTCCTCTTAATATTCTTTCTTTATTTGTTCATTTTTGTCAAATTAAATTTTTTTTAGGCATGATGGGTGTCAAATCACTCAACAAGCTTAATGTTTTAATATTTTTAGGGTTTTATAGATCATAATGTAGAATTATAAAAAAATTAAATGGGGGGTTGGAACTTTTAAATTCCTCTTAATATTCTTTCTTTATTTGCTCATTTTTGTCAAATTAAATTTTTTTTAGGCATGATGGGTGTCAAATCACTCAACAAGCTTAATGTTTTAATATTTTTAGGGTTTTGTTGATCATAATGTAGAATTATAAAAAAATTAAATGGGGGGTTGGAACTTTTTAATTCCTCTTAATATTCTTTCTTTATTTGTTCATTTTTGTCAAATTAAATATTTTCCTGGCATGTTAGTTGTTAAAACACTTAAGAAGCTTATTGTTTTGATATTTTTAGGGTTTTGTTGATCATAATGTAGAATTATAAAAAAATTAAATGGGGGGTTGGAACTTTTAAATTCCTCTTAATATTCTTTCTTTATTTGTTCATTTTTGTTAAATTAAATATTTTCCTGGCATGTTGGGTGTCAAATCACTCAAAAGCTTAATGTTTTAATATTTTTAGGGTTTTATTGATCACAATGTAGAATTATAAAAAAATTAAATGGGGGGTTGGAACTTTTAAATTCCTCTTAATATTCTTTCTTTATTTGCTCATTTTTGTCAAATTAAATTTTTTTTAGGCATGTTGGGTGTCAAATCACTCAACAAGCTTAATGTTTTAATATTTTTAGGGTTTTGTTGATCATAATGTAGAAGTATAAAAAAATTAAATGGGGGGTTGGAACTTTTTAATTCCTCTTAATATTCTTTCTTTATTTGTCCATTTTTGTCAAATTAAATATTTTCCTGGCATGTTAGTTGTTAAAACACTTAAGAAGCTTATTGTTTTGATATTTTTAGGGTTTTGTTGATCATAATGTAGAATTATAAAAAAATTAAATGGGGGGTTGAACTTTTAAATTCCTCTTAATATTCTTTCTTTATTTGTTCATTTTTGTCAAATTAAATTTTTTTTAGGCATGATGGGTGTCAAATCACTCAACAAGCTTAATGTTTTAATATTTTTAGGGTTTTGTTGATCATAATGTAGAATTATAAAAAAATTAAATGGGGGGTTGGAACTTTTTAATTCCTCTTAATATTCTTTCTTTATTTGTTCATTTTTGTCAAATTAAATATTTTCCTGGCATGTTAGTTGTTAAAACACTTAAGAAGCTTATTGTTTTGATATTTTTAGGGTTTTGTTGATCATAATGTAGAATTATAAAAAAATTAAATGGGGGGTTGAACTTTTAAATTCCTCTTAATATTCTTTCTTTATTTGCTCATTTTTGTCAAATTAAATATTTGGCTGGCATGTTGGTTGTCAAAACACTCAAGAAGCTTAATGTTTTAATATTTTTAGGGATTTGTTGAACATTATGTAGAATTCAGCTAATTTTAAGGGGGGGTTGAAATTTTTAAATTCCTCTTAATATTCTTTCTTTATTTGTTCATTTTTGTCAAAATAAATATTTTCCTGGCATGTTGGGTGTCAAATCACTCAAAAGCTTAATGTTTTAATATTTTTAGGGTTTTATTGATCATAATGTAGAATTATAAAAAAATTAAATGGGGGGTTGGAACTTTTAAATTCCTCTTAATATTCTTTCTTTATTTGCTCATTTTTGTCAAATTAAATTTTTTTTAGGCATGTTGGGTGTCAAATCACTCAACAAGCTTAATGTTTTAATATTTTTAGGGTTTTGTTGATCATAATGTAGAATTATAAAAAAATTAAATGGGGGGTTGGAACTTTTAAATTCCTCTTAATATTCTTTCTTTATTTGCTCATTTTTGTCAAATTAAATTTTTTTTAGGCATGATGGGTGTCAAATCACTCAACAAGCTTAATGTTTTAATATTTTTAGGGTTTTGTTGATCATAATGTAGAATTATAAAAAAATTAAATGGGGGGTTGGAACTTTTAAATTCCTCTTAATATTCTTTCTTTATTTGTTCATTTTTGTTAAATTAAATATTTTCCTGGCATGTTGGGTGTCAAATCACTCAAAAGCTTAATGTTTTAATATTTTTAGGGTTTTATTGATCACAATGTAGAATTATAAAAAAATTAAATGGGGGGTTGGAACTTTTAAATTCCTCTTAATATTCTTTCTTTATTTGCTCATTTTTGTCAAATTAAATTTTTTTTAGGCATGTTGGGTGTCAAATCACTCAACAAGCTTAATGTTTTAATATTTTTAGGGATTTGTTGAACATTAGGTAGAATTCAGCTAATTTAAAGGGGGGGTTGAAATTTTTAAATTCCTCTTAATATTCTTTCTTAATTTGTTCATTTTTGTCAAATTAAATATTTTGCTGGCATGTTAGTTGTTAAAACACTCAACAAGCTTAATGTTTTAATATTTTTAGGGATTTGTTGAACATTAGGTAGAATTCAGCTAATTTAAAGGGGGGTTGAAATTTTTAAATTCCTCTTAATATTCTTTCTTTATTTGTTCATTTAGTTAAATTAAATATTTTCCTGGCATGTTGGGTGTCAAATCACTCAAAAGCTTAATGTTTTAATATTTTTAGGGTTTTGTTGATCATAATGTAGAATTATAAAAAAATTAAATGGGGGGTTGGAACTTTTTAATTCCTCTTAATATTCTTTCTTTATTTGTTCATTTTTGTCAAATTAAATATTTTCCTGGCATGTTAGTTGTTAAAACACTTAAGAAGCTTATTGTTTTGATATTTTTAGGGTTTTGTTGATCATAATGTAGAATTATAAAAAAATTAAATGGGGGGTTGAACTTTTAAATTCCTCTTAATATTCTTTCTTTATTTGCTCATTTTTGTCAAATTAAATATTTGGCTGGCATGTTGGTTGTCAAAACACTCAAGAAGCTTAATGTTTTAATATTTTTAGGGATTTGTTGAACATTATGTAGAATTCAGCTAATTTTAAGGGGGGGTTGAAATTTTTAAATTCCTCTTAATATTCTTTCTTTATTTGTTCATTTTTGTCAAAATAAATATTTTCCTGGCATGTTGGGTGTCAAATCACTCAAAAGCTTAATGTTTTAATATTTTTAGGGTTTTATTGATCATAATGTAGAATTATAAAAAAATTAAATGGGGGGTTGGAACTTTTAAATTCCTCTTAATATTCTTTCTTTATTTGCTCATTTTTGTCAAATTAAATTTTTTTTAGGCATGTTGGGTGTCAAATCACTCAACAAGCTTAATGTTTTAATATTTTTAGGGTTTTGTTGATCATAATGTAGAATTATAAAAAAATTAAATGGGGGGTTGGAACTTTTAAATTCCTCTTAATATTCTTTCTTTATTTGCTCATTTTTGTCAAATTAAATTTTTTTTAGGCATGATGGGTGTCAAATCACTCAACAAGCTTAATGTTTTAATATTTTTAGGGTTTTGTTGATCATAATGTAGAATTATAAAAAAATTAAATGGGGGGTTGGAACTTTTTAATTCCTCTTAATATTCTTTCTTTATTTGTTCATTTTTGTCAAATTAAATATTTTCCTGGCATGTTAGTTGTTAAAACACTTAAGAAGCTTATTGTTTTGATATTTTTAGGGTTTTGTTGATCATAATGTAGAATTATAAAAAAATTAAATGGGGGGTTGGAACTTTTAAATTCCTCTTAATATTCTTTCTTTATTTGTTCATTTTTGTTAAATTAAATATTTTCCTGGCATGTTGGGTGTCAAATCACTCAAAAGCTTAATGTTTTAATATTTTTAGGGTTTTATTGATCACAATGTAGAATTATAAAAAAATTAAATGGGGGGTTGGAACTTTTAAATTCCTCTTAATATTCTTTCTTTATTTGCTCATTTTTGTCAAATTAAATTTTTTTTAGGCATGTTGGGTGTCAAATCACTCAACAAGCTTAATGTTTTAATATTTTTAGGGATTTGTTGAACATTAGGTAGAATTCAGCTAATTTAAAGGGGGGGTTGAAATTTTTAAATTCCTCTTAATATTCTTTCTTAATTTGTTCATTTTTGTCAAATTAAATATTTTGCTGGCATGTTAGTTGTTAAAACACTCAACAAGCTTAATGTTTTAATATTTTTAGGGATTTGTTGAACATTAGGTAGAATTCAGCTAATTTAAAGGGGGGTTGAAATTTTTAAATTCCTCTTAATATTCTTTCTTTATTTGTTCATTTAGTTAAATTAAATATTTTCCTGGCATGTTGGGTGTCAAATCACTCAAAAGCTTAATGTTTTAATATTTTTAGGGTTTTGTTGATCATAATGTAGAATTATAAAAAAATTAAACGGGGGGTTGGAACTTTTTAATTCCTCTTAATATTCTTTCTTTATTTGTTCATTTTTGTCAAATTAAATATTTTCCTGGCATGTTAGTTGTTAAAACACTTAAGAAGCTTATTGTTTTGATATTTTTAGGGTTTTGTTGATCATAATGTAGAATTATAAAAAAATTAAATGGGGGGTTGAACTTTTAAATTCCTCTTAATATTCTTTCTTTATTTGCTCATTTTTGTCAAATTAAATATTTTGCTGGCATGTTGGTTGTCAAAACACTCAAGAAGCTTAATGTTTTAATATTTTTAGGGTTTTGTTGATCATAATGTAGAATTATAAAAAAATTAAATGGGGGGTTGGAACTTTTAAATTCCTCTTAATATTCTTTCTTTATTTGTTCATTTTTGTCAAATTAAATATTTTGCTGGCATGTTGGGTGTCAAATCACTTAAGAAGCTTATTGTTTTAATATTTTTAGGGTTTTATTGATCATAATGTAGAATTATAAAAAAATTAAATGGGGGGTTGGAACTTTTAAATTCCTCTTAATATTCTTTCTTTATTTGCTCATTTTTGTCAAATTAAATTTTTATTAGGCATGTTGGGTGTCAAATCACTCAACAAGCTTAATGTTTTAATATTTTTAGGGATTTGTTGAACATTAGGTAGAATTCAGCTAATTTAAAGGGGGGGTTGAAATTTTTAAATTCCTCTTAATATTCTTTCTTTATTTGTTCATTTTTGTCAAATTAAATATTTTGCTGGCATGTTAGTTGTTAAAACACTTAAGAAGCTTATTGTTTTATTATTTTTAGGGTTTTGTTGATCATAATGTAGAATTATAAAAAAATTAAAGGGGGGGTTGAAACTTTTAAATTCCTCTTAATATTCTTTCTTTATTTGCTCATTTTTGTCAAATTAAATATTTTGCTGGCATGTTGGTTGTCAAAACACTCAAGAAGCTTAATGTTTTAATATTTTTAGGGATTTGTTGAACATTATGTAGAATTCAGCTAATTTAAAGGGGGGGTTGAAATTTTTAAATTCCTCTTAATATTCTTTCTTTATTTGCTAATTTTTGTCAAATTAAATTTTTTTTAGGCATGTTGGTTGTCAAATCACTCAACAAGCTTAATGTTTTAATATTTTTAGGGTTTTGTTGATCATAATGTAGAATTATAAAAAAATTAAATGGGGGGTTGGAACTTTTTAATTCCTCTTAATATTCTTTCTTTATTTGTTCATTTTTGTCAAATTAAATATTTTCCTGGCATGTTAGTTGTTAAAACACTTAAGAAGCTTATTGTTTTGATATTTTTAGGGTTTTGTTGATCATAATGTAGAATTATAAAAAAATTAAATGGGGGGTTGGAACTTTTAAATTCCTCTTAATATTCTTTCTTTATTTGTTCATTTTTGTTAAATTAAATATTTTCCTGGCATGTTGGGTGTCAAATCACTCAAAAGCTTAATGTTTTAATATTTTTAGGGTTTTATTGATCACAATGTAGAATTATAAAAAAATTAAATGGGGGGTTGGAACTTTTAAATTCCTCTTAATATTCTTTCTTTATTTGCTCATTTTTGTCAAATTAAATTTTTTTTAGGCATGTTGGGTGTCAAATCACTCAACAAGCTTAATGTTTTAATATTTTTAGGGTTTTGTTGATCATAATGTAGAAGTATAAAAAAATTAAATGGGGGGTTGGAACTTTTTAATTCCTCTTAATATTCTTTCTTTATTTGTTCATTTTTGTCAAATTAAATATTTTCCTGGCATGTTAGTTGTTAAAACACTTAAGAAGCTTATTGTTTTGATATTTTTAGGGTTTTGTTGATCATAATGTAGAATTATAAAAAAATTAAATGGGGGGTTGAACTTTTAAATTCCTCTTAATATTCTTTCTTTATTTGTTCATTTTTGTCAAATTAAATTTTTTTTAGGCATGATGGGTGTCAAATCACTCAACAAGCTTAATGTTTTAATATTTTTAGGGTTTTGTTGATCATAATGTAGAATTATAAAAAAATTAAATGGGGGGTTGGAACTTTTTAATTCCTCTTAATATTCTTTCTTTATTTGTTCATTTTTGTCAAATTAAATATTTTCCTGGCATGTTAGTTGTTAAAACACTTAAGAAGCTTATTGTTTTGATATTTTTAGGGTTTTGTTGATCATAATGTAGAATTATAAAAAAATTAAATGGGGGGTTGAACTTTTAAATTCCTCTTAATATTCTTTCTTTATTTGCTCATTTTTGTCAAATTAAATATTTGGCTGGCATGTTGGTTGTCAAAACACTCAAGAAGCTTAATGTTTTAATATTTTTAGGGATTTGTTGAACATTATGTAGAATTCAGCTAATTTTAAGGGGGGGTTGAAATTTTTAAATTCCTCTTAATATTCTTTCTTTATTTGTTCATTTTTGTCAAAATAAATATTTTCCTGGCATGTTGGGTGTCAAATCACTCAAAAGCTTAATGTTTTAATATTTTTAGGGTTTTATTGATCATAATGTAGAATTATAAAAAAATTAAATGGGGGGTTGGAACTTTTAAATTCCTCTTAATATTCTTTCTTTATTTGCTCATTTTTGTCAAATTAAATTTTTTTTAGGCATGTTGGGTGTCAAATCACTCAACAAGCTTAATGTTTTAATATTTTTAGGGTTTTGTTGATCATAATGTAGAATTATAAAAAAATTAAAGGGGGGGTTGAAACTTTTAAATTCCTCTTAATATTCTTTCTTTATTTGCTCATTTTTGTCAAATTAAATATTTTGCTGGCATGTTGGTTGTCAAAACACTCAAGAAGCTTAATGTTTTAATATTTTTAGGGATTTGTTGAACATTATGTAGAATTCAGCTAATTTAAAGGGGGGGTTGAAATTTTTAAATTCCTCTTAATATTCTTTCTTTATTTGCTCATTTTTGTCAAATTAAATTTTTTTTAGGCATGTTGGTTGTCAAATCACTCAACAAGCTTAATGTTTTAATATTTTTAGGGTTTTGTTGATCATAATGTAGAATTATAAAAAAATTAAATGGGGGGTTGGAACTTTTTAATTCCTCTTAATATTCTTTCTTTATTTGTTCATTTTTGTCAAATTAAATATTTTCCTGGCATGTTAGTTGTTAAAACACTTAAGAAGCTTATTGTTTTGATATTTTTAGGGTTTTGTTGATCATAATGTAGAATTATAAAAAAATTAAATGGGGGGTTGGAACTTTTAAATTCCTCTTAATATTCTTTCTTTATTTGTTCATTTTTGTTAAATTAAATATTTTCCTGGCATGTTGGGTGTCAAATCACTCAAAAGCTTAATGTTTTAATATTTTTAGGGTTTTATTGATCACAATGTAGAATTATAAAAAAATTAAATGGGGGGTTGGAACTTTTAAATTTCTCTTAATATTCTTTCTTTATTTGCTCATTTTTGTCAAATTAAATTTTTTTTTGGCATGTTGGGTGTCAAATCACTCAACAAGCTTAATGTTTTAATATTTTTAGGGTTTTGTTGATCATAATGTAGAAGTATAAAAAAATTAAATGGGGGGTTGGAACTTTTTAATTCCTCTTAATATTCATACTTTATTTGTTCATTTTTGTCAAATTAAATATTTTCCTGGCATGTTAGTTGTTAAAACACTTAAGAAGCTTATTGTTTTGATATTTTTAGGGTTTTGTTGATCATAATGTAGAATTATAAAAAAATTAAATGGGGGGTTGAACTTTTAAATTCCTCTTAATATTCTTTCTTTATTTGTTCATTTTTGTCAAATTAAATTTTTTTTAGGCATGATGGGTGTCAAATCACTCAACAAGCTTAATGTTTTAATATTTTTAGGGTTTTGTTGATCATAATGTAGAATTATAAAAAAATTAAATGGGGGGTTGGAACTTTTTAATTCCTCTTAATATTCTTTCTTTATTTGTTCATTTTTGTCAAATTAAATATTTTCCTGGCATGTTAGTTGTTAAAACACTTAAGAAGCTTATTGTTTTGATATTTTTAGGGTTTTGTTGATCATAATGTAGAATTATAAAAAAATTAAATGGGGGGTTGAACTTTTAAATTCCTCTTAATATTCTTTCTTTATTTGCTCATTTTTGTCAAATTAAATATTTTGCTGGCATGTTGGTTGTCAAAACACTCAAGAAGCTTAATGTTTTAATATTTTTAGGGTTTTGTTGATCATAATGTAGAATTATAAAAAAATTAAATGGGGGGTTGGAACTTTTAAATTCCTCTTAATATTCTTTCTTTATTTGTTCATTTTTGTCAAATTAAATATTTTGCTGGCATGTTGGGTGTCAAATCACTTAAGAAGCTTATTGTTTTAATATTTTTAGGGTTTTATTGATCATAATGTAGAATTATAAAAAAATTAAATGGGGGGTTGGAACTTTTAAATTCCTCTTAATATTCTTTCTTTATTTGCTCATTTTTGTCAAATTAAATTTTTATTAGGCATGTTGGGTGTCAAATCACTCAACAAGCTTAATGTTTTAATATTTTTAGGGATTTGTTGAACATTAGGTAGAATTCAGCTAATTTAAAGGGGGGGTTGAAATTTTTAAATTCCTCTTAATATTCTTTCTTTATTTGTTCATTTTTGTCAAATTAAATATTTTGCTGGCATGTTAGTTGTTAAAACACTTAAGAAGCTTATTGTTTTATTATTTTTAGGGTTTTGTTGATCATAATGTAGAATTATAAAAAAATTAAAGGGGGGGTTGAAACTTTTAAATTCCTCTTAATATTCTTTCTTTATTTGCTCATTTTTGTCAAATTAAATATTTTGCTGGCATGTTGGTTGTCAAAACACTCAAGAAGCTTAATGTTTTAATATTTTTAGGGATTTGTTGAACATTATGTAGAATTCAGCTAATTTAAAGGGGGGGTTGAAATTTTTAAATTCCTCTTAATATTCTTTCTTTATTTGCTCATTTTTGTCAAATTAAATTTTTTTTAGGCATGTTGGTTGTCAAATCACTCAACAAGCTTAATGTTTTAATATTTTTAGGGTTTTGTTGATCATAATGTAGAATTATAAAAAAATTAAATGGGGGGTTGGAACTTTTAAATTCCTCTTAATATTCTTTCTTTATTTGTTCATTTTAGTTAAATTAAATATTTTCCTGGCATGTTGGGTGTCAAATCACTCAAAAGCTTAATGTTTTAATATTTTTAGGGTTTTGTTGATCATAATGTAGAATTATAAAAAAATTAAATGGGGGGTTGGAACTTTTTAATTCCTCTTAATATTCTTTCTTTATTTGTTCATTTTTGTCAAATTAAATATTTTCCTGGCATGTTAGTTGTTAAAACACTTAAGAAGCTTATTGTTTTGATATTTTTAGGGTTTTGTTGATCATAATGTAGAATTATAAAAAAATTAAATGGGGGGTTGAACTTTTAAATTCCTCTTAATATTCTTTCTTTATTTGCTCATTTTTGTCAAATTAAATATTTTGCTGGCATGTTGGTTGTCAAAACACTCAAGAAGCTTAATGTTTTAATATTTTTAGGGATTTGTTGAACATTATGTAGAATTCAGCTAATTTTAAGGGGGGGTTGAAATTTTTAAATTCCTCTTAATATTCTTTCTTTATTTGTTCATTTTTGTCAAAATAAATATTTTCCTGGCATGTTGGGTGTCAAATCACTCAAAAGCTTAATGTTTTAATATTTTTAGGGTTTTATTGATCATAATGTAGAATTATAAAAAAATTAAATGGGGGGTTGGAACTTTTAAATTCCTCTTAATATTCTTTCTTTATTTGCTCATTTTTGTCAAATTAAATTTTTTTTAGGCATGATGGGTGTCAAATCACTCAACAAGCTTAATGTTTTAATATTTTTAGGGTTTTGTTGATCATAATGTAGAATTATAAAAAAATTAAATGGGGGGTTGGAACTTTTAAATTCCTCTTAATATTCTTTCTTTATTTGCTCATTTTTGTCAAATTAAATTTTTTTTAGGCATGTTGGGTGTCAAATCACTCAACAAGCTTAATGTTTTAATATTTTTAGGGATTTGTTGAACATTAGGTAGAATTCAGCTAATTTAAAGGGGGGGTTGAAATTTTTAAATTCCTCTTAATATTCTTTCTTAATTTGTTCATTTTTGTCAAATTAAATATTTTGCTGGCATGTTAGTTGTTAAAACACTCAACAAGCTTAATGTTTTAATATTTTTAGGGATTTGTTGAACATTAGGTAGAATTCAGCTAATTTAAAGGGGGGTTGAAATTTTTAAATTCCTCTTAATATTCTTTCTTTATTTGTTCATTTAGTTAAATTAAATATTTTCCTGGCATGTTGGGTGTCAAATCACTCAAAAGCTTAATGTTTTAATATTTTTAGGGTTTTGTTGATCATAATGTAGAATTATAAAAAAATTAAACGGGGGGTTGGAACTTTTTAATTCCTCTTAATATTCTTTCTTTATTTGTTCATTTTTGTCAAATTAAATATTTTCCTGGCATGTTAGTTGTTAAAACACTTAAGAAGCTTATTGTTTTGATATTTTTAGGGTTTTGTTGATCATAATGTAGAATTATAAAAAAATTAAATGGGGGGTTGAACTTTTAAATTCCTCTTAATATTCTTTCTTTATTTGCTCATTTTTGTCAAATTAAATATTTTGCTGGCATGTTGGTTGTCAAAACACTCAAGAAGCTTAATGTTTTAATATTTTTAGGGTTTTGTTGATCATAATGTAGAATTATAAAAAAATTAAATGGGGGGTTGGAACTTTTAAATTCCTCTTAATATTCTTTCTTTATTTGTTCATTTTTGTCAAATTAAATATTTTGCTGGCATGTTGGGTGTCAAATCACTTAAGAAGCTTATTGTTTTAATATTTTTAGGGTTTTATTGATCATAATGTAGAATTATAAAAAAATTAAATGGGGGGTTGGAACTTTTAAATTCCTCTTAATATTCTTTCTTTATTTGCTCATTTTTGTCAAATTAAATTTTTATTAGGCATGTTGGGTGTCAAATCACTCAACAAGCTTAATGTTTTAATATTTTTAGGGATTTGTTGAACATTAGGTAGAATTCAGCTAATTTAAAGGGGGGGTTGAAATTTTTAAATTCCTCTTAATATTCTTTCTTTATTTGTTCATTTTTGTCAAATTAAATATTTTGCTGGCATGTTAGTTGTTAAAACACTTAAGAAGCTTATTGTTTTATTATTTTTAGGGTTTTGTTGATCATAATGTAGAATTATAAAAAAATTAAAGGGGGGGTTGAAACTTTTAAATTCCTCTTAATATTCTTTCTTTATTTGCTCATTTTTGTCAAATTAAATATTTTGCTGGCATGTTGGTTGTCAAAACACTCAAGAAGCTTAATGTTTTAATATTTTTAGGGATTTGTTGAACATTATGTAGAATTCAGCTAATTTAAAGGGGGGGTTGAAATTTTTAAAT
Source organism: Tuberolachnus salignus (assembly GCA_956483605.1). Lineage (NCBI taxonomy): Eukaryota > Metazoa > Arthropoda > Insecta > Hemiptera > Aphididae > Tuberolachnus > Tuberolachnus salignus. The sequence goes on along the minus strand of CATQFH010000086.1, from coordinate 234,403 downwards.
TCCTCTTAAAATTCTTTCTTTATTTGCTCATTTTTGTCAAATTAAATTTTTTTTAGGCATGTTGGTTGTCAAATCACTCAACAAGCTTAATGTTTTAATATTTTTAGGGTTTTGTTGATCATAATGTAGAATTATAAAAAAATTAAATGGGGGGTTGGAACTTTTAAATTCCTCTTAATATTCTTTCTTTATTTGTTCATTTTTGTCAAATTAAATATTTTGCTGGCATGTTAGTTGTTAAAACACTTAAGAAGCTTATTGTTTTATTATTTTTAGGGTTTTGTTGATCATAATGTAGAATTATAAAAAAATTAAAGGGGGGGTTGAAACTTTTAAATTCCTCTTAATATTCTTTCTTTATTTGCTCATTTTTGTCAAATTAAATATTTTGCTGGCATGTTGGTTGTCAAAACACTCAAGAAGCTTAATGTTTTAATATTTTTAGGGATTTGTTGAACATTATGTAGAATTCAGCTAATTTAAAGGGGGGGTTGAAATTTTTAAATTTCTCTTAATATTCTTTCTTTATTTGCTCATTTTTGTCAAATTAAATTTTTTTTAGGCATGTTGGTTGTCAAATCACTCAACAAGCTTAATGTTTTAATATTTTTAGGGTTTTGTTGATCATAATGTAGAATTATAAAAAAATTAAATGGGGGGTTGGAACTTTTAAATTCCTCTTAATATTCTTTCTTTATTTGTTCATTTTAGTTAAATTAAATATTTTCCTGGCATGTTGGGTGTCAAATCACTCAAAAGCTTAATGTTTTAATATTTTTAGGGTTTTGTTGATCATAATGTAGAATTATAAAAAAATTAAATGGGGGGTTGGAACTTTTTAATTCCTCTTAATATTCTTTCTTTATTTGTTCATTTTTGTCAAATTAAATATTTTCCTGGCATGTTAGTTGTTAAAACACTTAAGAAGCTTATTGTTTTGATATTTTTAGGGTTTTGTTGATCATAATGTAGAATTATAAAAAAATTCAATGGGGGGTTGAACTTTTAAATTCCTCTTAATATTCTTTCTTTATTTGCTCATTTTTGTCAAATTAAATATTTTGCTGGCATGTTGGTTGTCAAAACACTCAAGAAGCTTAATGTTTTAATATTTTTAGGGTTTTGTTGATCATAATGTAGAATTATAAAAAAATTAAATGGGGGGTTGGAACTTTTAAATTCCTCTTAATATTCTTTCTTTATTTGTTCATTTTTGTTAAATTAAATATTTTCCTGGCATGTTGGGTGTCAAATCACTCAAAAGCTTAATGTTTTAATATTTTTAGGCTTTTATTGATCATAATGTAGAATTATAAAAAAATTAAAGGGTGGGTTGAAACATTTAAATTCCTCTTAATATTCTTTCTTTATTTGCTCATTTTTGTCAAATTAAATATTTTGCTGGCATGTTGGTTGTCAAAACACTCAAGAAGCTTAATGTTTTAATATTTTTAGGGATTTGTTGAACATTATGTAGAATTCAGCTAATTTAAAGGGGGGGTTGAAATTTTTAAATTCCTCTTAATATTCTTTCTTTATTTGTTCATTTTTGTCAAATTAAATATTTTCCTGGCATGTTGGGTGTCAAATCACTCAAAAGCTTAATGTTTTAATATTTTTAGGGTTTTATAGATCATAATGTAGAATTATAAAAAAATTAAATGGGGGGTTGGAACTTTTAAATTCCTCTTAATATTCTTTCTTTATTTGCTCATTTTTGTCAAATTAAATTTTTTTTAGGCATGATGGGTGTCAAATCACTCAACAAGCTTAATGTTTTAATATTTTTAGGGTTTTGTTGATCATAATGTAGAATTATAAAAAAATTAAATGGGGGGTTGGAACTTTTTAATTCCTCTTAATATTCTTTCTTTATTTGTTCATTTTTGTCAAATTAAATATTTTCCTGGCATGTTAGTTGTTAAAACACTTAAGAAGCTTATTGTTTTGATATTTTTAGGGTTTTGTTGATCATAATGTAGAATTATAAAAAAATTAAATGGGGGGTTGGAACTTTTAAATTCCTCTTAATATTCTTTCTTTATTTGTTCATTTTTGTTAAATTAAATATTTTCCTGGCATGTTGGGTGTCAAATCACTCAAAAGCTTAATGTTTTAATATTTTTAGGGTTTTATTGATCACAATGTAGAATTATAAAAAAATTAAATGGGGGGTTGGAACTTTTAAATTCCTCTTAATATTCTTTCTTTATTTGCTCATTTTTGTCAAATTAAATTTTTTTTAGGCATGTTGGGTGTCAAATCACTCAACAAGCTTAATGTTTTAATATTTTTAGGGTTTTGTTGATCATAATGTAGAAGTATAAAAAAATTAAATGGGGGGTTGGAACTTTTTAATTCCTCTTAATATTCTTTCTTTATTTGTTCATTTTTGTCAAATTAAATATTTTCCTGGCATGTTAGTTGTTAAAACACTTAAGAAGCTTATTGTTTTGATATTTTTAGGGTTTTGTTGATCATAATGTAGAATTATAAAAAAATTAAATGGGGGGTTGAACTTTTAAATTCCTCTTAATATTCTTTCTTTATTTGTTCATTTTTGTCAAATTAAATATTTGGCTGGCATGTTGGGTGTCAAATCACTCAAAAGCTTAATGTTTTAATATTTTTAGGGTTTTATAGATCATAATGTAGAATTATAAAAAAATTAAATGGGGGGTTGGAACTTTTAAATTCCTCTTAATATTCTTTCTTTATTTGCTCATTTTTGTCAAATTAAATTTTTATTAGGCATGTTGGGTGTCAAATCACTCAACAAGCTTAATGTTTTAATATTTTTAGGGATTTGTTGAACATTAGGTAGAATTCAGCTAATTTAAAGGGGGGGTTGAAATTTTTAAATTCCTCTTAATATTCTTTCTTTATTTGTTCATTTTTGTCAAATTAAATATTTTGCTGGCATGTTAGTTGTTAAAACACTTAAGAAGCTTATTGTTTTATTATTTTTAGGGTTTTGTTGATCATAATGTAGAATTATAAAAAAATTAAAGGGGGGGTTGAAACTTTTAAATTCCTCTTAATATTCTTTCTTTATTTGCTCATTTTTGTCAAATTAAATATTTTGCTGGCATGTTGGTTGTCAAAACACTCAAGAAGCTTAATGTTTTAATATTTTTAGGGATTTGTTGAACATTATGTAGAATTCAGCTAATTTAAAGGGGGGGTTGAAATTTTTAAATTCCTCTTAAAATTCTTTCTTTATTTGCTCATTTTTGTCAAATTAAATTTTTTTTAGGCATGTTGGGTGTCAAATCACTCAACAAGCTTAATGTTTTAATATTTTTAGGGTTTTGTTGATCATAATGTAGAATTATAAAAAAATTAAATGGGGGGTTGGAACTTTTAAATTCCTCTTAATATTCTTTCTTTATTTGCTCATTTTTGTCAAATTAAATTTTTTTTAGGCATGATGGGTGTCAAATCACTCAACAAGCTTAATGTTTTAATATTTTTAGGGTTTTGTTGATCATAATGTAGAATTATAAAAAAATTAAATGGGGGGTTGGAACTTTTTAATTCCTCTTAATATTCTTTCTTTATTTGTTCATTTTTGTCAAATTAAATATTTTCCTGGCATGTTAGTTGTTAAAACACTTAAGAAGCTTATTGTTTTGATATTTTTAGGGTTTTGTTGATCATAATGTAGAATTATAAAAAAATTAAATGGGGGGTTGGAACTTTTAAATTCCTCTTAATATTCTTTCTTTATTTGTTCATTTTTGTTAAATTAAATATTTTCCTGGCATGTTGGGTGTCAAATCACTCAAAAGCTTAATGTTTTAATATTTTTAGGGTTTTATTGATCACAATGTAGAATTATAAAAAAATTAAATGGGGGGTTGGAACTTTTAAATTCCTCTTAATATTCTTTCTTTATTTGCTCATTTTTGTCAAATTAAATTTTTTTTAGGCATGTTGGGTGTCAAATCACTCAACAAGCTTAATGTTTTAATATTTTTAGGGATTTGTTGAACATTAGGTAGAATTCAGCTAATTTAAAGGGGGGTTGAAATTTTTAAATTCCTCTTAATATTCTTTCTTTATTTGTTCATTTAGTTAAATTAAATATTTTCCTGGCATGTTGGGTGTCAAATCACTCAAAAGCTTAATGTTTTAATATTTTTAGGGTTTTGTTGATCATAATGTAGAATTATAAAAAAATTAAACGGGGGGTTGGAACTTTTTAATTCCTCTTAATATTCTTTCTTTATTTGTTCATTTTTGTCAAATTAAATATTTTCCTGGCATGTTAGTTGTTAAAACACTTAAGAAGCTTATTGTTTTGATATTTTTAGGGTTTTGTTGATCATAATGTAGAATTATAAAAAAATTAAATGGGGGGTTGAACTTTTAAATTCCTCTTAATATTCTTTCTTTATTTGCTCATTTTTGTCAAATTAAATATTTTGCTGGCATGTTGGTTGTCAAAACACTCAAGAAGCTTAATGTTTTAATATTTTTAGGGTTTTGTTGATCATAATGTAGAATTATAAAAAAATTAAATGGGGGGTTGGAACTTTTAAATTCCTCTTAATATTCTTTCTTTATTTGTTCATTTTTGTCAAATTAAATATTTTGCTGGCATGTTGGGTGTCAAATCACTTAAGAAGCTTATTGTTTTAATATTTTTAGGGTTTTATTGATCATAATGTAGAATTATAAAAAAATTAAATGGGGGGTTGGAACTTTTAAATTCCTCTTAATATTCTTTCTTTATTTGCTCATTTTTGTCAAATTAAATTTTTATTAGGCATGTTGGGTGTCAAATCACTCAACAAGCTTAATGTTTTAATATTTTTAGGGATTTGTTGAACATTAGGTAGAATTCAGCTAATTTAAAGGGGGGGTTGAAATTTTTAAATTCCTCTTAATATTCTTTCTTTATTTGTTCATTTTTGTCAAATTAAATATTTTGCTGGCATGTTAGTTGTTAAAACACTTAAGAAGCTTATTGTTTTATTATTTTTAGGGTTTTGTTGATCATAATGTAGAATTATAAAAAAATTAAAGGGGGGGTTGAAACTTTTAAATTCCTCTTAATATTCTTTCTTTATTTGCTCATTTTTGTCAAATTAAATATTTTGCTGGCATGTTGGTTGTCAAAACACTCAAGAAGCTTAATGTTTTAATATTTTTAGGGATTTGTTGAACATTATGTAGAATTCAGCTAATTTAAAGGGGGGGTTGAAATTTTTAAATTCCTCTTAATATTCTTTCTTTATTTGCTCATTTTTGTCAAATTAAATTTTTTTTAGGCATGTTGGTTGTCAAATCACTCAACAAGCTTAATGTTTTAATATTTTTAGGGTTTTGTTGATCATAATGTAGAATTATAAAAAAATTAAATGGGGGGTTGGAACTTTTAAATTCCTCTTAATATTCTTTCTTTATTTGTTCATTTTAGTTAAATTAAATATTTTCCTGGCATGTTGGGTGTCAAATCACTCAAAAGCTTAATGTTTTAATATTTTTAGGGTTTTGTTGATCATAATGTAGAATTATAAAAAAATTAAATGGGGGGTTGGAACTTTTTAATTCCTCTTAATATTCTTTCTTTATTTGTTCATTTTTGTCAAATTAAATATTTTCCTGGCATGTTAGTTGTTAAAACACTTAAGAAGCTTATTGTTTTGATATTTTTAGGGTTTTGTTGATCATAATGTAGAATTATAAAAAAATTAAATGGGGGGTTGAACTTTTAAATTCCTCTTAATATTCTTTCTTTATTTGCTCATTTTTGTCAAATTAAATATTTTGCTGGCATGTTGGTTGTCAAAACACTCAAGAAGCTTAATGTTTTAATATTTTTAGGGTTTTGTTGATCATAATGTAGAATTATAAAAAAATTAAATGGGGGGTTGAACTTTTAAATTCCTCTTAATATTCTTTCTTTATTTGCTCATTTTTGTCAAATTAAATATTTGGCTGGCATGTTGGTTGTCAAAACACTCAAGAAGCTTAATGTTTTAATATTTTTAGGGATTTGTTGAACATTATGTAGAATTCAGCTAATTTTAAGGGGGGGTTGAAATTTTTAAATTCCTCTTAATATTCTTTCTTTATTTGTTCATTTTTGTCAAAATAAATATTTTCCTGGCATGTTGGGTGTCAAATCACTCAAAAGCTTAATGTTTTAATATTTTTAGGGTTTTATTGATCATAATGTAGAATTATAAAAAAATTAAATGGGGGGTTGGAACTTTTAAATTCCTCTTAATATTCTTTCTTTATTTGCTCATTTTTGTCAAATTAAATTTTTTTTAGGCATGTTGGGTGTCAAATCACTCAACAAGCTTAATGTTTTAATATTTTTAGGGTTTTGTTGATCATAATGTAGAATTATAAAAAAATTAAATGGGGGGTTGGAACTTTTAAATTCCTCTTAATATTCTTTCTTTATTTGCTCATTTTTGTCAAATTAAATTTTTTTTAGGCATGATGGGTGTCAAATCACTCAACAAGCTTAATGTTTTAATATTTTTAGGGTTTTGTTGATCATAATGTAGAATTATAAAAAAATTAAATGGGGGGTTGGAACTTTTAAATTCCTCTTAATATTCTTTCTTTATTTGCTCATTTTTGTCAAATTAAATTTTTTTTAGGCATGTTGGGTGTCAAATCACTCAACAAGCTTAATGTTTTAATATTTTTAGGGATTTGTTGAACATTAGGTAGAATTCAGCTAATTTAAAGGGGGGGTTGAAATTTTTAAATTCCTCTTAATATTCTTTCTTAATTTGTTCATTTTTGTCAAATTAAATATTTTGCTGGCATGTTAGTTGTTAAAACACTCAACAAGCTTAATGTTTTAATATTTTTAGGGATTTGTTGAACATTAGGTAGAATTCAGCTAATTTAAAGGGGGGTTGAAATTTTTAAATTCCTCTTAATATTCTTTCTTTATTTGTTCATTTAGTTAAATTAAATATTTTCCTGGCATGTTGGGTGTCAAATCACTCAAAAGCTTAATGTTTTAATATTTTTAGGGTTTTGTTGATCATAATGTAGAATTATAAAAAAATTAAACGGGGGGTTGGAACTTTTTAATTCCTCTTAATATTCTTTCTTTATTTGTTCATTTTTGTCAAATTAAATATTTTCCTGGCATGTTAGTTGTTAAAACACTTAAGAAGCTTATTGTTTTGATATTTTTAGGGTTTTGTTGATCATAATGTAGAATTATAAAAAAATTAAATGGGGGGTTGAACTTTTAAATTCCTCTTAATATTCTTTCTTTATTTGCTCATTTTTGTCAAATTAAATATTTTGCTGGCATGTTGGTTGTCAAAACACTCAAGAAGCTTAATGTTTTAATATTTTTAGGGTTTTGTTGATCATAATGTAGAATTATAAAAAAATTAAATGGGGGGTTGGAACTTTTAAATTCCTCTTAATATTCTTTCTTTATTTGTTCATTTTTGTCAAATTAAATATTTTGCTGGCATGTTGGGTGTCAAATCACTTAAGAAGCTTATTGTTTTAATATTTTTAGGGTTTTATTGATCATAATGTAGAATTATAAAAAAATTAAATGGGGGGTTGGAACTTTTAAATTCCTCTTAATATTCTTTCTTTATTTGCTCATTTTTGTCAAATTAAATTTTTATTAGGCATGTTGGGTGTCAAATCACTCAACAAGCTTAATGTTTTAATATTTTTAGGGATTTGTTGAACATTAGGTAGAATTCAGCTAATTTAAAGGGGGGGTTGAAATTTTTAAATTCCTCTTAATATTCTTTCTTTATTTGTTCATTTTTGTCAAATTAAATATTTTGCTGGCATGTTAGTTGTTAAAACACTTAAGAAGCTTATTGTTTTATTATTTTTAGGGTTTTGTTGATCATAATGTAGAATTATAAAAAAATTAAAGGGGGGGTTGAAACTTTTAAATTCCTCTTAATATTCTTTCTTTATTTGCTCATTTTTGTCAAATTAAATATTTTGCTGGCATGTTGGTTGTCAAAACACTCAAGAAGCTTAATGTTTTAATATTTTTAGGGATTTGTTGAACATTATGTAGAATTCAGCTAATTTAAAGGGGGGGTTGAAATTTTTAAATTTCTCTTAATATTCTTTCTTTATTTGCTCATTTTTGTCAAATTAAATTTTTTTTAGGCATGTTGGTTGTCAAATCACTCAACAAGCTTAATGTTTTAATATTTTTAGGGTTTTGTTGATCATAATGTAGAATTATAAAAAAATTAAATGGGGGGTTGGAACTTTTAAATTCCTCTTAATATTCTTTCTTTATTTGTTCATTTTAGTTAAATTAAATATTTTCCTGGCATGTTGGGTGTCAAATCACTCAAAAGCTTAATGTTTTAATATTTTTAGGGTTTTGTTGATCATAATGTAGAATTATAAAAAAATTAAATGGGGGGTTGGAACTTTTTAATTCCTCTTAATATTCTTTCTTTATTTGTTCATTTTTGTCAAATTAAATATTTTCCTGGCATGTTAGTTGTTAAAACACTTAAGAAGCTTATTGTTTTGATATTTTTAGGGTTTTGTTGATCATAATGTAGAATTATAAAAAAATTCAATGGGGGGTTGAACTTTTAAATTCCTCTTAATATTCTTTCTTTATTTGCTCATTTTTGTCAAATTAAATATTTTGCTGGCATGTTGGTTGTCAAAACACTCAAGAAGCTTAATGTTTTAATATTTTTAGGGTTTTGTTGATCATAATGTAGAATTATAAAAAAATTAAATGGGGGGTTGGAACTTTTAAATTCCTCTTAATATTCTTTCTTTATTTGTTCATTTTTGTTAAATTAAATATTTTCCTGGCATGTTGGGTGTCAAATCACTCAAAAGCTTAATGTTTTAATATTTTTAGGCTTTTATTGATCATAATGTAGAATTATAAAAAAATTAAAGGGTGGGTTGAAACATTTAAATTCCTCTTAATATTCTTTCTTTATTTGCTCATTTTTGTCAAATTAAATATTTTGCTGGCATGTTGGTTGTCAAAACACTCAAGAAGCTTAATGTTTTAATATTTTTAGGGATTTGTTGAACATTATGTAGAATTCAGCTAATTTAAAGGGGGGGTTGAAATTTTTAAATTCCTCTTAATATTCTTTCTTTATTTGTTCATTTTTGTCAAATTAAATATTTTCCTGGCATGTTGGGTGTCAAATCACTCAAAAGCTTAATGTTTTAATATTTTTAGGGTTTTATAGATCATAATGTAGAATTATAAAAAAATTAAATGGGGGGTTGGAACTTTTAAATTCCTCTTAATATTCTTTCTTTATTTGCTCATTTTTGTCAAATTAAATTTTTTTTAGGCATGATGGGTGTCAAATCACTCAACAAGCTTAATGTTTTAATATTTTTAGGGTTTTGTTGATCATAATGTAGAATTATAAAAAAATTAAATGGGGGGTTGGAACTTTTTAATTCCTCTTAATATTCTTTCTTTATTTGTTCATTTTTGTCAAATTAAATATTTTCCTGGCATGTTAGTTGTTAAAACACTTAAGAAGCTTATTGTTTTGATATTTTTAGGGTTTTGTTGATCATAATGTAGAATTATAAAAAAATTAAATGGGGGGTTGGAACTTTTAAATTCCTCTTAATATTCTTTCTTTATTTGTTCATTTTTGTTAAATTAAATATTTTCCTGGCATGTTGGGTGTCAAATCACTCAAAAGCTTAATGTTTTAATATTTTTAGGGTTTTATTGATCACAATGTAGAATTATAAAAAAATTAAATGGGGGGTTGAACTTTTAAATTCCTCTTAATATTCTTTCTTTATTTGTTCATTTTTGTCAAATTAAATATTTGGCTGGCATGTTGGGTGTCAAATCACTCAAAAGCTTAATGTTTTAATATTTTTAGGGTTTTATAGATCATAATGTAGAATTATAAAAAAATTAAATGGGGGGTTGGAACTTTTAAATTCCTCTTAATATTCTTTCTTTATTTGCTCATTTTTGTCAAATTAAATTTTTATTAGGCATGTTGGGTGTCAAATCACTCAACAAGCTTAATGTTTTAATATTTTTAGGGATTTGTTGAACATTAGGTAGAATTCAGCTAATTTAAAGGGGGGGTTGAAATTTTTAAATTCCTCTTAATATTCTTTCTTTATTTGTTCATTTTTGTCAAATTAAATATTTTGCTGGCATGTTAGTTGTTAAAACACTTAAGAAGCTTATTGTTTTATTATTTTTAGGGTTTTGTTGATCATAATGTAGAATTATAAAAAAATTAAAGGGGGGGTTGAAACTTTTAAATTCCTCTTAATATTCTTTCTTTATTTGCTCATTTTTGTCAAATTAAATATTTTGCTGGCATGTTGGTTGTCAAAACACTCAAGAAGCTTAATGTTTTAATATTTTTAGGGATTTGTTGAACATTATGTAGAATTCAGCTAATTTAAAGGGGGGGTTGAAATTTTTAAATTCCTCTTAATATTCTTTCTTTATTTGCTCATTTTTGTCAAATTAAATTTTTTTTAGGCATGTTGGTTGTCAAATCACTCAACAAGCTTAATGTTTTAATATTTTTAGGGTTTTGTTGATCATAATGTAGAATTATAAAAAAATTAAATGGGGGGTTGGAACTTTTAAATTCCTCTTAATATTCTTTCTTTATTTGTTCATTTTAGTTAAATTAAATATTTTCCTGGCATGTTGGGTGTCAAATCACTCAAAAGCTTAATGTTTTAATATTTTTAGGGTTTTGTTGATCATAATGTAGAATTATAAAAAAATTAAATGGGGGGGTTGGAACTTTTTAATTCCTCTTAATATTCTTTCTTTATTTGTTCATTTTTGTCAAATTAAATATTTTCCTGGCATGTTAGTTGTTAAAACACTTAAGAAGCTTATTGTTTTGATATTTTTAGGGTTTTGTTGATCATAATGTAGAATTATAAAAAAATTAAATGGGGGGTTGAACTTTTAAATTCCTCTTAATATTCTTTCTTTATTTGCTCATTTTTGTCAAATTAAATATTTTGCTGGCATGTTGGTTGTCAAAACACTCAAGAAGCTTAATGTTTTAATATTTTTAGGGTTTTGTTGATCATAATGTAGAATTATAAAAAAATTAAATGGGGGGTTGAACTTTTAAATTCCTCTTAATATTCTTTCTTTATTTGCTCATTTTTGTCAAATTAAATATTTGGCTGGCATGTTGGTTGTCAAAACACTCAAGAAGCTTAATGTTTTAATATTTTTAGGGATTTGTTGAACATTATGTAGAATTCAGCTAATTTTAAGGGGGGGTTGAAATTTTTAAATTCCTCTTAATATTCTTTCTTTATTTGTTCATTTTTGTCAAAATAAATATTTTCCTGGCATGTTGGGTGTCAAATCACTCAAAAGCTTAATGTTTTAATATTTTTAGGGTTTTATTGATCATAATGTAGAATTATAAAAAAATTAAATGGGGGGTTGGAACTTTTAAATTCCTCTTAATATTCTTTCTTTATTTGCTCATTTTTGTCAAATTAAATTTTTTTTAGGCATGTTGGGTGTCAAATCACTCAACAAGCTTAATGTTTTAATATTTTTAGGGTTTTGTTGATCATAATGTAGAATTATAAAAAAATTAAATGGGGGGTTGGAACTTTTAAATTCCTCTTAATATTCTTTCTTTATTTGCTCATTTTTGTCAAATTAAATTTTTTTTAGGCATGATGGGTGTCAAATCACTCAACAAGCTTAATGTTTTAATATTTTTAGGGTTTTGTTGATCATAATGTAGAATTATAAAAAAATTAAATGGGGGGTTGGAACTTTTAAATTCCTCTTAATATTCTTTCTTTATTTGCTCATTTTTGTCAAATTAAATTTTTTTTAGGCATGTTGGGTGTCAAATCACTCAACAAGCTTAATGTTTTAATATTTTTAGGGATTTGTTGAACATTAGGTAGAATTCAGCTAATTTAAAGGGGGGGTTGAAATTTTTAAATTCCTCTTAATATTCTTTCTTAATTTGTTCATTTTTGTCAAATTAAATATTTTGCTGGCATGTTAGTTGTTAAAACACTCAACAAGCTTAATGTTTTAATATTTTTAGGGATTTGTTGAACATTAGGTAGAATTCAGCTAATTTAAAGGGGGGTTGAAATTTTTAAATTCCTCTTAATATTCTTTCTTTATTTGTTCATTTAGTTAAATTAAATATTTTCCTGGCATGTTGGGTGTCAAATCACTCAAAAGCTTAATGTTTTAATATTTTTAGGGTTTTGTTGATCATAATGTAGAATTATAAAAAAATTAAACGGGGGGTTGGAACTTTTTAATTCCTCTTAATATTCTTTCTTTATTTGTTCATTTTTGTCAAATTAAATATTTTCCTGGCATGTTAGTTGTTAAAACACTTAAGAAGCTTATTGTTTTGATATTTTTAGGGTTTTGTTGATCATAATGTAGAATTATAAAAAAATTAAATGGGGGGTTGAACTTTTAAATTCCTCTTAATATTCTTTCTTTATTTGCTCATTTTTGTCAAATTAAATATTTTGCTGGCATGTTGGTTGTCAAAACACTCAAGAAGCTTAATGTTTTAATATTTTTAGGGTTTTGTTGATCATAATGTAGAATTATAAAAAAATTAAATGGGGGGTTGGAACTTTTAAATTCCTCTTAATATTCTTTCTTTATTTGTTCATTTTTGTCAAATTAAATATTTTGCTGGCATGTTGGGTGTCAAATCACTTAAGAAGCTTATTGTTTTAATATTTTTAGGGTTTTATTGATCATAATGTAGAATTATAAAAAAATTAAATGGGGGGTTGGAACTTTTAAATTCCTCTTAATATTCTTTCTTTATTTGCTCATTTTTGTCAAATTAAATTTTTATTAGGCATGTTGGGTGTCAAATCACTCAACAAGCTTAATGTTTTAATATTTTTAGGGATTTGTTGAACATTAGGTAGAATTCAGCTAATTTAAAGGGGGGGTTGAAATTTTTAAATTCCTCTTAATATTCTTTCTTTATTTGTTCATTTTTGTCAAATTAAATATTTTGCTGGCATGTTAGTTGTTAAAACACTTAAGAAGCTTATTGTTTTATTATTTTTAGGGTTTTGTTGATCATAATGTAGAATTATAAAAAAATTAAAGGGGGGGTTGAAACTTTTAAATTCCTCTTAATATTCTTTCTTTATTTGCTCATTTTTGTCAAATTAAATATTTTGCTGGCATGTTGGTTGTCAAAACACTCAAGAAGCTTAATGTTTTAATATTTTTAGGGATTTGTTGAACATTATGTAGAATTCAGCTAATTTAAAGGGGGGGTTGAAATTTTTAAATTCCTCTTAATATTCTTTCTTTATTTGCTCATTTTTGTCAAATTAAATTTTTTTTAGGCATGTTGGTTGTCAAATCACTCAACAAGCTTAATGTTTTAATATTTTTAGGGTTTTGTTGATCATAATGTAGAATTATAAAAAAATTAAATGGGGGGTTGGAACTTTTAAATTCCTCTTAATATTCTTTCTTTATTTGTTCATTTTAGTTAAATTAAATATTTTCCTGGCATGTTGGGTGTCAAATCACTCAAAAGCTTAATGTTTTAATATTTTTAGGGTTTTGTTGATCATAATGTAGAATTATAAAAAAATTAAATGGGGGGTTGGAACTTTTTAATTCCTCTTAATATTCTTTCTTTATTTGTTCATTTTTGTCAAATTAAATATTTTCCTGGCATGTTAGTTGTTAAAACACTTAAGAAGCTTATTGTTTTGATATTTTTAGGGTTTTGTTGATCATAATGTAGAATTATAAAAAAATTAAATGGGGGGTTGAACTTTTAAATTCCTCTTAATATTCTTTCTTTATTTGCTCATTTTTGTCAAATTAAATATTTTGCTGGCATGTTGGTTGTCAAAACACTCAAGAAGCTTAATGTTTTAATATTTTTAGGGTTTTGTTGATCATAATGTAGAATTATAAAAAAATTAAATGGGGGGTTGAACTTTTAAATTCCTCTTAATATTCTTTCTTTATTTGCTCATTTTTGTCAAATTAAATATTTGGCTGGCATGTTGGTTGTCAAAACACTCAAGAAGCTTAATGTTTTAATATTTTTAGGGATTTGTTGAACATTATGTAGAATTCAGCTAATTTTAAGGGGGGGTTGAAATTTTTAAATTCCTCTTAATATTCTTTCTTTATTTGTTCATTTTTGTCAAAATAAATATTTTCCTGGCATGTTGGGTGTCAAATCACTCAAAAGCTTAATGTTTTAATATTTTTAGGGTTTTATTGATCATAATGTAGAATTATAAAAAAATTAAATGGGGGGTTGGAACTTTTAAATTCCTCTTAATATTCTTTCTTTATTTGCTCATTTTTGTCAAATTAAATTTTTTTTAGGCATGTTGGGTGTCAAATCACTCAACAAGCTTAATGTTTTAATATTTTTAGGGTTTTGTTGATCATAATGTAGAATTATAAAAAAATTAAATGGGGGGTTGGAACTTTTAAATTCCTCTTAATATTCTTTCTTTATTTGCTCATTTTTGTCAAATTAAATTTTTTTTAGGCATGATGGGTGTCAAATCACTCAACAAGCTTAATGTTTTAATATTTTTAGGGTTTTGTTGATCATAATGTAGAATTATAAAAAAATTAAATGGGGGGTTGGAACTTTTAAATTCCTCTTAATATTCTTTCTTTATTTGCTCATTTTTGTCAAATTAAATTTTTTTTAGGCATGTTGGGTGTCAAATCACTCAACAAGCTTAATGTTTTAATATTTTTAGGGATTTGTTGAACATTAGGTAGAATTCAGCTAATTTAAAGGGGGGGTTGAAATTTTTAAATTCCTCTTAATATTCTTTCTTAATTTGTTCATTTTTGTCAAATTAAATATTTTGCTGGCATGTTAGTTGTTAAAACACTCAACAAGCTTAATGTTTTAATATTTTTAGGGATTTGTTGAACATTAGGTAGAATTCAGCTAATTTAAAGGGGGGTTGAAATTTTTAAATTCCTCTTAATATTCTTTCTTTATTTGTTCATTTAGTTAAATTAAATATTTTCCTGGCATGTTGGGTGTCAAATCACTCAAAAGCTTAATGTTTTAATATTTTTAGGGTTTTGTTGATCATAATGTAGAATTATAAAAAAATTAAACGGGGGGTTGGAACTTTTTAATTCCTCTTAATATTCTTTCTTTATTTGTTCATTTTTGTCAAATTAAATATTTTCCTGGCATGTTAGTTGTTAAAACACTTAAGAAGCTTATTGTTTTGATATTTTTAGGGTTTTGTTGATCATAATGTAGAATTATAAAAAAATTAAATGGGGGGTTGAACTTTTAAATTCCTCTTAATATTCTTTCTTTATTTGCTCATTTTTGTCAAATTAAATATTTTGCTGGCATGTTGGTTGTCAAAACACTCAAGAAGCTTAATGTTTTAATATTTTTAGGGTTTTGTTGATCATAATGTAGAATTATAAAAAAATTAAATGGGGGGTTGGAACTTTTAAATTCCTCTTAATATTCTTTCTTTATTTGTTCATTTTTGTCAAATTAAATATTTTGCTGGCATGTTGGGTGTCAAATCACTTAAGAAGCTTATTGTTTTAATATTTTTAGGGTTTTATTGATCATAATGTAGAATTATAAAAAAATTAAATGGGGGGTTGGAACTTTTAAATTCCTCTTAATATTCTTTCTTTATTTGCTCATTTTTGTCAAATTAAATTTTTATTAGGCATGTTGGGTGTCAAATCACTCAACAAGCTTAATGTTTTAATATTTTTAGGGATTTGTTGAACATTAGGTAGAATTCAGCTAATTTAAAGGGGGGGTTGAAATTTTTAAATTCCTCTTAATATTCTTTCTTTATTTGTTCATTTTTGTCAAATTAAATATTTTGCTGGCATGTTAGTTGTTAAAACACTTAAGAAGCTTATTGTTTTATTATTTTTAGGGTTTTGTTGATCATAATGTAGAATTATAAAAAAATTAAAGGGGGGGTTGAAACTTTTAAATTCCTCTTAATATTCTTTCTTTATTTGCTCATTTTTGTCAAATTAAATATTTTGCTGGCATGTTGGTTGTCAAAACACTCAAGAAGCTTAATGTTTTAATATTTTTAGGGATTTGTTGAACATTATGTAGAATTCAGCTAATTTAAAGGGGGGGTTGAAATTTTTAAATTTCTCTTAATATTCTTTCTTTATTTGCTCATTTTTGTCAAATTAAATTTTTTTTAGGCATGTTGGTTGTCAAATCACTCAACAAGCTTAATGTTTTAATATTTTTAGGGTTTTGTTGATCATAATGTAGAATTATAAAAAAATTAAATGGGGGGTTGGAACTTTTAAATTCCTCTTAATATTCTTTCTTTATTTGTTCATTTTAGTTAAATTAAATATTTTCCTGGCATGTTGGGTGTCAAATCACTCAAAAGCTTAATGTTTTAATATTTTTAGGGTTTTGTTGATCATAATGTAGAATTATAAAAAAATTAAATGGGGGGTTGGAACTTTTTAATTCCTCTTAATATTCTTTCTTTATTTGTTCATTTTTGTCAAATTAAATATTTTCCTGGCATGTTAGTTGTTAAAACACTTAAGAAGCTTATTGTTTTGATATTTTTAGGGTTTTGTTGATCATAATGTAGAATTATAAAAAAATTCAATGGGGGGTTGAACTTTTAAATTCCTCTTAATATTCTTTCTTTATTTGCTCATTTTTGTCAAATTAAATATTTTGCTGGCATGTTGGTTGTCAAAACACTCAAGAAGCTTAATGTTTTAATATTTTTAGGGTTTTGTTGATCATAATGTAGAATTATAAAAAAATTAAATGGGGGGTTGGAACTTTTAAATTCCTCTTAATATTCTTTCTTTATTTGTTCATTTTTGTTAAATTAAATATTTTCCTGGCATGTTGGGTGTCAAATCACTCAAAAGCTTAATGTTTTAATATTTTTAGGCTTTTATTGATCATAATGTAGAATTATAAAAAAATTAAAGGGTGGGTTGAAACATTTAAATTCCTCTTAATATTCTTTCTTTATTTGCTCATTTTTGTCAAATTAAATATTTTGCTGGCATGTTGGTTGTCAAAACACTCAAGAAGCTTAATGTTTTAATATTTTTAGGGATTTGTTGAACATTATGTAGAATTCAGCTAATTTAAAGGGGGGGTTGAAATTTTTAAATTCCTCTTAATATTCTTTCTTTATTTGTTCATTTTTGTCAAATTAAATATTTTCCTGGCATGTTGGGTGTCAAATCACTCAAAAGCTTAATGTTTTAATATTTTTAGGGTTTTATAGATCATAATGTAGAATTATAAAAAAATTAAATGGGGGGTTGGAACTTTTAAATTCCTCTTAATATTCTTTCTTTATTTGCTCATTTTTGTCAAATTAAATTTTTTTTAGGCATGATGGGTGTCAAATCACTCAACAAGCTTAATGTTTTAATATTTTTAGGGTTTTGTTGATCATAATGTAGAATTATAAAAAAATTAAATGGGGGGTTGGAACTTTTTAATTCCTCTTAATATTCTTTCTTTATTTGTTCATTTTTGTCAAATTAAATATTTTCCTGGCATGTTAGTTGTTAAAACACTTAAGAAGCTTATTGTTTTGATATTTTTAGGGTTTTGTTGATCATAATGTAGAATTATAAAAAAATTAAATGGGGGGTTGGAACTTTTAAATTCCTCTTAATATTCTTTCTTTATTTGTTCATTTTTGTTAAATTAAATATTTTCCTGGCATGTTGGGTGTCAAATCACTCAAAAGCTTAATGTTTTAATATTTTTAGGGTTTTATTGATCACAATGTAGAATTATAAAAAAATTAAATGGGGGGTTGAACTTTTAAATTCCTCTTAATATTCTTTCTTTATTTGTTCATTTTTGTCAAATTAAATATTTGGCTGGCATGTTGGGTGTCAAATCACTCAAAAGCTTAATGTTTTAATATTTTTAGGGTTTTATAGATCATAATGTAGAATTATAAAAAAATTAAATGGGGGGTTGGAACTTTTAAATTCCTCTTAATATTCTTTCTTTATTTGCTCATTTTTGTCAAATTAAATTTTTATTAGGCATGTTGGGTGTCAAATCACTCAACAAGCTTAATGTTTTAATATTTTTAGGGATTTGTTGAACATTAGGTAGAATTCAGCTAATTTAAAGGGGGGGTTGAAATTTTTAAATTCCTCTTAATATTCTTTCTTTATTTGTTCATTTTTGTCAAATTAAATATTTTGCTGGCATGTTAGTTGTTAAAACACTTAAGAAGCTTATTGTTTTATTATTTTTAGGGTTTTGTTGATCATAATGTAGAATTATAAAAAAATTAAAGGGGGGGTTGAAACTTTTAAATTCCTCTTAATATTCTTTCTTTATTTGCTCATTTTTGTCAAATTAAATATTTTGCTGGCATGTTGGTTGTCAAAACACTCAAGAAGCTTAATGTTTTAATATTTTTAGGGATTTGTTGAACATCATGTAGAATTCAGCTAATTTAAAGGGGGGGTTGAAATTTTTAAATTCCTCTTAATATTCTTTCTTTATTTGCTCATTTTTGTCAAATTAAATTTTTTTTAGGCATGTTGGTTGTCAAATCACTCAACAAGCTTAATGTTTTAATATTTTTAGGGTTTTGTTGATCATAATGTAGAATTATAAAAAAATTAAATGGGGGGTTGGAACTTTTAAATTCCTCTTAATATTCTTTCTTTATTTGTTCATTTTAGTTAAATTAAATATTTTCCTGGCATGTTGGGTGTCAAATCACTCAAAAGCTTAATGTTTTAATATTTTTAGGGTTTTGTTGATCATAATGTAGAATTATAAAAAAATTAAATGGGGGGGTTGGAACTTTTTAATTCCTCTTAATATTCTTTCTTTATTTGTTCATTTTTGTCAAATTAAATATTTTCCTGGCATGTTAGTTGTTAAAACACTTAAGAAGCTTATTGTTTTGATATTTTTAGGGTTTTGTTGATCATAATGTAGAATTATAAAAAAATTAAATGGGGGGTTGAACTTTTAAATTCCTCTTAATATTCTTTCTTTATTTGCTCATTTTTGTCAAATTAAATATTTTGCTGGCATGTTGGTTGTCAAAACACTCAAGAAGCTTAATGTTTTAATATTTTTAGGGTTTTGTTGATCATAATGTAGAATTATAAAAAAATTAAATGGGGGGTTGAACTTTTAAATTCCTCTTAATATTCTTTCTTTATTTGCTCATTTTTGTCAAATTAAATATTTGGCTGGCATGTTGGTTGTCAAAACACTCAAGAAGCTTAATGTTTTAATATTTTTAGGGATTTGTTGAACATTATGTAGAATTCAGCTAATTTTAAGGGGGGGTTGAAATTTTTAAATTCCTCTTAATATTCTTTCTTTATTTGTTCATTTTTGTCAAAATAAATATTTTCCTGGCATGTTGGGTGTCAAATCACTCAAAAGCTTAATGTTTTAATATTTTTAGGGTTTTATTGATCATAATGTAGAATTATAAAAAAATTAAATGGGGGGTTGGAACTTTTAAATTCCTCTTAATATTCTTTCATTATTTGCTCATTTTTGTCAAATTAAATTTTTTTTAGGCATGTTGGGTGTCAAATCACTCAACAAGCTTAATGTTTTAATATTTTTAGGGTTTTGTTGATCATAATGTAGAATTATAAAAAAATTAAATGGGGGGTTGGAACTTTTAAATTCCTCTTAATATTCTTTCTTTATTTGCTCATTTTTGTCAAATTAAATTTTTTTTAGGCATGATGGGTGTCAAATCACTCAACAAGCTTAATGTTTTAATATTTTTAGGGTTTTGTTGAACATTAGGTAGAATTCAGCTAATTTAAAGGGGGGGTTGAAATTTTTAAATTCCTCTTAATATTCTTTCTTAATTTGTTCATTTTTGTCAAATTAAATATTTTGCTGGCATGTTAGTTGTTAAAACACTCAACAAGCTTAATGTTTTAATATTTTTAGGGATTTGTTGAACATTAGGTAGAATTCAGCTAATTTAAAGGGGGGTTGAAATTTTTAAATTCCTCTTAATATTCTTTCTTTATTTGTTCATTTAGTTAAATTAAATATTTTCCTGGCATGTTGGGTGTCAAATCACTCAAAAGCTTAATGTTTTAATATTTTTAGGGTTTTGTTGATCATAATGTAGAATTATAAAAAAATTAAACGGGGGGTTGGAACTTTTTAATTCCTCTTAATATTCTTTCTTTATTTGTTCATTTTTGTCAAATTAAATATTTTCCTGGCATGTTAGTTGTTAAAACACTTAAGAAGCTTATTGTTTTGATATTTTTAGGGTTTTGTTGATCATAATGTAGAATTATAAAAAAATTAAATGGGGGGTTGAACTTTTAAATTCCTCTTAATATTCTTTCTTTATTTGCTCATTTTTGTCAAATTAAATATTTTGCTGGCATGTTGGTTGTCAAAACACTCAAGAAGCTTAATGTTTTAATATTTTTAGGGTTTTGTTGATCATAATGTAGAATTATAAAAAAATTAAATGGGGGGTTGGAACTTTTAAATTCCTCTTAATATTCTTTCTTTATTTGTTCATTTTTGTCAAATTAAATATTTTGCTGGCATGTTGGGTGTCAAATCACTTAAGAAGCTTATTGTTTTAATATTTTTAGGGTTTTATTGATCATAATGTAGAATTATAAAAAAATTAAATGGGGGGTTGGAACTTTTAAATTCCTCTTAATATTCTTTCTTTATTTGCTCATTTTTGTCAAATTAAATTTTTATTAGGCATGTTGGGTGTCAAATCACTCAACAAGCTTAATGTTTTAATATTTTTAGGGATTTGTTGAACATTAGGTAGAATTCAGCTAATTTAAAGGGGGGGTTGAAATTTTTAAATTCCTCTTAATATTCTTTCTTTATTTGTTCATTTTTGTCAAATTAAATATTTTGCTGGCATGTTAGTTGTTAAAACACTTAAGAAGCTTATTGTTTTATTATTTTTAGGGTTTTGTTGATCATAATGTAGAATTATAAAAAAATTAAAGGGGGGGTTGAAACTTTTAAATTCCTCTTAATATTCTTTCTTTATTTGCTCATTTTTGTCAAATTAAATATTTTGCTGGCATGTTGGTTGTCAAAACACTCAAGAAGCTTAATGTTTTAATATTTTTAGGGATTTGTTGAACATTATGTAGAATTCAGCTAATTTAAAGGGGGGGTTGAAATTTTTAAATTCCTCTTAATATTCTTTCTTTATTTGCTCATTTTTGTCAAATTAAATTTTTTTTAGGCATGTTGGTTGTCAAATCACTCAACAAGCTTAATGTTTTAATATTTTTAGGGTTTTGTTGATCATAATGTAGAATTATAAAAAAATTAAATGGGGGGTTGGAACTTTTAAATTCCTCTTAATATTCTTTCTTTATTTGTTCATTTTTGTCAAATTAAATATTTTGCTGGCATGTTAGTTGTTAAAACACTTAAGAAGCTTATTGTTTTATTATTTTTAGGGTTTTGTTGATCATAATGTAGAATTATAAAAAAATTAAAGGGGGGGTTGAAACTTTTAAATTCCTCTTAATATTCTTTCTTTATTTGCTCATTTTTGTCAAATTAAATATTTTGCTGGCATGTTGGTTGTCAAAACACTCAAGAAGCTTAATGTTTTAATATTTTTAGGGATTTGTTGAACATTATGTAGAATTCAGCTAATTTAAAGGGGGGGTTGAAATTTTTAAATTTCTCTTAATATTCTTTCTTTATTTGCTCATTTTTGTCAAATTAAATTTTTTTTAGGCATGTTGGTTGTCAAATCACTCAACAAGCTTAATGTTTTAATATTTTTAGGGTTTTGTTGATCATAATGTAGAATTATAAAAAAATTAAATGGGGGGTTGGAACTTTTAAATTCCTCTTAATATTCTTTCTTTATTTGTTCATTTTAGTTAAATTAAATATTTTCCTGGCATGTTGGGTGTCAAATCACTCAAAAGCTTAATGTTTTAATATTTTTAGGGTTTTGTTGATCATAATGTAGAATTATAAAAAAATTAAATGGGGGGTTGGAACTTTTTAATTCCTCTTAATATTCTTTCTTTATTTGTTCATTTTTGTCAAATTAAATATTTTCCTGGCATGTTAGTTGTTAAAACACTTAAGAAGCTTATTGTTTTGATATTTTTAGGGTTTTGTTGATCATAATGTAGAATTATAAAAAAATTCAATGGGGGGTTGAACTTTTAAATTCCTCTTAATATTCTTTCTTTATTTGCTCATTTTTGTCAAATTAAATATTTTGCTGGCATGTTGGTTGTCAAAACACTCAAGAAGCTTAATGTTTTAATATTTTTAGGGTTTTGTTGATCATAATGTAGAATTATAAAAAAATTAAATGGGGGGTTGGAACTTTTAAATTCCTCTTAATATTCTTTCTTTATTTGCTCATTTTTGTCAAATTAAATTTTTATTAGGCATGTTGGGTGTCAAATCACTCAACAAGCTTAATGTTTTAATATTTTTAGGGATTTGTTGAACATTAGGTAGAATTCAGCTAATTTAAAGGGGGGGTTGAAATTTTTAAATTCCTCTTAATATTCTTTCTTTATTTGTTCATTTTTGTCAAATTAAATATTTTGCTGGCATGTTAGTTGTTAAAACACTTAAGAAGCTTATTGTTTTATTATTTTTAGGGTTTTGTTGATCATAATGTAGAATTATAAAAAAATTAAAGGGGGGGTTGAAACTTTTAAATTCCTCTTAATATTCTTTCTTTATTTGCTCATTTTTGTCAAATTAAATATTTTGCTGGCATGTTGGTTGTCAAAACACTCAAGAAGCTTAATGTTTTAATATTTTTAGGGATTTGTTGAACATTATGTAGAATTCAGCTAATTTAAAGGGGGGGTTGAAATTTTTAAATTCCTCTTAATATTCTTTCTTTATTTGCTCATTTTTGTCAAATTAAATTTTTTTTAGGCATGTTGGTTGTCAAATCACTCAACAAGCTTAATGTTTTAATATTTTTAGGGTTTTGTTGATCATAATGTAGAATTATAAAAAAATTAAATGGGGGGTTGGAACTTTTAAATTCCTCTTAATATTCTTTCTTTATTTGTTCATTTTAGTTAAATTAAATATTTTCCTGGCATGTTGGGTGTCAAATCACTCAAAAGCTTAATGTTTTAATATTTTTAGGGTTTTGTTGATCATAATGTAGAATTATAAAAAAATTAAATGGGGGGGTTGGAACTTTTTAATTCCTCTTAATATTCTTTCTTTATTTGTTCATTTTTGTCAAATTAAATATTTTCCTGGCATGTTAGTTGTTAAAACACTTAAGAAGCTTATTGTTTTGATATTTTTAGGGTTTTGTTGATCATAATGTAGAATTATAAAAAAATTAAATGGGGGGTTGAACTTTTAAATTCCTCTTAATATTCTTTCTTTATTTGCTCATTTTTGTCAAATTAAATATTTTGCTGGCATGTTGGTTGTCAAAACACTCAAGAAGCTTAATGTTTTAATATTTTTAGGGTTTTGTTGATCATAATGTAGAATTATAAAAAAATTAAATGGGGGGTTGAACTTTTAAATTCCTCTTAATATTCTTTCTTTATTTGCTCATTTTTGTCAAATTAAATATTTGGCTGGCATGTTGGTTGTCAAAACACTCAAGAAGCTTAATGTTTTAATATTTTTAGGGATTTGTTGAACATTATGTAGAATTCAGCTAATTTTAAGGGGGGGTTGAAATTTTTAAATTCCTCTTAATATTCTTTCTTTATTTGTTCATTTTTGTCAAAATAAATATTTTCCTGGCATGTTGGGTGTCAAATCACTCAAAAGCTTAATGTTTTAATATTTTTAGGGTTTTATTGATCATAATGTAGAATTATAAAAAAATTAAATGGGGGGTTGGAACTTTTAAATTCCTCTTAATATTCTTTCTTTATTTGCTCATTTTTGTCAAATTAAATTTTTTTTAGGCATGTTGGGTGTCAAATCACTCAACAAGCTTAATGTTTTAATATTTTTAGGGTTTTGTTGATCATAATGTAGAATTATAAAAAAATTAAATGGGGGGTTGGAACTTTTAAATTCCTCTTAATATTCTTTCTTTATTTGCTCATTTTTGTCAAATTAAATTTTTTTTAGGCATGATGGGTGTCAAATCACTCAACAAGCTTAATGTTTTAATATTTTTAGGGTTTTGTTGATCATAATGTAGAATTATAAAAAAATTAAATGGGGGGTTGGAACTTTTAAATTCCTCTTAATATTCTTTCTTTATTTGCTCATTTTTGTCAAATTAAATTTTTTTTAGGCATGTTGGGTGTCAAATCACTCAACAAGCTTAATGTTTTAATATTTTTAGGGTTTTGTTGATCATAATGTAGAATTATAAAAAAATTAAACGGGGGGTTGGAACTTTTTAATTCCTCTTAATATTCTTTCTTTATTTGTTCATTTTTGTCAAATTAAATATTTTCCTGGCATGTTAGTTGTTAAAACACTTAAGAAGCTTATTGTTTTGATATTTTTAGGGTTTTGTTGATCATAATGTAGAATTATAAAAAAATTAAATGGGGGGTTGAACTTTTAAATTCCTCTTAATATTCTTTCTTTATTTGCTCATTTTTGTCAAATTAAATATTTTGCTGGCATGTTGGTTGTCAAAACACTCAAGAAGCTTAATGTTTTAATATTTTTAGGGTTTTGTTGATCATAATGTAGAATTATAAAAAAATTAAATGGGGGGTTGGAACTTTTAAATTCCTCTTAATATTCTTTCTTTATTTGTTCATTTTTGTCAAATTAAATATTTTGCTGGCATGTTGGGTGTCAAATCACTTAAGAAGCTTATTGTTTTAATATTTTTAGGGTTTTATTGATCATAATGTAGAATTATAAAAAAATTAAATGGGGGGTTGGAACTTTTAAATTCCTCTTAATATTCTTTCTTTATTTGCTCATTTTTGTCAAATTAAATTTTTATTAGGCATGTTGGGTGTCAAATCACTCAACAAGCTTAATGTTTTAATATTTTTAGGGATTTGTTGAACATTAGGTAGAATTCAGCTAATTTAAAGGGGGGGTTGAAATTTTTAAATTCCTCTTAATATTCTTTCTTTATTTGTTCATTTTTGTCAAATTAAATATTTTGCTGGCATGTTAGTTGTTAAAACACTTAAGAAGCTTATTGTTTTATTATTTTTAGGGTTTTGTTGATCATAATGTAGAATTATAAAAAAATTAAAGGGGGGGTTGAAACTTTTAAATTCCTCTTAATATTCTTTCTTTATTTGCTCATTTTTGTCAAATTAAATATTTTGCTGGCATGTTGGTTGTCAAAACACTCAAGAAGCTTAATGTTTTAATATTTTTAGGGATTTGTTGAACATTATGTAGAATTCAGCTAATTTAAAGGGGGGGTTGAAATTTTTAAATTCCTCTTAATATTCTTTCTTTATTTGCTCATTTTTGTCAAATTAAATTTTTTTTAGGCATGTTGGTTGTCAAATCACTCAACAAGCTTAATGTTTTAATATTTTTAGGGTTTTGTTGATCATAATGTAGAATTATAAAAAAATTAAATGGGGGGTTGGAACTTTTAAATTCCTCTTAATATTCTTTCTTTATTTGTTCATTTTTGTCAAATTAAATATTTTGCTGGCATGTTAGTTGTTAAAACACTTAAGAAGCTTATTGTTTTATTATTTTTAGGGTTTTGTTGATCATAATGTAGAATTATAAAAAAATTAAAGGGGGGGTTGAAACTTTTAAATTCCTCTTAATATTCTTTCTTTATTTGCTCATTTTTGTCAAATTAAATATTTTGCTGGCATGTTGGTTGTCAAAACACTCAAGAAGCTTAATGTTTTAATATTTTTAGGGATTTGTTGAACATTATGTAGAATTCAGCTAATTTAAAGAGGGGTTGAAATTTTTAAATTTCTCTTAATATTCTTTCTTTATTTGCTCATTTTTGTCAAATTAAATTTTTTTTAGGCATGTTGGTTGTCAAATCACTCAACAAGCTTAATGTTTTAATATTTTTAGGGTTTTGTTGATCATAATGTAGAATTATAAAAAAATTAAATGGGGGGTTGGAACTTTTAAATTCCTCTTAATATTCTTTCTTTATTTGTTCATTTTAGTTAAATTAAATATTTTCCTGGCATGTTGGGTGTCAAATCACTCAAAAGCTTAATGTTTTAATATTTTTAGGGTTTTGTTGATCATAATGTAGAATTATAAAAAAATTAAATGGGGGGTTGGAACTTTTTAATTCCTCTTAATATTCTTTCTTTATTTGTTCATTTTTGTCAAATTAAATATTTTCCTGGCATGTTAGTTGTTAAAACACTTAAGAAGCTTATTGTTTTGATATTTTTAGGGTTTTGTTGATCATAATGTAGAATTATAAAAAAATTCAATGGGGGGTTGAACTTTTAAATTCCTCTTAATATTCTTTCTTTATTTGCTCATTTTTGTCAAATTAAATATTTTGCTGGCATGTTGGTTGTCAAAACACTCAAGAAGCTTAATGTTTTAATATTTTTAGGGTTTTGTTGATCATAATGTAGAATTATAAAAAAATTAAATGGGGGGTTGGAACTTTTAAATTCCTCTTAATATTCTTTCTTTATTTGTTCATTTTTGTTAAATTAAATATTTTCCTGGCATGTTGGGTGTCAAATCACTCAAAAGCTTAATGTTTTAATATTTTTAGGCTTTTATTGATCATAATGTAGAATTATAAAAAAATTAAAGGGTGGGTTGAAACATTTAAATTCCTCTTAATATTCTTTCTTTATTTGCTCATTTTTGTCAAATTAAATATTTTGCTGGCATGTTGGTTGTCAAAACACTCAAGAAGCTTAATGTTTTAATATTTTTAGGGATTTGTTGAACATTATGTAGAATTCAGCTAATTTAAAGGGGGGGTTGAAATTTTTAAATTCCTCTTAATATTCTTTCTTTATTTGTTCATTTTTGTCAAATTAAATATTTTCCTGGCATGTTGGGTGTCAAATCACTCAAAAGCTTAATGTTTTAATATTTTTAGGGTTTTATAGATCATAATGTAGAATTATAAAAAAATTAAATGGGGGGTTGAACTTTTAAATTCCTCTTAATATTCTTTCTTTATTTGCTCATTTTTGTCAAATTAAATATTTGGCTGGCATGTTGGTTGTCAAAACACTCAAGAAGCTTAATGTTTTAATATTTTTAGGGATTTGTTGAACATTATGTAGAATTCAGCTAATTTTAAGGGGGGGTTGAAATTTTTAAATTCCTCTTAATATTCTTTCTTTATTTGTTCATTTTTGTCAAAATAAATATTTTCCTGGCATGTTGGGTGTCAAATCACTCAAAAGCTTAATGTTTTAATATTTTTAGGGTTTTATTGATCATAATGTAGAATTATAAAAAAATTAAATGGGGGGTTGGAACTTTTAAATTCCTCTTAATATTCTTTCTTTATTTGCTCATTTTTGTCAAATTAAATTTTTTTTAGGCATGTTGGGTGTCAAATCACTCAACAAGCATAATGTTTTAATATTTTTAGGGTTTTGTTGATCATAATGTAGAATTATAAAAAAATTAAATGGGGGGTTGGAACTTTTAAATTCCTCTTAATATTCTTTCTTTATTTGCTCATTTTTGTCAAATTAAATTTTTTTTAGGCATGATGGGTGTCAAATCACTCAACAAGCTTAATGTTTTAATATTTTTAGGGTTTTGTTGATCATAATGTAGAATTATAAAAAAATTAAATGGGGGGTTGGAACTTTTAAATTCCTCTTAATATTCTTTCTTTATTTGCTCATTTTTGTCAAATTAAATTTTTTTTAGGCATGTTGGGTGTCAAATCACTCAACAAGCTTAATGTTTTAATATTTTTAGGGATTTGTTGGACATTAGGTAGAATTCAGCTAATTTAAAGGGGGGGTTGAAATTTTTAAATTCCTCTTAATATTCTTTCTTAATTTGTTCATTTTTGTCAAATTAAATATTTTGCTGGCATGTTAGTTGTTAAAACACTCAACAAGCTTAATGTTTTAATATTTTTAGGGATTTGTTGAACATTAGGTAGAATTCAGCTAATTTAAAGGGGGGTTGAAATTTTTAAATTCCTCTTAATATTCTTTCTTTATTTGTTCATTTAGTTAAATTAAATATTTTCCTGGCATGTTGGGTGTCAAATCACTCAAAAGCTTAATGTTTTAATATTTTTAGGGTTTTGTTGATCATAATGTAGAATTATAAAAAAATTAAACGGGGGGTTGGAACTTTTTAATTCCTCTTAATATTCTTTCTTTATTTGTTCATTTTTGTCAAATTAAATATTTTCCTGGCATGTTAGTTGTTAAAACACTTAAGAAGCTTATTGTTTTGATATTTTTAGGGTTTTGTTGATCATAATGTAGAATTATAAAAAAATTAAATGGGGGGTTGAACTTTTAAATTCCTCTTAATATTCTTTCTTTATTTGCTCATTTTTGTCAAATTAAATATTTTGCTGGCATGTTGGTTGTCAAAACACTCAAGAAGCTTAATGTTTTAATATTTTTAGGGTTTTGTTGATCATAATGTAGAATTATAAAAAAATTAAATGGGGGGTTGGAACTTTTAAATTCCTCTTAATATTCTTTCTTTATTTGTTCATTTTTGTCAAATTAAATATTTTGCTGGCATGTTGGGTGTCAAATCACTTAAGAAGCTTATTGTTTTAATATTTTTAGGGTTTTATTGATCATAATGTAGAATTATAAAAAAATTAAATGGGGGGTTGGAACTTTTAAATTCCTCTTAATATTCTTTCTTTATTTGCTCATTTTTGTCAAATTAAATTTTTATTAGGCATGTTGGGTGTCAAATCACTCAACAAGCTTAATGTTTTAATATTTTTAGGGATTTGTTGAACATTAGGTAGAATTCAGCTAATTTAAAGGGGGGGTTGAAATTTTTAAATTCCTCTTAATATTCTTTCTTTATTTGTTCATTTTTGTCAAATTAAATATTTTGCTGGCATGTTAGTTGTTAAAACACTTAAGAAGCTTATTGTTTTATTATTTTTAGGGTTTTGTTGATCATAATGTAGAATTATAAAAAAATTAAAGGGGGGGTTGAAACTTTTAAATTCCTCTTAATATTCTTTCTTTATTTGCTCATTTTTGTCAAATTAAATATTTTGCTGGCATGTTGGTTGTCAAAACACTCAAGAAGCTTAATGTTTTAATATTTTTAGGGATTTGTTGAACATTATGTAGAATTCAGCTAATTTAAAGGGGGGGTTGAAATTTTTAAATTCCTCTTAATATTCTTTCTTTATTTGCTCATTTTTGTCAAATTAAATTTTTTTTAGGCATGTTGGTTGTCAAATCACTCAACAAGCTTAATGTTTTAATATTTTTAGGGTTTTGTTGATCATAATGTAGAATTATAAAAAAATTAAATGGGGGGTTGGAACTTTTAAATTCCTCTTAATATTCTTTCTTTATTTGTTCATTTTTGTCAAATTAAATATTTTGCTGGCATGTTAGTTGTTAAAACACTTAAGAAGCTTATTGTTTTATTATTTTTAGGGTTTTGTTGATCATAATGTAGAATTATAAAAAAATTAAAGGGGGGGTTGAAACTTTTAAATTCCTCTTAATATTCTTTCTTTATTTGCTCATTTTTGTCAAATTAAATATTTTGCTGGCATGTTGGTTGTCAAAACACTCAAGAAGCTTAATGTTTTAATATTTTTAGGGATTTGTTGAACATTATGTAGAATTCAGCTAATTTAAAGGGGGGGTTGAAATTTTTAAATTTCTCTTAATATTCTTTCTTTATTTGCTCATTTTTGTCAAATTAAATTTTTTTTAGGCATGTTGGTTGTCAAATCACTCAACAAGCTTAATGTTTTAATATTTTTAGGGTTTTGTTGATCATAATGTAGAATTATAAAAAAATTAAATGGGGGGTTGGAACTTTTAAATTCCTCTTAATATTCTTTCTTTATTTGTTCATTTTAGTTAAATTAAATATTTTCCTGGCATGTTGGGTGTCAAATCACTCAAAAGCTTAATGTTTTAATATTTTTAGGGTTTTGTTGATCATAATGTAGAATTATAAAAAAATTAAATGGGGGGTTGGAACTTTTTAATTCCTCTTAATATTCTTTCTTTATTTGTTCATTTTTGTCAAATTAAATATTTTCCTGGCATGTTAGTTGTTAAAACACTTAAGAAGCTTATTGTTTTGATATTTTTAGGGTTTTGTTGATCATAATGTAGAATTATAAAAAAATTCAATGGGGGGTTGAACTTTTAAATTCCTCTTAATATTCTTTCTTTATTTGCTCATTTTTGTCAAATTAAATATTTTGCTGGCATGTTGGTTGTCAAAACACTCAAGAAGCTTAATGTTTTAATATTTTTAGGGTTTTGTTGATCATAATGTAGAATTATAAAAAAATTAAATGGGGGGTTGGAACTTTTAAATTCCTCTTAATATTCTTTCTTTATTTGTTCATTTTTGTTAAATTAAATATTTTCCTGGCATGTTGGGTGTCAAATCACTCAAAAGCTTAATGTTTTAATATTTTTAGGCTTTTATTGATCATAATGTAGAATTATAAAAAAATTAAAGGGTGGGTTGAAACATTTAAATTCCTCTTAATATTCTTTCTTTATTTGTTCATTTTTGTCAAATTAAATATTTTCCTGGCATGTTAGTTGTTAAAACACTTAAGAAGCTTATTGTTTTGATATTTTTAGGGTTTTGTTGATCATAATGTAGAATTATAAAAAAATTCAATGGGGGGTTGAACTTTTAAATTCCTCTTAATATTCTTTCTTTATTTGCTCATTTTTGTCAAATTAAATATTTTGCTGGCATGTTGGTTGTCAAAACACTCAAGAAGCTTAATGTTTTAATATTTTTAGGGTTTTGTTGATCATAATGTAGAATTATAAAAAAATTAAATGGGGGGTTGGAACTTTTAAATTCCTCTTAATATTCTTTCTTTATTTGCTCATTTTTGTCAAATTAAATATTTTGCTGGCATGTTGGTTGTCAAAACACTCAAGAAGCTTAATGTTTTAATATTTTTAGGGATTTGTTGAACATTATGTAGAATTCAGCTAATTTAAAGGGGGGGTTGAAATTTTTAAATTCCTCTTAATATTCTTTCTTTATTTGTTCATTTTTGTCAAATTAAATATTTTCCTGGCATGTTGGGTGTCAAATCACTCAAAAGCTTAATGTTTTAATATTTTTAGGGTTTTATAGATCATAATGTAGAATTATAAAAAAATTAAATGGGGGGTTGGAACTTTTAAATTCCTCTTAATATTCTTTCTTTATTTGCTCATTTTTGTCAAATTAAATTTTTTTTAGGCATGATGGGTGTCAAATCACTCAACAAGCTTAATGTTTTAATATTTTTAGGGTTTTGTTGATCATAATGTAGAATTATAAAAAAATTAAATGGGGGGTTGGAACTTTTTAATTCCTCTTAATATTCTTTCTTTATTTGTTCATTTTTGTCAAATTAAATATTTTCCTGGCATGTTAGTTGTTAAAACACTTAAGAAGCTTATTGTTTTGATATTTTTAGGGTTTTGTTGATCATAATGTAGAATTATAAAAAAATTAAATGGGGGGTTGGAACTTTTAAATTCCTCTTAATATTCTTTCTTTATTTGTTCATTTTTGTTAAATTAAATATTTTCCTGGCATGTTGGGTGTCAAATCACTCAAAAGCTTAATGTTTTAATATTTTTAGGGTTTTATTGATCACAATGTAGAATTATAAAAAAATTAAATGGGGGGTTGGAACTTTTAAATTCCTCTTAATATTCTTTCTTTATTTGCTCATTTTTGTCAAATTAAATTTTTTTTAGGCATGTTGGGTGTCAAATCACTCAACAAGCTTAATGTTTTAATATTTTTAGGGTTTTGTTGATCATAATGTAGACGTATAAAAAAATTAAATGGGGGGTTGGAACTTTTTAATTCCTCTTAATATTCTTTCTTTATTTGTTCATTTTTGTCAAATTAAATATTTTCCTGGCATGTTAGTTGTTAAAACACTTAAGAAGCTTATTGTTTTGATATTTTTAGGGTTTTGTTGATCATAATGTAGAATTATAAAAAAATTAAATGGGGGGTTGAACTTTTAAATTCCTCTTAATATTCTTTCTTTATTTGTTCATTTTTGTCAAATTAAATATTTGGCTGGCATGTTGGGTGTCAAATCACTCAAAAGCTTAATGTTTTAATATTTTTAGGGTTTTATAGATCATAATGTAGAATTATAAAAAAATTAAATGGGGGGTTGGAACTTTTAAATTCCTCTTAATATTCTTTCTTTATTTGCTCATTTTTGTCAAATTAAATTTTTTTTAGGCATGATGGGTGTCAAATCACTCAACAAGCTTAATGTTTTAATATTTTTAGGGTTTTGTTGATCATAATGTAGAATTATAAAAAAATTAAATGGGGGGTTGGAACTTTTTAATTCCTCTTAATATTCTTTCTTTATTTGTTCATTTTTGTCAAATTAAATATTTTCCTGGCATGTTAGTTGTTAAAACACTTAAGAAGCTTATTGTTTTGATATTTTTAGGGTTTTGTTGATCATAATGTAGAATTATAAAAAAATTAAATGGGGGGTTGGAACTTTTAAATTCCTCTTAATATTCTTTCTTTATTTGTTCATTTTTGTTAAATTAAATATTTTCCTGGCATGTTGGGTGTCAAATCACTCAAAAGCTTAATGTTTTAATATTTTTAGGGTTTTATTGATCACAATGTAGAATTATAAAAAAATTAAATGGGGGGTTGGAACTTTTAAATTCCTCTTAATATTCTTTCTTTATTTGCTCATTTTTGTCAAATTAAATTTTTTTTAGGCATGTTGGGTGTCAAATCACTCAACAAGCTTAATGTTTTAATATTTTTAGGGTTTTGTTGATCATAATGTAGAAGTATAAAAAAATTAAATGGGGGGTTGGAACTTTTTAATTCCTCTTAATATTCTTTCTTTATTTGTTCATTTTTGTCAAATTAAATATTTTCCTGGCATGTTAGTTGTTAAAACACTTAAGAAGCTTATTGTTTTGATATTTTTAGGGTTTTGTTGATCATAATGTAGAATTATAAAAAAATTAAATGGGGGGTTGAACTTTTAAATTCCTCTTAATATTCTTTCTTTATTTGCTCATTTTTGTCAAATTAAATATTTGGCTGGCATGTTGGTTGTCAAAACACTCAAGAAGCTTAAAGTTTTAATATTTTTAGGGATTTGTTGAACATTATGTAGAATTCAGCTAATTTTAAGGGGGGGTTGAAATTTTTAAATTCCTCTTAATATTCTTTCTTTATTTGTTCATTTTTGTCAAAATAAATATTTTCCTGGCATGTTGGGTGTCAAATCACCCAAAAGCTTAATGTTTTAATATTTTTAGGGTTTTATTGATCATAATGTAGAATTATAAAAAAATTAAATGGGGGGTTGGAACTTTTAAATTCCTCTTAATATTCTTTCTTTATTCGCTCATTTTTGTCAAATTAAATTTTTTTTAGGCATGTTGGGTGTCAAATCACTCAACAAGCTTAATGTTTTAATATTTTTAGGTTTTTGTTGATCATAATGTAGAATTATAAAAAAATTAAATGGGGGGTTGGAACTTTTAAATTCCTCTTAATATTCTTTCTTTATTTGCTCATTTTTGTCAAATTAAATTTTTTTTAGGCATGATGGGTGTCAAATCACTCAACAAGCTTAATGTTTTAATATTTTTAGGGTTTTGTTGATCATAATGTAGAATTATAAAAAAATTAAATGGGGGGTTAGCACTTTTTAATTCCTCTTAATATTCTTTCTTTATTTGTTCATTTTTGTCAAATTAAATATTTTCCTGGCATGTTAGTTGTTAAAACACTTAAGAAGCTTATTGTTTTGATATTTTTAGGGTTTTGTTGATCATAATGTAGAATTATAAAAAAATTAAATGGGGGGTTGGAACTTTTAAATTCCTCTTAATATTCTTTCTTTATTTGTTCATTTTTGTTAAATTAAATATTTTCCTGGCATGTTGGGTGTCAAATCACTCAAAAGCTTAATGTTTTAATATTTTTAGGGTTTTATTGATCACAATGTAGAATTATAAAAAAATTAAATGGGGGGTTGGAACTTTTAAATTCCTCTTAATATTCTTTCTTTATTTGCTCATTTTTGTCAAATTAAATTTTTTTTATGCATGTTGGTTGTCAAATCACTCAACAAGCTTAATGTTTTAATATTTTTAGGGTTTTGTTGATCATAATGTAGAATTATAAAAAAATTAAATGGGGGGTTGGAACTTTTTAATTCCTCTTAATATTCTTTCTTTATTTGTTCATTTTTGTCAAATTAAATATTTTCCTGGCATGTTAGTTGTTAAAACACTTAAGAAGCTTATTGTTTTGATATTTTTAGGGTTTTGTTGATCATAATGTAGAATTATAAAAAAATTAAATGGGGGGTTGAACTTTTAAATTCCTCTTAATATTCTTTCTTTATTTGCTCATTTTTGTCAAATTAAATATTTTGCTGGCATGTTGGTTGTCAAAACACTCAAGAAGCTTAATGTTTTAATATTTTTAGGGTTTTGTTGATCATAATGTAGAATTATAAAAAAATTAAATGGGGGGTTGAACTTTTAAATTCCTCTTAATGATCTTTCTTTATTTGCTCATTTTTGTCAAATTAAATATTTTCCTGGCATGTTAGTTGTTAAAACACTTAAGAAGCTTATTGTTTTGATATTTTTAGGGTTTTGTTGATCATAATGTAGAATTATAAAAAAATTAAATGGGGGGTTGGAACTTTTAAATTCCTCTTAATATTCTTTCTTTATTTGCTCATTTTTGTCAAATTAAATTTTTATTAGGCATGTTGGGTGTCAAATCACTCAACAAGCTTAATGTTTTAATATTTTTAGGGATTTGTTGAACATTAGGTAGAATTCAGCTAATTTAAAGGGGGGGTTGAAATTTTTAAATTCCTCTTAATATTCTTTCTTTATTTGTTCATTTTTGTCAAATTAAATATTTTGCTGGCATGTTAGTTGTTAAAACACTTAAGAAGCTTATTGTTTTATTATTTTTAGGGTTTTGTTGATCATAATGTAGAATTATAAAAAAATTAAATGGGGGGTTGAACTTTTAAATTCCTCTTAATATTCTTTCTTTATTTGCTCATTTTTGTCAAATTAAATATTTTGCTGGCATGTTGGTTGTCAAAACACTCAAGAAGCTTAATGTTTTAATATTTTTAGGGATTTGTTGAAAATTATGTAGAATTCAGCTAATTTAAAGGGGGGGTTGAAATTTTTAAATTCCTCTTAATATTCTTTCTTTATTTGTTCATTTTTGTCAAATTAAATATTTTGCTGGCATGTTGGGTGTCAAATCACTTAAGAAGCTTATTGTTTTAATATTTTTAGGGTTTTATTGATCATAATGTAGAATTATAAAATAATTAAATGGGGGGTTGGAACTTTTAAATTCCTCTTAATATTCTTTCTTTATTTGCTCATTTTTGTCAAATTAAATTTTTTTTAGGCATGTTGGGTGTCAAATCACTCAACAAGCTTAATGTTTTAATATTTTTAGGGTTTTGTTGATCATAATGTAGAAGTATAAAAAAATTAAATGGGGGGTTGGAACTTTTTAATTCCTCTTAATATTCTTTCTTTATTTGTTCATTTTTGTCAAATTAAATATTTTCCTGGCATGTTGGGTGTCAAATCACTCAAAAGCTTAATGTTTTAATATTTTTAGGGTTTTATTGATCATAATGTAGAATTATAAAAAAATTAAATGGGGGGTTGGAACTTTTAAATTCCTCTTAATATTCTTTCTTTATTTGTTCATTTTTGTCAAATTAAATATTTTCCTGGCATGTTAGTTGTTAAAACACTTAAGAAGCTTATTGTTTTGATATTTTTAGGGTTTTGTTGATCATAATGTAGAATTATAAAAAAATTAAATGGGGGGTTGAACTTTTAAATTCCTCTTAATATTCTTTCTTTATTTGCTCATTTTTGTCAAATTAAATATTTGGCTGGCATGTTGGTTGTCAAAACACTCAAGAAGCTTAATGTTTTAATATTTTTAGGGATTTGTTGAACATTATGTAGAATTCAGCTAATTTTAAGGGGGGGTTGAAATTTTTAAATTCCTCTTAATATTCTTTCTTTATTTGTTCATTTTTGTCAAAATAAATATTTTCCTGGCATGTTGGGTGTCAAATCACTCAAAAGCTTAATGTTTTAATATTTTTAGGGTTTTATTGATCATAATGTAGAATTATAAAAAAATTAAATGGGGGGTTGGAACTTTTAAATTCCTCTTAATATTCTTTCTTTATTTGTTCATTTTTGTCAAATTAAATATTTTCCTGGCATGTTGGGTGTCAAATCACTCAAAAGCTTAATGTTTTAATATTTTTAGGGTTTTATTGATCATAATGTAGAATTATAAAAAAATTAAAGGGGGGGTTGAAACATTTAAATTTCTCTTAATATTCTTTCTTTATTTGCTCATTTTTGTCAAATTAAATATTTTGCTGGCATGTTGGTTGTCAAAACATTCAAGAAGCTCAATGTTTTAATATTTTTAGGGATTTGTTGAACATTATGTAGAATTCAGCTAATTTAAAGGGGGGGTTGAAATTTTTAAATTCCTCTTAATATTCATTCTTTATTTGTTCATTTTTGTCAAATTAAATATTTTCCCGGCATGTTGGGTGTCAAATCACTCAAAAGCTTAATGTTTTAATATTTTTAGGGTTTTATTGATCATAATGTAGAATTATAAAAAAATTAAATGGGGGGTTGGAACTTTTAAATTCCTCTTAATATTCTTTCTTTATTTGCTCATTTTTGTCAAATTAAATATTTTCCTGGCATGTTGGGTGTCAAATCACTCAAAAGCTTAATGTTTTAATATTTTTAGGGTTTTATTGATCATAATGTAGAATTATAAAAAAATTAAATGGGGGGTTGGAACTTTTAAATTCCTCTTAATATTCTTTCTTTATTTGTTCATTTTTGTCAAATTAAATATTTTCCTGGCATGTTAGTTGTTAAAACACTTAAGAAGCTTATTGTTTTGATATTTTTAGGGTTTTGTTGATCATAATGTAGAATTATAAAAAAATTAAATGGGGGGTTGAACTTTTAAATTCCTCTTAATATTCTTTCTTTATTTGCTCATTTTTGTCAAATTAAATATTTGGCTGGCATGTTGGTTGTCAAAACACTCAAGAAGCTTAATGTTTTAATATTTTTAGGGATTTGTTGAACATTATGTAGAATTCAGCTAATTTTAAGGGGGGGTTGAAATTTTTAAATTCCTCTTAATATTCTTTCTTTATTTGTTCATTTTTGTCAAAATAAATATTTTCCTGGCATGTTGGGTGTCAAATCACCCAAAAGCTTAATGTTTTAATATTTTTAGGGTTTTATTGATCATAATGTAGAATTATAAAAAAATTAAATGGGGGGTTGGAACTTTTAAATTCCTCTTAATATTCTTTCTTTATTCGCTCATTTTTGTCAAATTAAATTTTTTTTAGGCATGTTGGGTGTCAAATCACTCAACAAGCTTAATGTTTTAATATTTTTAGGTTTTTGTTGATCATAATGTAGAATTATAAAAAAATTAAATGGGGGGTTAGCACTTTTTAATTCCTCTTAATATTCTTTCTTTATTTGTTCATTTTTGTCAAATTAAATATTTTCCTGGCATGTTAGTTGTTAAAACACTTAAGAAGCTTATTGTTTTGATATTTTTAGGGTTTTGTTGATCATAATGTAGAATTATAAAAAAATTAAATGGGGGGTTGGAACTTTTAAATTCCTCTTAATATTCTTTCTTTATTTGTTCATTTTTGTTAAATTAAATATTTTCCTGGCATGTTGGGTGTCAAATCACTCAAAAGCTTAATGTTTTAATATTTTTAGGGTTTTATTGATCACAATGTAGAATTATAAAAAAATTAAATGGGGGGTTGGAACTTTTAAATTCCTCTTAATATTCTTTCTTTATTTGCTCATTTTTGTCAAATTAAATTTTTTTTAGGCATGTTGGGTGTCAAATCACTCAACAAGCTTAATGTTTTAATATTTTTAGGGTTTTGTTGATCATAATGTAGAATTATAAAAAAATTAAATGGGGGGTTGGAACTTTTTAATTCCTCTTAATATTCTTTCTTTATTTGTTCATTTTTGTCAAATTAAATATTTTCCTGGCATGTTAGTTGTTAAAACACTTAAGAAGCTTATTGTTTTGATATTTTTAGGGTTTTGTTGATCATAATGTAGAATTTTAAAAAAATTAAATGGGGGGTTGAACTTTTAAATTCCTCTTAATATTCTTTCTTTATTTGCTCATTTTTGTCAAATTAAATATTTTGCTGGCATGTTGGTTGTCAAAACACTCAAGAAGCTTAATGTTTTAATATTTTTAGGGTTTTGTTGATCATAATGTAGAATTATAAAAAAATTAAATGGGGGGTTGAACTTTTAAATTCCTCTTAATGATCTTTCTTTATTTGCTCATTTTTGTCAAATTAAATATTTTCCTGGCATGTTAGTTGTTAAAACACTTAAGAAGCTTATTGTTTTGATATTTTTAGGGTTTTGTTGATCATAATGTAGAATTATAAAAAAATTAAATGGGGGGTTGGAACTTTTAAATTCCTCTTAATATTCTTTCTTTATTTGCTCATTTTTGTCAAATTAAATTTTTATTAGGCATGTTGGGTGTCAAATCACTCAACAAGCTTAATGTTTTAATATTTTTAGGGATTTGTTGAACATTAGGTAGAATTCAGCTAATTTAAAGGGGGGGTTGAAATTTTTAAATTCCTCTTAATATTCTTTCTTTATTTGTTCATTTTTGTCAAATTAAATATTTTGCTGGCATGTTAGTTGTTAAAACACTTAAGAAGCTTATTGTTTTATTATTTTTAGGGTTTTGTTGATCATTATGTAGAATTATAAAAAAATTAAATGGGGGGTTGAACTTTTAAATTCCTCTTAATATTCTTTCTTTATTTGCTCATTTTTGTCAAATTAAATATTTTGCTGGCATGTTGGTTGTCAAAACACTCAAGAAGCTTAATGTTTTAATATTTTTAGGGTTTTGTTGATCATAATGTAGAATTATAAAAAAATTAAATGGGGGGTTGGAACTTTTAAATTCCTCTTAATATTCTTTCTTTATTTGTTCATTTTTGTCAATTTAAATATTTTGCTGGCATGTTGGGTGTCAAATCACTTAAGAAGCTTATTGTTTTAATATTTTTAGGGTTTTATTGATCATAATGTAGAATTATAAAAAAATTAAATGGGGGGTTGGAACTTTTAAATTCCTCTCAATATTCTTTCTTTATTTGCTCATTTTTGTCAAATTAAATTTTTTTTAGGCATGTTGGGTGTCAAATCACTCAACAAGCTTAATGTTTTAATATTTTTAGGGATTTGTTGAACATTAGGTAGAATTCAGCTAATTTAAAGGGGGGGTTGAAATTTTTAAATTCCTCTTAATATTCTTTCTTAATTTGTTCATTTTTGTCAAATTAAATATTTTGCTGGCATGTTAGTTGTTAAAACACTCAACAAGCTTAATGTTTTAATATTTTTAGGGATTTGTTGAACATTAGGTAGAATTCAGCTAATTTAAAGGGGGGTTGAAATTTTTAAATTCCTCTTAATATTCTTTCTTTATTTGTTCATTTTTGTCAAATTAAATATTTTGCTGGCATGTTAGTTGTTAAAACACTTAAGAAGCTTATTGTTTTATTATTTTTAGGGTTTTATTGATCATAATGTAGAATTATAAAAAAATTAAATGGGGGGTTGGAACTTTTAAATTCCTCTTAATGTTCTTTCTTTATTTGCTCATTTTTGTCAAATTAAATTTTTTTTATGCATGTTGGTTGTCAAATCACTCAACAAGCTTAATGTTTTAATATTTTTAGGGTTTTGTTGATCATAATGTAGAATTATAAAAAAATTAAATGGGGGGTTGGAACTTTTTAATTCCTCTTAATATTCTTTCTTTATTTGTTCATTTTTGTCAAATTAAATATTTTCCTGGCATGTTAGTTGTTAAAACACTTAAGAAGCTTATTGTTTTGATATTTTTAGGGTTTTGTTGATCATAATGTAGAATTTTAAAAAAATTAAATGGGGGGTTGAACTTTTAAATTCCTCTTAATATTCTTTCTTTATTTGCTCATTTTTGTCAAATTAAATATTTTGCTGGCATGTTGGTTGTCAAAACACTCAAGAAGCTTAATGTTTTAATATTTTTAGGGTTTTGTTGATCATAATGTAGAATTATAAAAAAATTAAATGGGGGGTTGAACTTTTAAATTCCTCTTAATGATCTTTCTTTATTTGCTCATTTTTGTCAAATTAAATATTTTCCTGGCATGTTAGTTGTTAAAACACTTAAGGAGCTTATTGTTTTGATATTTTTAGGGTTTTGTTGATCATAATGTAGAATTATAAAAAAATTAAATGGGGGGTTGGAACTTTTAAATTCCTCTTAATATTCTTTCTTTATTTGCTCATTTTTGTCAAATTAAATTTTTATTAGGCATGTTGGGTGTCAAATCACTCAACAAGCTTAATGTTTTAATATTTTTAGGGATTTGTTGAACATTAGGTAGAATTCAGCTAATTTAAAGGGGGGGTTGAAATTTTTAAATTCCTCTTAATATTCTTTCTTTATTTGTTCATTTTTGTCAAATTAAATATTTTGCTGGCATGTTAGTTGTTAAAACACTTAAGAAGCTTATTGTTTTATTATTTTTAGGGTTTTGTTGATCATAATGTAGAATTATAAAAAAATTAAATGGGGGGTTGAACTTTTAAATTCCTCTTAATATTCTTTCTTTATTTGCTCATTTTTGTCAAATTAAATATTTTGCTGGCATGTTGGTTGTCAAAACACTCAAGAAGCTTAATGTTTTAATATTTTTAGGGTTTTGTTGATCATAATGTAGAATTATAAAAAAATTAAATGGGGGGTTGGAACTTTTAAATTCCTCTTAATATTCTTTCTTTATTTGTTCATTTTTGTCAATTTAAATATTTTGCTGGCATGTTGGGTGTCAAATCACTTAAGAAGCATATTGTTTTAATATTTTTAGGGTTTTATTGATCATAATGTAGAATTATAAAAAAATTAAATGGGGGGTTGGAACTTTTAAATTCCTCTCAATATTCTTTCTTTATTTGCTCATTTTTGTCAAATTAAATTTTTATTAGGCATGTTGGGTGTCAAATCACTCAACAAGCTTAATGTTTTAATATTTTTTAGGGATTTGTTGAACATTAGGTAGAATTCAGCTAATTTAAGGGGGGGGTTGAAATTTTTAAATTCCTCTTAATATTCTTTCTTTATTTGTTCATTTTTGTCAAATTAAATATTTTGCTGGCATGTTAGTTGTTAAAACACTTAAGAAGCTTATTGTTTTATTATTTTTAG
Organism: Tuberolachnus salignus; assembly: GCA_956483605.1. Classification (NCBI taxonomy): domain Eukaryota; kingdom Metazoa; phylum Arthropoda; class Insecta; order Hemiptera; family Aphididae; genus Tuberolachnus; species Tuberolachnus salignus. Next base: position 192,884 of record CATQFH010000086.1, on the reverse strand, counting down.
GGTTTTGTTGATCATAATGTAGAATTATAAAAAAATTAAAGGGTGGGTTGAAACTTTTAAATTCCTCTTAATATTCTTTCTTTATTTGCTCATTTTTGTCAAATTAAATATTTTGCTGGCATGTTGGTTGTCAAAACACTCAAGAAGCTTAATGTTTTAATATTTTTAGGGATTTGTTGAAAATTATGTAGAATTCAGCTAATTTAAAGGGGGGGTTGAAATTTTTAAATTCCTCTTAATATTCTTTCTTTATTTGTTCATTTTTGTCAAATTAAATATTTTGCTGGCATGTTGGGTGTCAAATCACTTAAGAAGCTTATTGTTTTAATATTTTTAGGGTTTTATTGATCATAATGTAGAATTATAAAAAAATTAAATGGGGGGTTGGAACTTTTAAATTCCTCTTAATATTCTTTCTTTATTTGCTCATTTTTGTCAAATTAAATTTTTTTTAGGCATGTTGGGTGTCAAATCACTCAACAAGCTTAATGTTTTAATATTTTTAGGGTTTTGTTGATCATAATGTAGAAGTATAAAAAAATTAAATGGGGGGTTGGAACTTTTTAATTCCTCTTAATATTCTTTCTTTATTTGTTCATTTTTGTCAAATTAAATATTTTCCTGGCATGTTGGGTGTCAAATCACTCAAAAGCTTAATGTTTTAATATTTTTAGGGTTTTATTGATCATAATGTAGAATTATAAAAAAATTAAATGGGGGGTTGGAACTTTTAAATTCCTCTTAATATTCTTTCTTTATTTGTTCATTTTTGTCAAATTAAATATTTTCCTGGCATGTTAGTTGTTAAAACACTTAAGAAGCTTATTGTTTTGATATTTTTAGGGTTTTGTTGATCATAATGTAGAATTATAAAAAAATTAAATGGGGGGTTGAACTTTTAAATTCCTCTTAATATTCTTTCTTTATTTGCTCATTTTTGTCAAATTAAATATTTGGCTGGCATGTTGGTTGTCAAAACACTCAAGAAGCTTAATGTTTTAATATTTTTAGGGATTTGTTGAACATTATGTAGAATTCAGCTAATTTTAAGGGGGGGTTGAAATTTTTAAATTCCTCTTAATATTCTTTCTTTATTTGTTCATTTTTGTCAAAATAAATATTTTCCTGGCATGTTGGGTGTCAAATCACTCAAAAGCTTAATGTTTTAATATTTTTAGGGTTTTATTGATCATAATGTAGAATTATAAAAAAATTAAATGGGGGGTTGGAACTTTTAAATTCCTCTTAATATTCTTTCTTTATTTGTTCATTTTTGTCAAATTAAATATTTTCCTGGCATGTTGGGTGTCAAATCACTCAAAAGCTTAATGTTTTAATATTTTTAGGGTTTTATTGATCATAATGTAGAATTATAAAAAAATTAAAGGGGGGGTTGAAACATTTAAATTTCTCTTAATATTCTTTCTTTATTTGCTCATTTTTGTCAAATTAAATATTTTGCTGGCATGTTGGTTGTCAAAACATTCAAGAAGCTCAATGTTTTAATATTTTTAGGGATTTGTTGAACATTATGTAGAATTCAGCTAATTTAAAGGGGGGGTTGAAATTTTTAAATTCCTCTTAATATTCATTCTTTATTTGTTCATTTTTGTCAAATTAAATATTTTCCTGGCATGTTGGGTGTCAAATCACTCAAAAGCTTAATGTTTTAATATTTTTAGGGTTTTATTGATCATAATGTAGAATTATAAAAAAATTAAATGGGGGGTTGGAACTTTTAAATTCCTCTTAATATTCTTTCTTTATTTGCTCATTTTTGTCAAATTAAATATTTTCCTGGCATGTTGGGTGTCAAATCACTCAACAAGCTTAATGTTTTAATATTTTTAGGGTTTTGTTGATCATAATGTAGAATTATAAAAAAATTAAATGGGGGGTTGGAACTTTTTAATTCCTCTTAATATTCTTTCTTTATTTGCTCATTTTTGTCAAATTAAATATTTTCCTGGCATGTTGGGTGTCAAATCACTCAAAAGCTTAATGTTTTAATATTTTTAGGGTTTTATTGATCATAATGTAGAATTATAAAAAAATTAAAGGGGGGGTTGAAACATTTAAATTTCTCTTAATATTCTTTCTTTATTTGCTCATTTTTGTCAAATTAAATATTTTGCTGGCATGTTGGTTGTCAAAACATTCAAGAAGCTCAATGTTTTAATATTTTTAGGGATTTGTTGAACATTATGTAGAATTCAGCTAATTTAAAGGGGGGGTTGAAATTTTTAAATTCCTCTTAATATTCTTTCTTTATTTGTTCATTTTTGTCAAATTAAATATTTTGCTGGCATGTTGGGTGTCAAATCACTTAAGAAGCTTATTGTTTTAATATTTTTAGGGTTTTATTGATCATAATGTAGAATTATAAAAAAATTAAATGGGGGGTTGGAACTTTTAAATTCCTCTTAATATTCTTTCTTTATTTGTTCATTTTTGTCAAATTAAATATTTTCCTGGCATGTTGGGTGTCAAATCACTCAAAAGCTTAATGTTTTAATATTTTTAGGGTTTTATTGATCATAATGTAGAATTATAAAAAAATTAAAGGGGGGGTTGAAACATTTAAATTTCTCTTAATATTCTTTCTTTATTTGCTCATTTTTGTCAAATTAAATATTTTGCTGGCATGTTGGTTGTCAAAACATTCAAGAAGCTCAATGTTTTAATATTTTTAGGGATTTGTTGAACATTATGTAGAATTCAGCTAATTTAAAGGGGGGGTTGAAATTTTTAAATTCCTCTTAATATTCATTCTTTATTTGTTCATTTTTGTCAAATTAAATATTTTCCTGGCATGTTGGGTGTCAAATCACTCAAAAGCTTAATGTTTTAATATTTTTAGGGTTTTATTGATCATAATGTAGAATTATAAAAAAATTAAATGGGGGGTTGGAACTTTTAAATTCCTCTTAATATTCTTTCTTTATTTGCTCATTTTTGTCAAATTAAATATTTTCCTGGCATGTTGGGTGTCAAATCACTCAACAAGCTTAATGTTTTAATATTTTTAGGGTTTTGTTGATCATAATGTAGAATTATAAAAAAATTAAATGGGGGGTTGGAACTTTTTAATTCCTCTTAATATTCTTTCTTTATTTGCTCATTTTTGTCAAATTAAATATTTTCCTGGCATGTTGGGTGTCAAATCACTCAAAAGCTTAATGTTTTAATATTTTTAGGGTTTTATTGATCATAATGTAGAATTATAAAAAAATTAAAGGGGGGGTTGAAACATTTAAATTTCTCTTAATATTCTTTCTTTATTTGCTCATTTTTGTCAAATTAAATATTTTGCTGGCATGTTGGTTGTCAAAACATTCAAGAAGCTCAATGTTTTAATATTTTTAGGGATTTGTTGAACATTATGTAGAATTCAGCTAATTTAAAGGGGGGGTTGAAATTTTTAAATTCCTCTTAATATTCATTCTTTATTTGTTCATTTTTGTCAAATTAAATATTTTCCTGGCATGTTGGGTGTCAAATCACTCAAAAGCTTAATGTTTTAATATTTTTAGGGTTTTATTGATCATAATGTAGAATTATAAAAAAATTAAATGGGGGGTTGGAACTTTTAAATTCCTCTTAATATTCTTTCTTTATTTGCTCATTTTTGTCAAATTAAATATTTTCCTGGCATGTTGGGTGTCAAATCACTCAAAAGCTTAATGTTTTAATATTTTTAGGGTTTTATTGATCATAATGTAGAATTATAAAAAAATTAAATGGGGGGTTGGAACTTTTAAATTCCTCTTAATATTCTTTCTTTATTTGTTCATTTTTGTCAAATTAAATATTTTCCTGGCATGTTAGTTGTTAAAACACTTAAGAAGCTTATTGTTTTGATATTTTTAGGGTTTTGTTGATCATAATGTAGAATTATAAAAAAATTAAATGGGGGGTTGAACTTTTAAATTCCTCTTAATATTCTTTCTTTATTTGCTCATTTTTGTCAAATTAAATATTTGGCTGGCATGTTGGTTGTCAAAACATTCAAGAAGCTCAATGTTTTAATATTTTTAGGGATTTGTTGAACATTATGTAGAATTCAGCTAATTTAAAGGGGGGGTTGAAATTTTTAAATTCCTCTTAATATTCATTCTTTATTTGTTCATTTTTGTCAAATTAAATATTTTCCTGGCATGTTGGGTGTCAAATCACTCAAAAGCTTAATGTTTTAATATTTTTAGGGTTTTATTGATCATAATGTAGAATTATAAAAAAATTAAATGGGGGGTTGGAACTTTTAAATTCCTCTTAATATTCTTTCTTTATTTGCTCATTTTTGTCAAATTAAATTTTTTTTAGGCATGATGGGTGTCAAATCACTCAACAAGCTTAATGTTTTAATATTTTTAGGGTTTTGTTGATCATAATGTAGAATTATAAAAAAATTAAATGGGGGGTTGGAACTTTTTAATTCCTCTTAATATTCTTTCTTTATTTGCTCATTTTTGTCAAATTAAATATTTTGCTGGCATGTTGGTTGTCAAAACATTCAAGAAGCTTAATGTTTTAATATTTTTAGGGTTTTGTTGATCATAATGTAGAATTATAAAAAAATTAAATGGGGGGTTGGAACTTTTAAATTCCTCTTAATATTCTTTCTTTATTTGTTCATTTTAGTTAAATTAAATATTTTCCTGGCATGTTGGGTGTCAAATCGCTCAAAAGCTTAATGTTTTAATATTTTTAGGGTTTTGTTGATCATAATGTAGAATTATAAAAAAATTAAATAGGGGGTTGGAACTTTTTAATTCCTCTTAATATTCTTTCTTTATTTGTTCATTTTTGTCAAATTAAATATTTTCCTGGCATGTTAGTTGTTAAAACACTTAAGAAGCTTATTGTTTTGATATTTTTAGGGTTTTGTTGATCATAATGTAGAATTATAAAAAAATTAAATGGGGGGTTGAACTTTTAAATTCCTCTTAATATTCTTTCTTTATTTGCTCATTTTTGTCAAATTAAATATTTTGCTGGCATGTTGGTTGTCAAAACACTCAAGAAGCTTAATGTTTTAATATTTTTAGGGTTTTATTGATCATAATGTAGAATTATAAAAAAATTAAATGGGGGGTTGGAACTTTTAAATTCCTCTTAATATTCTTTCTTTATTTGTTCATTTTTGTCAAATTAAATATTTTCCTGGCATGTTAGTTGTTAAAACACTTAAGAAGCTTATTGTTTTGATATTTTTAGGGTTTTGTTGATCATAATGTAGAATTATAAAAAAATTAAATGGGGGGTTGAACTTTTAAATTCCTCTTAATATTCTTTCTTTATTTGCTCATTGTTGTCAAATTAAATATTTGGCTGGCATGTTGGTTGTCAAAACACTCAAGAAGCTTAATGTTTTAATATTTTTAGGGATTTGTTGAACATTATGTAGAATTCAGCTAATTTTAAGGGGGGGTTGAAATTTTTAAATTCCTCTTAATATTCTTTCTTTATTTGTTCATTTTTGTCAAATTAAATATTTTCCTGGCATGTTAGTTGTTAAAACACTTAAGAAGCTTATTGTTTTGATATTTTTAGGGTTTTGTTGATCATAATGTAGAATTATAAAAAAATTAAATGGGGGGTTGGAACTTTTAAATTCCTCTTAATAATCTTTCTTTATTTGCTCATTTTTGTCAAATTAAATTTTTTTTAGGCATGATGGGTGTCAAATCACTCAACAAGCTTAATGTTTTAATATTTTTAGGGTTTTGTTGATCATAATGTAGAATTATAAAAAAATTAAATGGGGGGTTGGAACTTTTTAATTCCTCTTAATATTCTTTCTTTATTTGTTCATTTTTGTCAAATTAAATATTTTCCTGGCATGTTAGTTGTTAAAACACTTAAGAAGCTTATTGTTTTGATATTTTTAGGGTTTTGTTGATCATAATGTAGAATTATAAAAAAATTAAATGGGGGGTTGGAACTTTTAAATTCCTCTTAATATTCTTTCTTTATTTGTTCATTTTTGTTAAATTAAATATTTTCCTGGCATGTTGGGTGTCAAATCACTCAAAAGCTTAATGTTTTAATATTTTTAGGGTTTTATTGATCACAATGTAGAATTATAAAAAAATTAAATGGGGGGTTGGAACTTTTAAATTCCTCTTAATATTCTTTCTTTATTTGCTCATTTTTATCAAATTAAATTTTTTTTAGGCATGTTGGGTGTCAAATCACTCAACAAGCTTAATGTTTTAATATTTTTAGGGATTTGTTGAACATTAGGTAGAATTCAGCTAATTTAAAGGGGGGGTTGAAATTTTTAAATTCCTCTTAATATTCTTTCTTAATTTGTTCATTTTTGTCAAATTAAATATTTTGCTGGCATGTTAGTTGTTAAAACACTCAACAAGCTTAATGTTTTAATATTTTTAGGGATTTGTTGAACATTAGGTAGAATTCAGCTAATTTAAAGGGGGGTTGAAATTTTTAAATTCCTCTTAATATTCTTTCTTTATTTGTTCATTTTTGTCAAATTAAATATTTTGCTGGCATGTTAGTTGTTAAAACACTTAAGAAGCTTATTGTTTTATTATTTTTAGGGTTTTATTGATCATAATGTAGAATTATAAAAAAATTAAATGGGGGGTTGGAACTTTTAAATTCCTCTTAATGTTCTTTCTTTATTTGCTCATTTTTGTCAAATTAAATTTTTTTTAGGCATGTTGGTTGTCAAATCACTCAACAAGCTTAATGTTTTAATATTTTTAGGGTTTTGTTGATCATAATGTAGAATTATAAAAAAATTAAATGGGGGGTTGGAACTTTTTAATTCCTCTTAATATTCTTTCTTTATTTGTTCATTTTTGTCAAATTAAATATTTTCCTGGCATGTTAGTTGTTAAAACACTTAAGAAGCTTATTGTTTTGATATTTTTAGGGTTTTGTTGATCATAATGTAGAATTATAAAAAAATTAAATGGGGGGTTGAACTTTTAAATTCCTCTTAATATTCTTTCTTTATTTGCTCATTTTTGTCAAATTAAATATTTTGCTGGCATGTTGGTTGTCTAAACACTCAAGAAGCTTAATGTTTTAATATTTTTAGGGTTTTGTTGATCATAATGTAGAATTATAAAAAAATTAAATGGGGGGTTGAACTATTAAATTCCTCTTAATGATCTTTCTTTATTTGCTCATTTTTGTCAAATTAAATATTTTGCTGGCATGTTGGTTGTCAAAACACTCAAGAAGCTTAATGTTTTAATATTTTTAGGGTTTTGTTGATCATAATGTAGAATTATAAAAAAATTAAATGGGGGGTTGGAACTTTTAAATTCCCCTTAATATTCTTTCTTTATTTGTTCATTTTAGTTAAATTAAATATTTTCCTGGCATGTTGGGTGTCAAATCACTCAAAAGCTTAATGTTTTAATATTTTTAGGGTTTTGTTGATCATAATGTAGAATTATAAAAAAATTAAACGGGGGGTTGGAACTTTTTAATTCCTCTTAATATTCTTTCTTTATTTGTTCATTTTTGTCAAATTAAATATTTTCCTGGCATGTTAGTTGTTAAAACACTTAAGAAGCTTATTGTTTTGATATTTTTAGGGCTTTGTTGATCATAATGTAGAATTATAAAAAAATTAAATGGGGGGTTGAACTTTTAAATTCCTCTTAATATTCTTTCTTTATTTGCTCATTTTTGTCAAATTAAATATTTTGCTGGCATGTTGGTTGTTAAAACACTTAAGAAGCTTATTGTTTTGATATTTTTAGGGTTTTGTTGATCATAATGTAGAATTATAAAAAAATTAAATGGGGGTTGAACTTTTAAATTCCTCTTAATATTCTTTCTTTATTTGCTCATTTTTGTCAAATTAAATATTTTGCTGGCATGTTGGTTGTCAAAACACTCAAGAAGCTTAATGTTTTAATATTTTTAGGGTTTTGTTGATCATAATGTAGAATTATAAAAAAATTAAATGGGGGGTTGGAACTTTTAAATTCCTCTTAATATTCTTTCTTTATTTGTTCATTTTTGTCAAATTAAATATTTTGCTGGCATGTTGGGTGTCAAATCACTTAAGAAGCTTATTGTTTTAATATTTTTAGGGTTTTATTGATCATAATGTAGAATTATAAAAAAATTAAATGGGGGGTTGGAACTTTTAAATTCCTCTTAATATTCTTTCTTTATTTGCTCATTTTTGTCAAATTAAATTTTTATTAGGCATGTTAGGTGTCAAATCACTCAACAAGCTTAATGTTTTAATATTTTTAGGGATTTGTTGAACATTAGGTAGAATTCAGCTAATTTAAAGGGGGGGTTGAAATTTTTAAATTCCTCTTAATATTCTTTCTTTATTTGTTCATTTTTGTCAAATTAAATATTTTGCTGGCATGTTAGTTGTTAAAACACTTAAGAAGCTTATTGTTTTATTATTTTTAGGGTTTTGTTGATCATAATGTAGAATTATAAAAAAATTAAAGGGGGGGTTGAAACTTTTAAATTCCTCTTAATATTCTTTCTTTATTTGCTCATTTTTGTCAAATTAAATATTTTGCTGGCATGTTGGTTGTCAAAACACTCAAGAAGCTTAATGTTTTAATATTTTTAGGGATTTGTTGAACATTATGTAGAATTCAGCTAATTTAAAGGGGGGGTTGAAATTTTTAAATTCCTCTTAATATTCTTTCTTTATTTGCTCATTTTTGTCAAATTAAATTTTTTTTAGGCATGTTGGTTGTCAAATCACTCAACAAGCTTAATGTTTTAATATTTTTAGGGTTTTGTTGATCATAATGTAGAATTATAAAAAAATTAAATGGGGGGTTGGAACTTTTAAATTCCTCTTAATATTCTTTCTTTATTTGTTCATTTTAGTTAAATTAAATATTTTCCTGGCATGTTGGGTGTCAAATCACTCAAAAGCTCAATGTTTTAATATTTTTAGGGTTTTGTTGATCATAATGTAGAATTATAAAAAAATTAAATGGGGGGTTGGAACTTTTTAATTCCTCTTAATATTCTTTCTTTATTTGTTCATTTTTGTCAAATTAAATATTTTCCTGGCATGTTAGTTGTTAAAACACTTAAGAAGCTTATTGTTTTGATATTTTTAGGGTTTTGTTGATCATAATGTAGAATTATAAAAAAATTAAATGGGGGGTTGAACTTTTAAATTCCTCTTAATATTCTTTCTTTATTTGCTCATTTTTGTCAAATTAAATATTTTGCTGGCATGTTGGTTGTCAAAACACTCAAGAAGCTTAATGTTTTAATATTTTTAGGGTTTTGTTGATCATAATGTAGAATTATAAAAAAATTAAATGGGGGGTTGGAACTTTTAAATTCCTCTTAATATTCTTTCTTTATTTGTTCATTTTTGTCAAATTAAATATTTTGCTGGCATGTTGGGTGTCAAATCACTTAAGAAGCTTATTGTTTTAATATTTTTAGGGTTTTATTGATCATAATGTAGAATTATAAAAAAATTAAATGGGGGGTTGGAACTTTTAAATTCCTCTTAATATTCTTTCTTTATTTGTTCATTTTTGTCAAATTAAATATTTTCCTGGCATGTTGGGTGTCAAATCACTCAAAAGCTTAATGTTTTAATATTTTTAGGGTTTTATTGATCATAATGTAGAATTATAAAAAAATTAAAGGGGGGGTTGAAACATTTAAATTTCTCTTAATATTCTTTCTTTATTTGCTCATTTTTGTCAAATTAAATATTTTGCTGGCATGTTGGTTGTCAAAACATTCAAGAAGCTCAATGTTTTAATATTTTTAGGGATTTGTTGAACATTATGTAGAATTCAGCTAATTTAAAGGGGGGGTTGAAATTTTTAAATTCCTCTTAATATTCATTCTTTATTTGTTCATTTTTGTCAAATTAAATATTTTCCTGGCATGTTGGGTGTCAAATCACTCAAAAGCTTAATGTTTTAATATTTTTAGGGTTTTATTGATCATAATGTAGAATTATAAAAAAATTAAATGGGGGGTTGGAACTTTTAAATTCCTCTTAATATTCTTTCTTTATTTGCTCATTTTTGTCAAATTAAATATTTTCCTGGCATGTTGGGTGTCAAATCACTCAACAAGCTTAATGTTTTAATATTTTTAGGGTTTTGTTGATCATAATGTAGAATTATAAAAAAATTAAATGGGGGGTTGGAACTTTTTAATTCCTCTTAATATTCTTTCTTTATTTGCTCATTTTTGTCAAATTAAATATTTTCCTGGCATGTTGGGTGTCAAATCACTCAAAAGCTTAATGTTTTAATATTTTTAGGGTTTTATTGATCATAATGTAGAATTATAAAAAAATTAAAGGGGGGGTTGAAACATTTAAATTTCTCTTAATATTCTTTCTTTATTTGCTCATTTTTGTCAAATTAAATATTTTGCTGGCATGTTGGTTGTCAAAACATTCAAGAAGCTCAATGTTTTAATATTTTTAGGGATTTGTTGAACATTATGTAGAATTCAGCTAATTTAAAGGGGGGGTTGAAATTTTTAAATTCCTCTTAATATTCATTCTTTATTTGTTCATTTTTGTCAAATTAAATATTTTCCTGGCATGTTGGGTGTCAAATCACTCAAAAGCTTAATGTTTTAATATTTTTAGGGTTTTATTGATCATAATGTAGAATTATAAAAAAATTAAATGGGGGGTTGGAACTTTTAAATTCCTCTTAATATTCTTTCTTTATTTGCTCATTTTTGTCAAATTAAATATTTTCCTGGCATGTTGGGTGTCAAATCACTCAAAAGCTTAATGTTTTAATATTTTTAGGGTTTTATTGATCATAATGTAGAATTATAAAAAAATTAAATGGGGGGTTGGAACTTTTAAATTCCTCTTAATATTCTTTCTTTATTTGTTCATTTTTGTCAAATTAAATATTTTCCTGGCATGTTAGTTGTTAAAACACTTAAGAAGCTTATTGTTTTGATATTTTTAGGGTTTTGTTGATCATAATGTAGAATTATAAAAAAATTAAATGGGGGGTTGAACTTTTAAATTCCTCTTAATATTCTTTCTTTATTTGCTCATTTTTGTCAAATTAAATATTTGGCTGGCATGTTGGTTGTCAAAACATTCAAGAAGCTCAATGTTTTAATATTTTTAGGGATTTGTTGAACATTATGTAGAATTCAGCTAATTTAAAGGGGGGGTTGAAATTTTTAAATTCCTCTTAATATTCATTCTTTATTTGTTCATTTTTGTCAAATTAAATATTTTCCTGGCATGTTGGGTGTCAAATCACTCAAAAGCTTAATGTTTTAATATTTTTAGGGTTTTATTGATCATAATGTAGAATTATAAAAAAATTAAATGGGGGGTTGGAACTTTTAAATTCCTCTTAATATTCTTTCTTTATTTGCTCATTTTTGTCAAATTAAATTTTTTTTAGGCATGATGGGTGTCAAATCACTCAACAAGCTTAATGTTTTAATATTTTTAGGGTTTTGTTGATCATAATGTAGAATTATAAAAAAATTAAATGGGGGGTTGGAACTTTTTAATTCCTCTTAATATTCTTTCTTTATTTGCTCATTTTTGTCAAATTAAATATTTTGCTGGCATGTTGGTTGTCAAAACATTCAAGAAGCTTAATGTTTTAATATTTTTAGGGTTTTGTTGATCATAATGTAGAATTATAAAAAAATTAAATGGGGGGTTGGAACTTTTAAATTCCTCTTAATATTCTTTCTTTATTTGTTCATTTTAGTTAAATTAAATATTTTCCTGGCATGTTGGGTGTCAAATCGCTCAAAAGCTTAATGTTTTAATATTTTTAGGGTTTTGTTGATCATAATGTAGAATTATAAAAAAATTAAATAGGGGGTTGGAACTTTTTAATTCCTCTTAATATTCTTTCTTTATTTGTTCATTTTTGTCAAATTAAATATTTTCCTGGCATGTTAGTTGTTAAAACACTTAAGAAGCTTATTGTTTTGATATTTTTAGGGTTTTGTTGATCATAATGTAGAATTATAAAAAAATTAAATGGGGGGTTGAACTTTTAAATTCCTCTTAATATTCTTTCTTTATTTGCTCATTTTTGTCAAATTAAATATTTTGCTGGCATGTTGGTTGTCAAAACACTCAAGAAGCTTAATGTTTTAATATTTTTAGGGTTTTATTGATCATAATGTAGAATTATAAAAAAATTAAATGGGGGGTTGGAACTTTTAAATTCCTCTTAATATTCTTTCTTTATTTGTTCATTTTTGTCAAATTAAATATTTTCCTGGCATGTTAGTTGTTAAAACACTTAAGAAGCTTATTGTTTTGATATTTTTAGGGTTTTGTTGATCATAATGTAGAATTATAAAAAAATTAAATGGGGGGTTGAACTTTTAAATTCCTCTTAATATTCTTTCTTTATTTGCTCATTGTTGTCAAATTAAATATTTGGCTGGCATGTTGGTTGTCAAAACACTCAAGAAGCTTAATGTTTTAATATTTTTAGGGATTTGTTGAACATTATGTAGAATTCAGCTAATTTTAAGGGGGGGTTGAAATTTTTAAATTCCTCTTAATATTCTTTCTTTATTTGTTCATTTTTGTCAAATTAAATATTTTCCTGGCATGTTAGTTGTTAAAACACTTAAGAAGCTTATTGTTTTGATATTTTTAGGGTTTTGTTGATCATAATGTAGAATTATAAAAAAATTAAATGGGGGGTTGGAACTTTTAAATTCCTCTTAATAATCTTTCTTTATTTGCTCATTTTTGTCAAATTAAATTTTTTTTAGGCATGATGGGTGTCAAATCACTCAACAAGCTTAATGTTTTAATATTTTTAGGGTTTTGTTGATCATAATGTAGAATTATAAAAAAATTAAATGGGGGGTTGGAACTTTTTAATTCCTCTTAATATTCTTTCTTTATTTGTTCATTTTTGTCAAATTAAATATTTTCCTGGCATGTTAGTTGTTAAAACACTTAAGAAGCTTATTGTTTTGATATTTTTAGGGTTTTGTTGATCATAATGTAGAATTATAAAAAAATTAAATGGGGGGTTGGAACTTTTAAATTCCTCTTAATATTCTTTCTTTATTTGTTCATTTTTGTTAAATTAAATATTTTCCTGGCATGTTGGGTGTCAAATCACTCAAAAGCTTAATGTTTTAATATTTTTAGGGTTTTATTGATCACAATGTAGAATTATAAAAAAATTAAATGGGGGGTTGGAACTTTTAAATTCCTCTTAATATTCTTTCTTTATTTGCTCATTTTTATCAAATTAAATTTTTTTTAGGCATGTTGGGTGTCAAATCACTCAACAAGCTTAATGTTTTAATATTTTTAGGGATTTGTTGAACATTAGGTAGAATTCAGCTAATTTAAAGGGGGGGTTGAAATTTTTAAATTCCTCTTAATATTCTTTCTTAATTTGTTCATTTTTGTCAAATTAAATATTTTGCTGGCATGTTAGTTGTTAAAACACTCAACAAGCTTAATGTTTTAATATTTTTAGGGTTTTATTGATCACAATGTAGAATTATAAAAAAATTAAATGGGGGGTTGGAACTTTTTAATTCCTCTTAATATTCTTTCTTTATTTGTTCATTTTTGTCAAATTAAATATTTTCCTGGCATGTTAGTTGTTAAAACACTTAAGAAGCTTATTGTTTTGATATTTTTAGGGTTTTGTTGATCATAATGTAGAATTATAAAAAAATTAAATGGGGGGTTGAACTTTTAAATTCCTCTTAATATTCTTTCTTTATTTGCTCATTTTTGTCAAATTAAATATTTTGCTGGCATGTTGGTTGTCTAAACACTCAAGAAGCTTAATGTTTTAATATTTTTAGGGTTTTGTTGATCATAATGTAGAATTATAAAAAAATTAAATGGGGGGTTGAACTATTAAATTCCTCTTAATGATCTTTCTTTATTTGCTCATTTTTGTCAAATTAAATATTTTGCTGGCATGTTGGTTGTCAAAACACTCAAGAAGCTTAATGTTTTAATATTTTTAGGGTTTTGTTGATCATAATGTAGAATTATAAAAAAATTAAATGGGGGGTTGGAACTTTTAAATTCCCCTTAATATTCTTTCTTTATTTGTTCATTTTAGTTAAATTAAATATTTTCCTGGCATGTTGGGTGTCAAATCACTCAAAAGCTTAATGTTTTAATATTTTTAGGGTTTTGTTGATCATAATGTAGAATTATAAAAAAATTAAACGGGGGGTTGGAACTTTTTAATTCCTCTTAATATTCTTTCTTTATTTGTTCATTTTTGTCAAATTAAATATTTTCCTGGCATGTTAGTTGTTAAAACACTTAAGAAGCTTATTGTTTTGATATTTTTAGGGCTTTGTTGATCATAATGTAGAATTATAAAAAAATTAAATGGGGGGTTGAACTTTTAAATTCCTCTTAATATTCTTTCTTTATTTGCTCATTTTTGTCAAATTAAATATTTTGCTGGCATGTTGGTTGTTAAAACACTTAAGAAGCTTATTGTTTTGATATTTTTAGGGTTTTGTTGATCATAATGTAGAATTATAAAAAAATTAAATGGGGGTTGAACTTTTAAATTCCTCTTAATATTCTTTCTTTATTTGCTCATTTTTGTCAAATTAAATATTTTGCTGGCATGTTGGTTGTCAAAACACTCAAGAAGCTTAATGTTTTAATATTTTTAGGGTTTTGTTGATCATAATGTAGAATTATAAAAAAATTAAATGGGGGGTTGGAACTTTTAAATTCCTCTTAATATTCTTTCTTTATTTGTTCATTTTTGTCAAATTAAATATTTTGCTGGCATGTTGGGTGTCAAATCACTTAAGAAGCTTATTGTTTTAATATTTTTAGGGTTTTATTGATCATAATGTAGAATTATAAAAAAATTAAATGGGGGGTTGGAACTTTTAAATTCCTCTTAATATTCTTTCTTTATTTGCTCATTTTTGTCAAATTAAATTTTTATTAGGCATGTTAGGTGTCAAATCACTCAACAAGCTTAATGTTTTAATATTTTTAGGGATTTGTTGAACATTAGGTAGAATTCAGCTAATTTAAAGGGGGGGTTGAAATTTTTAAATTCCTCTTAATATTCTTTCTTTATTTGTTCATTTTTGTCAAATTAAATATTTTGCTGGCATGTTAGTTGTTAAAACACTTAAGAAGCTTATTGTTTTATTATTTTTAGGGTTTTGTTGATCATAATGTAGAATTATAAAAAAATTAAAGGGGGGGTTGAAACTTTTAAATTCCTCTTAATATTCTTTCTTTATTTGCTCATTTTTGTCAAATTAAATATTTTGCTGGCATGTTGGTTGTCAAAACACTCAAGAAGCTTAATGTTTTAATATTTTTAGGGATTTGTTGAACATTATGTAGAATTCAGCTAATTTAAAGGGGGGGTTGAAATTTTTAAATTCCTCTTAATATTCTTTCTTTATTTGCTCATTTTTGTCAAATTAAATTTTTTTTAGGCATGTTGGTTGTCAAATCACTCAACAAGCTTAATGTTTTAATATTTTTAGGGTTTTGTTGATCATAATGTAGAATTATAAAAAAATTAAATGGGGGGTTGGAACTTTTAAATTCCTCTTAATATTCTTTCTTTATTTGTTCATTTTAGTTAAATTAAATATTTTCCTGGCATGTTGGGTGTCAAATCACTCAAAAGCTCAATGTTTTAATATTTTTAGGGTTTTGTTGATCATAATGTAGAATTATAAAAAAATTAAATGGGGGGTTGGAACTTTTTAATTCCTCTTAATATTCTTTCTTTATTTGTTCATTTTTGTCAAATTAAATATTTTCCTGGCATGTTAGTTGTTAAAACACTTAAGAAGCTTATTGTTTTGATATTTTTAGGGTTTTGTTGATCATAATGTAGAATTATAAAAAAATTAAATGGGGGGTTGAACTTTTAAATTCCTCTTAATATTCTTTCTTTATTTGCTCATTTTTGTCAAATTAAATATTTTGCTGGCATGTTGGTTGTCAAAACACTCAAGAAGCTTAATGTTTTAATATTTTTAGGGTTTTGTTGATCATAATGTAGAATTATAAAAAAATTAAATGGGGGGTTGGAACTTTTAAATTCCTCTTAATATTCTTTCTTTATTTGTTCATTTTTGTCAAATTAAATATTTTGCTGGCATGTTGGGTGTCAAATCACTTAAGAAGCTTATTGTTTTAATATTTTTAGGGTTTTATTGATCATAATGTAGAATTATAAAAAAATTAAATGGGGGGTTGGAACTTTTAAATTCCTCTTAATATTCTTTCTTTATTTGCTCATTTTTGTCAAATTAAATTTTTTTTAGGCATGATGGGTGTCAAAACACTCAAGAAGCTTAATGTTTTAATATTTTTAGGGTTTTGTTGATCATAATGTAGAATTATAAAAAAATTAAATGGGGGGTTGGAACTTTTAAATTCCTCTTAATATTCTTTCTTTATTTGTTCATTTTTGTCAAATTAAATATTTTCCTGGCATGTTAGTTGTTAAAACACTTAAGAAGCTTATTGTTTTGATATTTTTAGGGTTTTGTTGATCATAATGTAGAATTATAAAAAAATTAAATAGGAGGTTGAACTTTTAAATTCCTCTTAATATTCTTTCTTTATTTGCTCATTTTTGTCAAATTAAATATTTGGCTGGCATGTTGGTTGTCAAAACACTCAAGAAGCTTAATGTTTTAATATTTTTAGGGATTTGTTGAACATTATGTAGAATTCAGCTAATTTTAAGGGGGGGTTGAAATTTTTAAATTCCTCTTAATATTCTTTCTTTATTTGTTCATTTTTGTCAAAATAAATATTTTCCTGGCATGTTGGGTGTCAAATCACTCAAAAGCTTAATGTTTTAATATTTTTAGGGTTTTATTGATCATAATGTAGAATTATAAAAAAATTAAATGGGGGGTTGGAACTTTTAAATTCCTCTTAATATTCTTTCTTTATTTGTTCATTTTTGTCAAATTAAATATTTTCCTGGCATGTTGGGTGTCAAATCACTCAAAAGCTTAATGTTTTAATATTTTTAGGGTTTTATTGATCATAATGTAGAATTATAAAAAAATTAAAGGGGGGGTTGAAACATTTAAATTTCTCTTAATATTCTTTCTTTATTTGCTCATTTTTGTCAAATTAAATATTTTGCTGGCATGTTGGTTGTCAAAACATTCAAGAAGCTCAATGTTTTAATATTTTTAGGGATTTGTTGAACATTATGTAGAATTCAGCTAATTTAAAGGGGGGGTTGAAATTTTTAAATTCCTCTTAATATTCATTCTTTATTTGTTCATTTTTGTCAAATTAAATATTTTCCTGGCATGTTGGGTGTCAAATCACTCAAAAGCTTAATGTTTTAATATTTTTAGGGTTTTATTGATCATAATGTAGAATTATAAAAAAATTAAATGGGGGGTTGGAACTTTTAAATTCCTCTTAATATTCTTTCTTTATTTGCTCATTTTTGTCAAATTAAATATTTTCCTGGCATGTTGGGTGTCAAATCACTCAAAAGCTTAATGTTTTAATATTTTTAGGGTTTTATTGATCATAATGTAGAATTATAAAAAAATTAAATGGGGGGTTGGAACTTTTAAATTCCTCTTAATATTCTTTCTTTATTTGTTCATTTTTGTCAAATTAAATATTTTCCTGGCATGTTAGTTGTTAAAACACTTAAGAAGCTTATTGTTTTGATATTTTTAGGGTTTTGTTGATCATAATGTAGAATTATAAAAAAATTAAATGGGGGGTTGAACTTTTAAATTCCTCTTAATATTCTTTCTTTATTTGCTCATTTTTGTCAAATTAAATATTTGGCTGGCATGTTGGTTGTCAAAACATTCAAGAAGCTCAATGTTTTAATATTTTTAGGGATTTGTTGAACATTATGTAGAATTCAGCTAATTTAAAGGGGGGGTTGAAATTTTTAAATTCCTCTTAATATTCATTCTTTATTTGTTCATTTTTGTCAAATTAAATATTTTCCTGGCATGTTGGGTGTCAAATCACTCAAAAGCTTAATGTTTTAATATTTTTAGGGTTTTATTGATCATAATGTAGAATTATAAAAAAATTAAATGGGGGGTTGGAACTTTTAAATTCCTCTTAATATTCTTTCTTTATTTGTTCATTTTTGTCAAATTAAATATTTTCCTGGCATGTTGGGTGTCAAATCACTCAAAAGCTTAATGTTTTAATATTTTTAGGGTTTTATTGATCATAATGTAGAATTATAAAAAAATTAAATGGGGGGTTGGAACTTTTAAATTCCTCTTAATATTCTTTCTTTATTTGCTCATTTTTGTCAAATTAAATATTTTCCTGGCATGTTGGGTGTCAAATCACTCAAAAGCTTAATGTTTTAATATTTTTAGGGTTTTATTGATCATAATGTAGAATTATAAAAAAATTAAATGGGGGGTTGGAACTTTTAAATTCCTCTTAATATTCTTTCTTTATTTGTTCATTTTTGTCAAATTAAATATTTTCCTGGCATGTTAGTTGTTAAAACACTTAAGAAGCTTATTGTTTTGATATTTTTAGGGTTTTGTTGATCATAATGTAGAATTATAAAAAAATTAAATGGGGGGTTGAACTTTTAAATTCCTCTTAATATTCTTTCTTTATTTGCTCATTTTTGTCAAATTAAATATTTGGCTGGCATGTTGGTTGTCAAAACATTCAAGAAGCTCAATGTTTTAATATTTTTAGGGATTTGTTGAACATTATGTAGAATTCAGCTAATTTAAAGGGGGGGTTGAAATTTTTAAATTCCTCTTAATATTCATTCTTTATTTGTTCATTTTTGTCAAATTAAATATTTTCCTGGCATGTTGGGTGTCAAATCACTCAAAAGCTTAATGTTTTAATATTTTTAGGGTTTTATTGATCATAATGTAGAATTATAAAAAAATTAAATGGGGGGTTGGAACTTTTAAATTCCTCTTAATATTCTTTCTTTATTTGCTCATTTTTGTCAAATTAAATTTTTTTTAGGCATGATGGGTGTCAAATCACTCAACAAGCTTAATGTTTTAATATTTTTAGGGTTTTGTTGATCATAATGTAGAATTATAAAAAAATTAAATGGGGGGTTGGAACTTTTTAATTCCTCTTAATATTCTTTCTTTATTTGCTCATTTTTGTCAAATTAAATATTTTGCTGGCATGTTGGTTGTCAAAACATTCAAGAAGCTTAATGTTTTAATATTTTTAGGGTTTTGTTGATCATAATGTAGAATTATAAAAAAATTAAATGGGGGGTTGGAACTTTTAAATTCCTCTTAATATTCTTTCTTTATTTGTTCATTTTAGTTAAATTAAATATTTTCCTGGCATGTTGGGTGTCATATCGCTCAAAAGCTTAATGTTTTAATATTTTTAGGGTTTTGTTGATCATAATGTAGAATTATAAAAAAATTAAATAGGGGGTTGGAACTTTTTAATTCCTCTTAATATTCTTTCTTTATTTGTTCATTTTTGTCAAATTAAATATTTTCCTGGCATGTTAGTTGTTAAAACACTTAAGAAGCTTATTGTTTTGATATTTTTAGGGTTTTGTTGATCATAATGTAGAATTATAAAAAAATTAAATGGGGGGTTGAACTTTTAAATTCCTCTTAATATTCTTTCTTTATTTGCTCATTTTTGTCAAATTAAATATTTTGCTGGCATGTTGGTTGTCAAAACACTCAAGAAGCTTAATGTTTTAATATTTTTAGGGATTTGTTGAACATTATGTAGAATTCAGCTAATTTTAAGGGGGGGTTGAAATTTTTAAATTCCTCTTAATATTCTTTCTTTATTTGTTCATTTTTGTCAAATTAAATATTTTCCTGGCATGTTAGTTGTTAAAACACTTAAGAAGCTTATTGTTTTGATATTTTTAGGGTTTTGTTGATCATAATGTAGAATTATAAAAAAATTAAATGGGGGGTTGGAACTTTTAAATTCCTCTTAATAATCTTTCTTTATTTGCTCATTTTTGTCAAATTAAATTTTTTTTAGGCATGATGGGTGTCAAATCACTCAACAAGCTTAATGTTTTAATATTTTTAGGGTTTTGTTGATCATAATGTAGAATTATAAAAAAATTAAATGGGGGGTTGGAACTTTTTAATTCCTCTTAATATTCTTTCTTTATTTGTTCATTTTTGTCAAATTAAATATTTTCCTGGCATGTTAGTTGTTAAAACACTTAAGAAGCTTATTGTTTTGATATTTTTAGGGTTTTGTTGATCATAATGTAGAATTATAAAAAAATTAAATGGGGGGTTGAACTTTTAAATTCCTCTTAATATTCTTTCTTTATTTGCTCATTTTTGTCAAATTAAATATTTTGCTGGCATGTTGGTTGTCAAAACACTCAAGAAGCTTAATGTTTTAATATTTTTAGGGTTTTGTTGATCATAATGTAGAATTATAAAAAAATTAAATGGGGGGTTGGAACTTTTAAATTCCTCTTAATATTCTTTCTTTATTTGTTCATTTTTGTCAAATTAAATATTTTGCTGGCATGTTGGGTGTCAAATCACTTATGAAGCTTATTGTTTTAATATTTTTAGGGTTTTATTGATCATAATGTAGAATTATAAAAAAATTAAATGGGGGGTTGGAACTTTTAAATTCCTCTTAATATTCTTTCTTTATTTGCTCATTTTTGTCAAATTAAATTTTTTTTAGGCATGATGGGTGTCAAAACACTCAAGAAGCTTAATGTTTTAATATTTTTAGGGTTTTGTTGATCATAATGTAGAATTATAAAAAAATTAAATGGGGGGTTGGAACTTTTAAATTCCTCTTAATATTCTTTCTTTATTTGTTCATTTTTGTCAAATTAAATATTTT
Organism: Tuberolachnus salignus; assembly: GCA_956483605.1. Lineage (NCBI taxonomy): Eukaryota > Metazoa > Arthropoda > Insecta > Hemiptera > Aphididae > Tuberolachnus > Tuberolachnus salignus. Next base: position 172,066 of record CATQFH010000086.1, on the reverse strand, counting down.
CCTGGCATGTTAGTTGTTAAAACACTTAAGAAGCTTATTGTTTTGATATTTTTAGGGTTTTGTTGATCATAATGTAGAATTATAAAAAAATTAAATGGGAGGTTGAACTTTTAAATTCCTCTTAATATTCTTTCTTTATTTGCTCATTTTTGTCAAATTAAATATTTGGCTGGCATGTTGGTTGTCAAAACACTCAAGAAGCTTAATGTTTTAATATTTTTAGGGATTTGTTGAACATTATGTAGAATTCAGCTAATTTTAAGGGGGGGTTGAAATTTTTAAATTCCTCTTAATATTCTTTCTTTATTTGTTCATTTTTGTCAAAATAAATATTTTCCTGGCATGTTGGGTGTCAAATCACTCAAAAGCTTAATGTTTTAATATTTTTAGGGTTTTATTGATCATAATGTAGAATTATAAAAAAATTAAAGGGGGGGTTGAAACATTTAAATTTCTCTTAATATTCTTTCTTTATTTGCTCATTTTTGTCAAATTAAATATTTTGCTGGCATGTTGGTTGTCAAAACATTCAAGAAGCTCAATGTTTTAATATTTTTAGGGATTTGTTGAACATTATGTAGAATTCAGCTAATTTAAAGGGGGGGTTGAAATTTTTAAATTCCTCTTAATATTCATTCTTTATTTGTTCATTTTTGTCAAATTAAATATTTTCCTGGCATGTTGGGTGTCAAATCACTCAAAAGCTTAATGTTTTAATATTTTTAGGGTTTTATTGATCATAATGTAGAATTATAAAAAAATTAAATGGGGGGTTGGAACTTTTAAATTCCTCTTAATATTCTTTCTTTATTTGCTCATTTTTGTCAAATTAAATATTTTCCTGGCATGTTGGGTGTCAAATCACTCAAAAGCTTAATGTTTTAATATTTTTAGGGTTTTATTGATCATAATGTAGAATTATAAAAAAATTAAATGGGGGGTTGGAACTTTTAAATTCCTCTTAATATTCTTTCTTTATTTGTTCATTTTTGTCAAATTAAATATTTTCCTGGCATGTTAGTTGTTAAAACACTTAAGAAGCTTATTGTTTTGATATTTTTAGGGTTTTGTTGATCATAATGTAGAATTATAAAAAAATTAAATGGGGGGTTGAACTTTTAAATTCCTCTTAATATTCTTTCTTTATTTGCTCATTTTTGTCAAATTAAATATTTGGCTGGCATGTTGGTTGTCAAAACATTCAAGAAGCTCAATGTTTTAATATTTTTAGGGATTTGTTGAACATTATGTAGAATTCAGCTAATTTAAAGGGGGGGTTGAAATTTTTAAATTCCTCTTAATATTCATTCTTTATTTGTTCATTTTTGTCAAATTAAATATTTTCCTGGCATGTTGGGTGTCAAATCACTCAAAAGCTTAATGTTTTAATATTTTTAGGGTTTTATTGATCATAATGTAGAATTATAAAAAAATTAAATGGGGGGTTGGAACTTTTAAATTCCTCTTAATATTCTTTCTTTATTTGCTCATTTTTGTCAAATTAAATTTTTTTTAGGCATGATGGGTGTCAAATCACTCAACAAGCTTAATGTTTTAATATTTTTAGGGTTTTGTTGATCATAATGTAGAATTATAAAAAAATTAAATGGGGGGTTGGAACTTTTTAATTCCTCTTAATATTCTTTCTTTATTTGCTCATTTTTGTCAAATTAAATATTTTGCTGGCATGTTGGTTGTCAAAACATTCAAGAAGCTTAATGTTTTAATATTTTTAGGGTTTTGTTGATCATAATGTAGAATTATAAAAAAATTAAATGGGGGGTTGGAACTTTTAAATTCCTCTTAATATTCTTTCTTTATTTGTTCATTTTAGTTAAATTAAATATTTTCCTGGTATGTTGGGTGTCAAATCGCTCAAAAGCTTAATGTTTTAATATTTTTAGGGTTTTGTTGATCATAATGTAGAATTATAAAAAAATTAAATAGGGGGTTGGAACTTTTTAATTCCTCTTAATATTCTTTCTTTATTTGTTCATTTTTGTCAAATTAAATATTTTCCTGGCATGTTAGTTGTTAAAACACTTAAGAAGCTTATTGTTTTGATATTTTTAGGGTTTTGTTGATCATAATGTAGAATTATAAAAAAATTAAATGGGGGGTTGAACTTTTAAATTCCTCTTAATATTCTTTCTTTATTTGCTCATTTTTGTCAAATTAAATATTTTGCTGGCATGTTGGTTGTCAAAACACTCAAGAAGCTTAATGTTTTAATATTTTTAGGGTTTTATTGATCATAATGTAGAATTATAAAAAAATTAAATGGGGGGTTGGAACTTTTAAATTCCTCTTAATATTCTTTCTTTATTTGTTCATTTTTGTCAAATTAAATATTTTCCTGGCATGTTAGTTGTTAAAACACATAAGAAGCTTATTGTTTTGATATTTTTAGGGTTTTGTTGATCATAATGTAGAATTATAAAAAAATTAAATGGGGGGTTGAACTTTTAAATTCCTCTTAATATTCTTTCTTTATTTGCTCATTGTTGTCAAATTAAATATTTGGCTGGCATGTTGGTTGTCAAAACACTCAAGAAGCTTAATGTTTTAATATTTTTAGGGATTTGTTGAACATTATGTAGAATTCAGCTAATTTTAAGGGGGGGTTGAAATTTTTAAATTCCTCTTAATATTCTTTCTTTATTTGTTCATTTTTGTCAAATTAAATATTTTCCTGGCATGTTAGTTGTTAAAACACTTAAGAAGCTTATTGTTTTGATATTTTTAGGGTTTTGTTGATCATAATGTAGAATTATAAAAAAATTAAATGGGGGGTTGGAACTTTTAAATTCCTCTTAATAATCTTTCTTTATTTGCTCATTTTTGTCAAATTAAATTTTTTTTAGGCATGATGGGTGTCAAATCACTCAACAAGCTTAATGTTTTAATATTTTTAGGGTTTTGTTGATCATAATGTAGAATTATAAAAAAATTAAATGGGGGGTTGGAACTTTTTAATTCCTCTTAATATTCTTTCTTTATTTGTTCATTTTTGTCAAATTAAATATTTTCCTGGCATGTTAGTTGTTAAAACACTTAAGAAGCTTATTGTTTTGATATTTTTAGGGTTTTGTTGATCATAATGTAGAATTATAAAAAAATTAAATGGGGGGTTGGAACTTTTAAATTCCTCTTAATATTCTTTCTTTATTTGCTCATTTTTGTCAAATTAAATATTTGGCTGGCATGTTGGTTGTCAAAACACTCAAGAAGCTTAATGTTTTAATATTTTTAGGGATTTGTTGAACATTATGTAGAATTCAGCTAATTTTAAGGGGGGGTTGAAATTTTTAAATTCCTCTTAATATTCTTTCTTTATTTGTTCATTTTTGTCAAAATAAATATTTTCCTGGCATGTTGGGTGTCAAATCACTCAAAAGCTTAATGTTTTAATATTTTTAGGGTTTTATTGATCATAATGTAGAATTATAAAAAAATTAAAGGGGGGGTTGAAACATTTAAATTTCTCTTAATATTCTTTCTTTATTTGCTCATTTTTGTCAAATTAAATATTTTGCTGGCATGTTGGTTGTCAAAACATTCAAGAAGCTCAATGTTTTAATATTTTTAGGGATTTGTTGAACATTATGTAGAATTCAGCTAATTTAAAGGGGGGGTTGAAATTTTTAAATTCCTCTTAATATTCATTCTTTATTTGTTCATTTTTGTCAAATTAAATATTTTCCTGGCATGTTGGGTGTCAAATCACTCAAAAGCTTAATGTTTTAATATTTTTAGGGTTTTATTGATCATAATGTAGAATTATAAAAAAATTAAATGGGGGGTTGGAACTTTTAAATTCCTCTTAATATTCTTTCTTTATTTGCTCATTTTTGTCAAATTAAATATTTTCCTGGCATGTTGGGTGTCAAATCACTCAAAAGCTTAATGTTTTAATATTTTTAGGGTTTTATTGATCATAATGTAGAATTATAAAAAAATTAAATGGGGGGTTGGAACTTTTAAATTCCTCTTAATATTCTTTCTTTATTTGTTCATTTTTGTCAAATTAAATATTTTCCTGGCATGTTAGTTGTTAAAACACTTAAGAAGCTTATTGTTTTGATATTTTTAGGGTTTTGTTGATCATAATGTAGAATTATAAAAAAATTAAATGGGGGGTTGAACTTTTAAATTCCTCTTAATATTCTTTCTTTATTTGCTCATTTTTGTCAAATTAAATATTTGGCTGGCATGTTGGTTGTCAAAACATTCAAGAAGCTCAATGTTTTAATATTTTTAGGGATTTGTTGAACATTATGTAGAATTCAGCTAATTTAAAGGGGGGGTTGAAATTTTTAAATTCCTCTTAATATTCATTCTTTATTTGTTCATTTTTGTCAAATTAAATATTTTCCTGGCATGTTGGGTGTCAAATCACTCAAAAGCTTAATGTTTTAATATTTTTAGGGTTTTATTGATCATAATGTAGAATTATAAAAAAATTAAATGGGGGGTTGGAACTTTTAAATTCCTCTTAATATTCTTTCTTTATTTGCTCATTTTTGTCAAATTAAATTTTTTTTAGGCATGATGGGTGTCAAATCACTCAACAAGCTTAATGTTTTAATATTTTTAGGGTTTTGTTGATCATAATGTAGAATTATAAAAAAATTAAATGGGGGGTTGGAACTTTTTAATTCCTCTTAATATTCTTTCTTTATTTGCTCATTTTTGTCAAATTAAATATTTTGCTGGCATGTTGGTTGTCAAAACATTCAAGAAGCTTAATGTTTTAATATTTTTAGGGTTTTGTTGATCATAATGTAGAATTATAAAAAAATTAAATGGGGGGTTGGAACTTTTAAATTCCTCTTAATATTCTTTCTTTATTTGTTCATTTTAGTTAAATTAAATATTTTCCTGGTATGTTGGGTGTCAAATCGCTCAAAAGCTTAATGTTTTAATATTTTTAGGGTTTTGTTGATCATAATGTAGAATTATAAAAAAATTAAATAGGGGGTTGGAACTTTTTAATTCCTCTTAATATTCTTTCTTTATTTGTTCATTTTTGTCAAATTAAATATTTTCCTGGCATGTTAGTTGTTAAAACACTTAAGAAGCTTATTGTTTTGATATTTTTAGGGTTTTGTTGATCATAATGTAGAATTATAAAAAAATTAAATGGGGGGTTGAACTTTTAAATTCCTCTTAATATTCTTTCTTTATTTGCTCATTTTTGTCAAATTAAATATTTTGCTGGCATGTTGGTTGTCAAAACACTCAAGACGCTTAATGTTTTAATATTTTTAGGGTTTTATTGATCATAATGTAGAATTATAAAAAAATTAAATGGGGGGTTGGAACTTTTAAATTCCTCTTAATATTCTTTCTTTATTTGTTCATTTTTGTCAAATTAAATATTTTCCTGGCATGTTAGTTGTTAAAACACATAAGAAGCTTATTGTTTTGATATTTTTAGGGTTTTGTTGATCATAATGTAGAATTATAAAAAAATTAAATGGGGGGTTGAACTTTTAAATTCCTCTTAATATTCTTTCTTTATTTGCTCATTGTTGTCAAATTAAATATTTGGCTGGCATGTTGGTTGTCAAAACACTCAAGAAGCTTAATGTTTTAATATTTTTAGGGATTTGTTGAACATTATGTAGAATTCAGCTAATTTTAAGGGGGGGTTGAAATTTTTAAATTCCTCTTAATATTCTTTCTTTATTTGTTCATTTTTGTCAAATTAAATATTTTCCTGGCATGTTAGTTGTTAAAACACTTAAGAAGCTTATTGTTTTGATATTTTTAGGGTTTTGTTGATCATAATGTAGAATTATAAAAAAATTAAATGGGGGGTTGGAACTTTTAAATTCCTCTTAATAATCTTTCTTTATTTGCTCATTTTTGTCAAATTAAATTTTTTTTAGGCATGATGGGTGTCAAATCACTCAACAAGCTTAATGTTTTAATATTTTTAGGGTTTTGTTGATCATAATGTAGAATTATAAAAAAATTAAATGGGGGGTTGGAACTTTTTAATTCCTCTTAATATTCTTTCTTTATTTGTTCATTTTTGTCAAATTAAATATTTTCCTGGCATGTTAGTTGTTAAAACACTTAAGAAGCTTATTGTTTTGATATTTTTAGGGTTTTGTTGATCATAATGTAGAATTATAAAAAAATTAAATGGGGGGTTGGAACTTTTAAATTCCTCTTAATATTCTTTCTTTATTTGTTCATTTTTGTTAAATTAAATATTTTCCTGGCATGTTGGGTGTCAAATCACTCAAAAGCTTAATGTTTTAATATTTTTAGGGTTTTATTGATCACAATGTAGAATTATAAAAAAATTAAATGGGGGGTTGGAACTTTTAAATTCCTCTTAATATTCTTTCTTTATTTGCTCATTTTTGTCAAATTAAATTTTTTTTAGGCATGTTGGGTGTCAAATCACTCAACAAGCTTAATGTTTTAATATTTTTAGGGATTTGTTGAACATTAGGTAGAATTCAGCTAATTTAAAGGGGGGGTTGAAATTTTTAAATTCCTCTTAATATTCTTTCTTAATTTGTTCATTTTTGTCAAATTAAATATTTTGCTGGCATGTTAGTTGTTAAAACACTCAACAAGCTTAATGTTTTAATATTTTTAGGGATTTGTTGAACATTAGGTAGAATTCAGCTAATTTAAAGGGGGGTTGAAATTTTTAAATTCCTCTTAATATTCTTTCTTTATTTGTTCATTTTTGTCAAATTAAATATTTTTCTGGCATGTTAGTTGTTAAAACACTTAAGAAGCTTATTGTTTTATTATTTTTAGGGTTTTATTGATCATAATGTAGAATTATAAAAAAATTAAATGGGGGGTTGGAACTTTTAAATTCCTCTTAATGTTCTTTCTTTATTTGCTCATTTTTGTCAAATTAAATTTTTTTTAGGCATGTTGGTTGTCAAATCACTCAACAAGCTTAATGTTTTAATATTTTTAGGGTTTTGTTGATCATAATGTAGAATTATAAAAAAATTAAATGGGGGGTTGGAACTTTTTAATTCCTCTTAATATTCTTTCTTTATTTGTTCATTTTTGTCAAATTAAATATTTTCCTGGCATGTTAGTTGTTAAAACACTTAAGAAGCTTATTGTTTTGATATTTTTAGGGTTTTGTTGATCATAATGTAGAATTATAAAAAAATTAAATGGGGGGTTGAACTTTTAAATTCCTCTTAATATTCTTTCTTTATTTGCTCATTTTTGTCAAATTAAATATTTTGCTGGCATGTTGGTTGTCTAAACACTCAAGAAGCTTAATGTTTTAATATTTTTAGGGTTTTGTTGATCATAATGTAGAATTATAAAAAAATTAAATGGGGGGTTGAACTATTAAATTCCTCTTAATGATCTTTCTTTATTTGCTCATTTTTGTCAAATTAAATATTTTGCTGGCATGTTGGTTGTCAAAACACTCAAGAAGCTTAATGTTTTAATATTTTTAGGGTTTTGTTGATCATAATGTAGAATTATAAAAAAATTAAATGGGGGGTTGGAACTTTTAAATTCCTCTTAATATTCTTTCTTTATTTGTTCATTTTAGTTAAATTAAATATTTTCCTGGCATGTTGGGTGTCAAATCACTCAAAAGCTTAATGTTTTAATATTTTTAGGGTTTTGTTGATCATAATGTAGAATTATAAAAAAATTAAACGGGGGGTTGGAACTTTTTAATTCCTCTTAATATTCTTTCTTTATTTGTTCATTTTTGTCAAATTAAATATTTTCCTGGCATGTTAGTTGTTAAAACACTTAAGAAGCTTATTGTTTTGATATTTTTAGGGCTTTGTTGATCATAATGTAGAATTATAAAAAAATTAAATGGGGGGTTGAACTTTTAAATTCCTCTTAATATTCTTTCTTTATTTGCTCATTTTTGTCAAATTAAATATTTTGCTGGCATGTTGGTTGTTAAAACACTTAAGAAGCTTATTGTTTTGATATTTTTAGGGTTTTGTTGATCATAATGTAGAATTATAAAAAAATTAAATGGGGGGTTGAACTTTTAAATTCCTCTTAATATTCTTTCTTTATTTGCTCATTTTTGTCAAATTAAATATTTTGCTGGCATGTTGGTTGTCAAAACACTCAAGAAGCTTAATGTTTTAATATTTTTAGGGTTTTGTTGATCATAATGTAGAATTATAAAAAAATTAAATGGGGGGTTGGAACTTTTAAATTCCTCTTAATATTCTTTCTTTATTTGTTCATTTTTGTCAAATTAAATATTTTGCTGGCATGTTGGGTGTCAAATCACTTAAGAAGCTTATTGTTTTAATATTTTTAGGGTTTTATTGATCATAATGTAGAATTATAAAAAAATTAAATGGGGGGTTGGAACTTTTAAATTCCTCTTAATATTCTTTCTTTATTTGCTCATTTTTGTCAAATTAAATTTTTATTAGGCATGTTGGGTGTCAAATCACTCAACAAGCTTAATGTTTTAATATTTTTAGGGATTTGTTGAACATTAGGTAGAATTCAGCTAATTTAAAGGGGGGGTTGAAATTTTTAAATTCCTCTTAATATTCTTTCTTTATTTGTTCATTTTTGTCAAATTAAATATTTTGCTGGCATGTTAGTTGTTAAAACACTTAAGAAGCTTATTGTTTTATTATTTTTAGGGTTTTGTTGATCATAATGTAGAATTATAAAAAAATTAAAGGGGGGGTTGAAACTTTTAAATTCCTCTTAATATTCTTTCTTTATTTGCTCATTTTTGTCAAATTAAATATTTTGCTGGCATGTTGGTTGTCAAAACACTCAAGAAGCTTAATGTTTTAATATTTTTAGGGATTTGTTGAACATTATGTAGAATTCAGCTAATTTAAAGGGGGGGTTGAAATTTTTAAATTCCTCTTAATATTCTTTCTTTATTTGCTCATTTTTGTCAAATTAAATTTTTTTTAGGCATGTTGGTTGTCAAATCACTCAACAAGCTTAATGTTTTAATATTTTTAGGGTTTTGTTGATCATAATGTAGAATTATAAAAAAATTAAATGGGGGGTTGGAACTTTTAAATTCCTCTTAATATTCTTTCTTTATTTGTTCATTTTAGTTAAATTAAATATTTTCCTGGCATGTTGGGTGTCAAATCACTCAAAAGCTTAATGTTTTAATATTTTTAGGGTTTTGTTGATCATAATGTAGAATTATAAAAAAATTAAATGGGGGGTTGGAACTTTTTAATTCCTCTTAATATTCTTTCTTTATTTGTTCATTTTTGTCAAATTAAATATTTTCCTGGCATGTTAGTTGTTAAAACACTTAAGAAGCTTATTGTTTTGATATTTTTAGGGTTTTGTTGATCATAATGTAGAATTATAAAAAAATTAAATGGGGGGTTGAACTTTTAAATTCCTCTTAATATTCTTTCTTTATTTGCTCATTTTTGTCAAATTAAATATTTTGCTGGCATGTTGGTTGTCAAAACACTCAAGAAGCTTAATGTTTTAATATTTTTAGGGTTTTGTTGATCATAATGTAGAATTATAAAAAAATTAAATGGGGGGTTGGAACTTTTAAATTCCTCTTAATATTCTTTCTTTATTTGTTCATTTTTGTCAAATTAAATATTTTGCTGGCATGTTGGGTGTCAAATCACTTAAGAAGCTTATTGTTTTAATATTTTTAGGGTTTTATTGATCATAATGTAGAATTATAAAAAAATTAAATGGGGGGTTGGAACTTTTAAATTCCTCTTAATATTCTTTCTTTATTTGCTCATTTTTGTCAAATTAAATTTTTTTTAGGCATGATGGGTGTCAAAACACTCAAGAAGCTTAATGTTTTAATATTTTTAGGGTTTTGTTGATCATAATGTAGAATTATAAAAAAATTAAATGGGGGGTTGAACTTTTAAATTCCTCTTAATATTCTTTCTTTATTTGCTCATTTTTGTCAAATTAAATATTTTGCTGGCATGTTGGTTGTCAAAACACTCAAGAAGCTTAATGTTTTAATATTTTTAGGGTTTTATTGATCATAATGTAGAATTATAAAAAAATTAAATGGGGGGTTGGAACTTTTAAATTCCTCTTAATATTCTTTCTTTATTTGTTCATTTTTGTCAAATTAAATATTTTCCTGGCATGTTAGTTGTTAAAACACTTAAGAAGCTTATTGTTTTGATATTTTTAGGGTTTTGTTGATCATAATGTAGAATTATAAAAAAATTAAATGGGGGGTTGAACTTTTAAATTCCTCTTAATATTCTTTCTTTATTTGCTCATTGTTGTCAAATTAAATATTTGGCTGGCATGTTGGTTGTCAAAACACTCAAGAAGCTTAATGTTTTAATATTTTTAGGGATTTGTTGAACATTATGTAGAATTCAGCTAATTTTAAGGGGGGGTTGAAATTTTTAAATTCCTCTTAATATTCTTTCTTTATTTGTTCATTTTTGTCAAATTAAATATTTTCCTGGCATGTTAGTTGTTAAAACACTTAAGAAGCTTATTGTTTTGATATTTTTAGGGTTTTGTTGATCATAATGTAGAATTATAAAAAAATTAAATGGGGGGTTGGAACTTTTAAATTCCTCTTAATATTCTTTCTTTATTTGCTCATTTTTGTCAAATTAAATATTTTCCTGGCATGTTGGGTGTCAAATCACTCAAAAGCTTAATGTTTTAATATTTTTAGGGTTTTATTGATCATAATGTAGAATTATAAAAAAATTAAATGGGGGGTTGGAACTTTTAAATTCCTCTTAATATTCTTTCTTTATTTGTTCATTTTTGTCAAAATAAATATTTTCCTGGCATGTTAGTTGTTAAAACACTTAAGAAGCTTATTGTTTTGATATTTTTAGGGTTTTGTTGATCATAATGTAGAATTATAAAAAAATTAAATGGGGGGTTGAACTTTTAAATTCCTCTTAATATTCTTTCTTTATTTGCTCATTTTTGTCAAATTAAATATTTGGCTGGCATGTTGGTTGTCAAAACATTCAAGAAGCTCAATGTTTTAATATTTTTAGGGATTTGTTGAACATTATGTAGAATTCAGCTAATTTAAAGGGGGGGTTGAAATTTTTAAATTCCTCTTAATATTCATTCTTTATTTGTTCATTTTTGTCAAATTAAATATTTTCCTGGCATGTTGGGTGTCAAATCACTCAAAAGCTTAATGTTTTAATATTTTTAGGGTTTTATTGATCATAATGTAGAATTATAAAAAAATTAAATGGGGGGTTGGAACTTTTAAATTCCTCTTAATATTCTTTCTTTATTTGCTCATTTTTGTCAAATTAAATTTTTTTTAGGCATGATGGGTGTCAAATCACTCAACAAGCTTAATGTTTTAATATTTTTAGGGTTTTGTTGATCATAATGTAGAATTATAAAAAAATTAAATGGGGGGTTGGAACTTTTTAATTCCTCTTAATATTCTTTCTTTATTTGCTCATTTTTGTCAAATTAAATATTTTGCTGGCATGTTGGTTGTCAAAACATTCAAGAAGCTTAATGTTTTAATATTTTTAGGGTTTTGTTGATCATAATGTAGAATTATAAAAAAATTAAATGGGGGGTTGGAACTTTTAAATTCCTCTTAATATTCTTTCTTTATTTGTTCATTTTAGTTAAATTAAATATTTTCCTGGCATGTTGGGTGTCAAATCGCTCAAAAGCTTAATGTTTTAATATTTTTAGGGTTTTGTTGATCATAATGTAGAATTATAAAAAAATTAAATAGGGGGTTGGAACTTTTTAATTCCTCTTAATATTCTTTCTTTATTTGTTCATTTTTGTCAAATTAAATATTTTCCTGGCATGTTAGTTGTTAAAACACTTAAGAAGCTTATTGTTTTGATATTTTTAGGGTTTTGTTGATCATAATGTAGAATTATAAAAAAATTAAATGGGGGGTTGAACTTTTAAATTCCTCTTAATATTCTTTCTTTATTTGCTCATTTTTGTCAAATTAAATATTTTGCTGGCATGTTGGTTGTCAAAACACTCAAGAAGCTTAATGTTTTAATATTTTTAGGGTTTTATTGATCATAATGTAGAATTATAAAAAAATTAAATGGGGGGTTGGAACTTTTAAATTCCTCTTAATATTCTTTCTTTATTTGTTCATTTTTGTCAAATTAAATATTTTCCTGGCATGTTAGTTGTTAAAACACTTAAGAAGCTTATTGTTTTGATATTTTTAGGGTTTTGTTGATCATAATGTAGAATTATAAAAAAATTAAATGGGGGGTTGAACTTTTAAATTCCTCTTAATATTCTTTCTTTATTTGCTCATTGTTGTCAAATTAAATATTTGGCTGGCATGTTGGTTGTCAAAACACTCAAGAAGCTTAATGTTTTAATATTTTTAGGGATTTGTTGAACATTATGTAGAATTCAGCTAATTTTAAGGGGGGGTTGAAATTTTTAAATTCCTCTTAATATTCTTTCTTTATTTGTTCATTTTTGTCAAATTAAATATTTTCCTGGCATGTTAATTGTTAAAACACTTAAGAAGCTTATTGTTTTGATATTTTTAGGGTTTTGTTGATCATAATGTAGAATTATAAAAAAATTAAATGGGGGGTTGGAACTTTTAAATTCCTCTTAATAATCTTTCTTTATTTGCTCATTTTTGTCAAATTAAATTTTTTTTAGGCATGATGGGTGTCAAATCACTCAACAAGCTTATTGTTTTGATATTTTTAGGGTTTTGTTGATCATAATGTAGAATTATAAAAAAATTAAATGGGGGGTTGAACTTTTAAATTCCTCTTAATATTCTTTCTTTATTTGCTCATTTTTGTCAAATTAAATATTTTGCTGGCATGTTGGTTGTCAAAACACTCAAGAAGCTTAATGTTTTAATATTTTTAGGGTTTTGTTGATCATAATGTAGAATTATAAAAAAATTAAATGGGGGGTTGGAACTTTTAAATTCCTCTTAATATTCTTTCTTTATTTGTTCATTTTTGTCAAATTAAATATTTTGCTGGCATGTTGGGTGTCAAATCACTTAAGAAGCTTATTGTTTTAATATTTTTAGGGTTTTATTGATCATAATGTAGAATTATAAAAAAATTAAATGGGGGGTTGGAACTTTTAAATTCCTCTTAATATTCTTTCTTTATTTGCTCATTTTTGTCAAATTAAATTTTTATTAGGCATGTTGGGTGTCAAATCACTCAACAAGCTTAATGTTTTAATATTTTTAGGGATTTGTTGAACATTAGGTAGAATTCAGCTAATTTAAAGGGGGGGTTGAAATTTTTAAATTCCTCTTAATATTCTTTCTTTATTTGTTCATTTTTGTCAAATTAAATATTTTGCTGGCATGTTAGTTGTTAAAACACTTAAGAAGCTTATTGTTTTATTATTTTTAGGGTTTTGTTGATCATAATGTAGAATTATAAAAAAATTAAAGGGGGGGTTGAAACTTTTAAATTCCTCTTAATATTCTTTCTTTATTTGCTCATTTTTGTCAAATTAAATTTTTTTTAGGCATGTTGGGTGTCAAATCACTCAACAAGCTTAATGTTTTAATATTTTTAGGGATTTGTTGAACATTAGGTAGAATTCAGCTAATTTAAAGGGGGGGTTGAAATTTTTAAATTCCTCTTAATATTCTTTCTTAATTTGTTCATTTTTGTCAAATTAAATATTTTGCTGGCATGTTAGTTGTTAAAACACTCAACAAGCTTAATGTTTTAATATTTTTAGGGATTTGTTGAACATTAGGTAGAATTCAGCTAATTTAAAGGGGGGTTGAAATTTTTAAATTCCTCTTAATATTCTTTCTTTATTTGTTCATTTTTGTCAAATTAAATATTTTGCTGGCATGTTAGTTGTTAAAACACTTAAGAAGCTTATTGTTTTATTATTTTTAGGGTTTTATTGATCATAATGTAGAATTATAAAAAAATTAAATGGGGGGTTGGAACTTTTAAATTCCTCTTAATGTTCTTTCTTTATTTGCTCATTTTTGTCAAATTAAATTTTTTTTAGGCATGTTGGTTGTCAAATCACTCAACAAGCTTAATGTTTTAATATTTTTAGGGTTTTGTTGATCATAATGTAGAATTATAAAAAAATTAAATGGGGGGTTGGAACTTTTTAATTCCTCTTAATATTCTTTCTTTATTTGTTCATTTTTGTCAAATTAAATATTTTCCTGGCATGTTAGTTGTTAAAACACTTAAGAAGCTTATTGTTTTGATATTTTTAGGGTTTTGTTGATCATAATGTAGAATTATAAAAAAATTAAATGGGGGGTTGAACTTTTAAATTCCTCTTAATATTCTTTCTTTATTTGCTCATTTTTGTCAAATTAAATATTTTGCTGGCATGTTGGTTGTCTAAACACTCAAGAAGCTTAATGTTTTAATATTTTTAGGGTTTTGTTGATCATAATGTAGAATTATAAAAAAATTAAATGGGGGGTTGAACTATTAAATTCCTCTTAATGATCTTTCTTTATTTGCTCATTTTTGTCAAATTAAATATTTTGCTGGCATGTTGGTTGTCAAAACACTCAAGAAGCTTAATGTTTTAATATTTTTAGGGTTTTGTTGATCATAATGTAGAATTATAAAAAAATTAAATGGGGGGTTGGAACTTTTAAATTCCTCTTAATATTCTTTCTTTATTTGTTCATTTTAGTTAAATTAAATATTTTCCTGGCATGTTGGGTGTCAAATCACTCAAAAGCTTAATGTTTTAATATTTTTAGGGTTTTGTTGATCATAATGTAGAATTATAAAAAAATTAAACGGGGGGTTGGAACTTTTTAATTCCTCTTAATATTCTTTCTTTATTTGTTCATTTTTGTCAAATTAAATATTTTCCTGGCATGTTAGTTGTTAAAACACTTAAGAAGCTTATTGTTTTGATATTTTTAGGGCTTTGTTGATCATAATGTAGAATTATAAAAAAATTAAATGGGGGGTTGAACTTTTAAATTCCTCTTAATATTCTTTCTTTATTTGCTCATTTTTGTCAAATTAAATATTTTGCTGGCATGTTGGTTGTTAAAACACTTAAGAAGCTTATTGTTTTGATATTTTTAGGGTTTTGTTGATCATAATGTAGAATTATAAAAAAATTAAATGGGGGGTTGAACTTTTAAATTCCTCTTAATATTCTTTCTTTATTTGCTCATTTTTGTCAAATTAAATATTTTGCTGGCATGTTGGTTGTCAAAACACTCAAGAAGCTTAATGTTTTAATATTTTTAGGGTTTTGTTGATCATAATGTAGAATTATAAAAAAATTAAATGGGGGGTTGGAACTTTTAAATTCCTCTTAATATTCTTTCTTTATTTGTTCATTTTTGTCAAATTAAATATTTTGCTGGCATGTTGGGTGTCAAATCACTTAAGAAGCTTATTGTTTTAATATTTTTAGGGTTTTATTGATCATAATGTAGAATTATAAAAAAATTAAATGGGGGGTTGGAACTTTTAAATTCCTCTTAATATTCTTTCTTTATTTGCTCATTTTTGTCAAATTAAATTTTTATTAGGCATGTTGGGTGTCAAATCACTCAACAAGCTTAATGTTTTAATATTTTTAGGGATTTGTTGAACATTAGGTAGAATTCAGCTAATTTAAAGGGGGGGTTGAAATTTTTAAATTCCTCTTAATATTCTTTCTTTATTTGTTCATTTTTGTCAAATTAAATATTTTGCTGGCATGTTAGTTGTTAAAACACTTAAGAAGCTTATTGTTTTATTATTTTTAGGGTTTTGTTGATCATAATGTAGAATTATAAAAAAATTAAAGGGGGGGTTGAAACTTTTAAATTCCTCTTAATATTCTTTCTTTATTTGCTCATTTTTGTCAAATTAAATATTTTGCTGGCATGTTGGTTGTCAAAACACTCAAGAAGCTTAATGTTTTAATATTTTTAGGGATTTGTTGAACATTATGTAGAATTCAGCTAATTTAAAGGGGGGGTTGAAATTTTTAAATTCCTCTTAATATTCTTTCTTTATTTGCTCATTTTTGTCAAATTAAATTTTTTTTAGGCATGTTGGTTGTCAAATCACTCAACAAGCTTAATGTTTTAATATTTTTAGGGTTTTGTTGATCATAATGTAGAATTATAAAAAAATTAAATGGGGGGTTGGAACTTTTAAATTCCTCTTAATATTCTTTCTTTATTTGTTCATTTTAGTTAAATTAAATATTTTCCTGGCATGTTGGGTGTCAAATCACTCAAAAGCTTAATGTTTTAATATTTTTAGGGTTTTGTTGATCATAATGTAGAATTATAAAAAAATTAAATGGGGGGTTGGAACTTTTTAATTCCTCTTAATATTCTTTCTTTATTTGTTCATTTTTGTCAAATTAAATATTTTCCTGGCATGTTAGTTGTTAAAACACTTAAGAAGCTTATTGTTTTGATATTTTTAGGGTTTTGTTGATCATAATGTAGAATTATAAAAAAATTAAATGGGGGGTTGAACTTTTAAATTCCTCTTAATATTCTTTCTTTATTTGCTCATTTTTGTCAAATTAAATATTTTGCTGGCATGTTGGTTGTCAAAACACTCAAGAAGCTTAATGTTTTAATATTTTTAGGGTTTTGTTGATCATAATGTAGAATTATAAAAAAATTAAATGGGGGGTTGGAACTTTTAAATTCCTCTTAATATTCTTTCTTTATTTGTTCATTTTTGTCAAATTAAATATTTTGCTGGCATGTTGGGTGTCAAATCACTTAAGAAGCTTATTGTTTTAATATTTTTAGGGTTTTATTGATCATAATGTAGAATTATAAAAAAATTAAATGGGGGGTTGGAACTTTTAAATTCCTCTTAATATTCTTTCTTTATTTGCTCATTTTTGTCAAATTAAATTTTTTTTAGGCATGATGGGTGTCAAAACACTCAAGAAGCTTAATGTTTTAATATTTTTAGGGTTTTGTTGATCATAATGTAGAATTATAAAAAAATTAAATGGGGGGTTGAACTTTTAAATTCCTCTTAATATTCTTTCTTTATTTGCTCATTTTTGTCAAATTAAATATTTTGCTGGCATGTTGGTTGTCAAAACACTCAAGAAGCTTAATGTTTTAATATTTTTAGGGTTTTATTGATCATAATGTAGAATTATAAAAAAATTAAATGGGGGGTTGGAACTTTTAAATTCCTCTTAATATTCTTTCTTTATTTGTTCATTTTTGTCAAATTAAATATTTTCCTGGCATGTTAGTTGTTAAAACACTTAAGAAGCTTATTGTTTTGATATTTTTAGGGTTTTGTTGATCATAATGTAGAATTATAAAAAAATTAAATGGGGGGTTGAACTTTTAAATTCCTCTTAATATTCTTTCTTTATTTGCTCATTGTTGTCAAATTAAATATTTGGCTGGCATGTTGGTTGTCAAAACACTCAAGAAGCTTAATGTTTTAATATTTTTAGGGATTTGTTGAACATTATGTAGAATTCAGCTAATTTTAAGGGGGGGTTGAAATTTTTAAATTCCTCTTAATATTCTTTCTTTATTTGTTCATTTTTGTCAAATTAAATATTTTCCTGGCATGTTAGTTGTTAAAACACTTAAGAAGCTTATTGTTTTGATATTTTTAGGGTTTTGTTGATCATAATGTAGAATTATAAAAAAATTAAATGGGGGGTTGGAACTTTTAAATTCCTCTTAATAATCTTTCTTTATTTGCTCATTTTTGTCAAATTAAATTTTTTTTAGGCATGATGGGTGTCAAATCACTCAACAAGCTTATTGTTTTGATATTTTTAGGGTTTTGTTGATCATAATGTAGAATTATAAAAAAATTAAATGGGGGGTTGAACTTTTAAATTCCTCTTAATATTCTTTCTTTATTTGCTCATTTTTGTCAAATTAAATATTTTGCTGGCATGTTGGTTGTCAAAACACTCAAGAAGCTTAATGTTTTAATATTTTTAGGGTTTTGTTGATCATAATGTAGAATTATAAAAAAATTAAATGGGGGGTTGGAACTTTTAAATTCCTCTTAATATTCTTTCTTTATTTGTTCATTTTTGTCAAATTAAATATTTTGCTGGCATGTTGGGTGTCAAATCACTTAAGAAGCTTATTGTTTTAATATTTTTAGGGTTTTATTGATCATAATGTAGAATTATAAAAAAATTAAATGGGGGGTTGGAACTTTTAAATTCCTCTTAATATTCTTTCTTTATTTGCTCATTTTTGTCAAATTAAATTTTTATTAGGCATGTTGGGTGTCAAATCACTCAACAAGCTTAATGTTTTAATATTTTTAGGGATTTGTTGAACATTAGGTAGAATTCAGCTAATTTAAAGGGGGGGTTGAAATTTTTAAATTCCTCTTAATATTCTTTCTTTATTTGTTCATTTTTGTCAAATTAAATATTTTGCTGGCATGTTAGTTGTTAAAACACTTAAGAAGCTTATTGTTTTATTATTTTTAGGGTTTTGTTGATCATAATGTAGAATTATAAAAAAATTAAAGGGGGGGTTGAAACTTTTAAATTCCTCTTAATATTCTTTCTTTATTTGCTCATTTTTGTCAAATTAAATTTTTTTTAGGCATGTTGGGTGTCAAATCACTCAACAAGCTTAATGTTTTAATATTTTTAGGGATTTGTTGAACATTAGGTAGAATTCAGCTAATTTAAAGGGGGGGTTGAAATTTTTAAATTCCTCTTAATATTCTTTCTTAATTTGTTCATTTTTGTCAAATTAAATATTTTGCTGGCATGTTAGTTGTTAAAACACTCAACAAGCTTAATGTTTTAATATTTTTAGGGATTTGTTGAACATTAGGTAGAATTCAGCTAATTTAAAGGGGGGTTGAAATTTTTAAATTCCTCTTAATATTCTTTCTTTATTTGTTCATTTTTGTCAAATTAAATATTTTGCTGGCATGTTAGTTGTTAAAACACTTAAGAAGCTTATTGTTTTATTATTTTTAGGGTTTTATTGATCATAATGTAGAATTATAAAAAAATTAAATGGGGGGTTGGAACTTTTAAATTCCTCTTAATGTTCTTTCTTTATTTGCTCATTTTTGTCAAATTAAATTTTTTTTAGGCATGTTGGTTGTCAAATCACTCAACAAGCTTAATGTTTTAATATTTTTAGGGTTTTGTTGATCATAATGTAGAATTATAAAAAAATTAAATGGGGGGTTGGAACTTTTTAATTCCTCTTAATATTCTTTCTTTATTTGTTCATTTTTGTCAAATTAAATATTTTCCTGGCATGTTAGTTGTTAAAACACTTAAGAAGCTTATTGTTTTGATATTTTTAGGGTTTTGTTGATCATAATGTAGAATTATAAAAAAATTAAATGGGGGGTTGAACTTTTAAATTCCTCTTAATATTCTTTCTTTATTTGCTCATTTTTGTCAAATTAAATATTTTGCTGGCATGTTGGTTGTCTAAACACTCAAGAAGCTTAATGTTTTAATATTTTTAGGGTTTTGTTGATCATAATGTAGAATTATAAAAAAATTAAATGGGGGGTTGAACTATTAAATTCCTCTTAATGATCTTTCTTTATTTGCTCATTTTTGTCAAATTAAATATTTTGCTGGCATGTTGGTTGTCAAAACACTCAAGAAGCTTAATGTTTTAATATTTTTAGGGTTTTGTTGATCATAATGTAGAATTATAAAAAAATTAAATGGGGGGTTGGAACTTTTAAATTCCTCTTAATATTCTTTCTTTATTTGTTCATTTTAGTTAAATTAAATATTTTCCTGGCATGTTGGGTGTCAAATCACTCAAAAGCTTAATGTTTTAATATTTTTAGGGTTTTGTTGATCATAATGTAGAATTATAAAAAAATTAAACGGGGGGTTGGAACTTTTTAATTCCTCTTAATATTCTTTCTTTATTTGTTCATTTTTGTCAAATTAAATATTTTCCTGGCATGTTAGTTGTTAAAACACTTAAGAAGCTTATTGTTTTGATATTTTTAGGGCTTTGTTGATCATAATGTAGAATTATAAAAAAATTAAATGGGGGGTTGAACTATTAAATTCCTCTTAATATTCTTTCTTTATTTGCTCATTTTTGTCAAATTAAATATTTTGCTGGCATGTTGGTTGTTAAAACACTTAAGAAGCTTATTGTTTTGATATTTTTAGGGTTTTGTTGATCATAATGTAGAATTATAAAAAAATTAAATGGGGGGTTGAACTTTTAAATTCCTCTTAATATTCTTTCTTTATTTGCTCATTTTTGTCAAATTAAATATTTTGCTGGCATGTTGGTTGTCAAAACACTCAAGAAGCTTAATGTTTTAATATTTTTAGGGTTTTGTTGATCATAATGTAGAATTATAAAAAAATTAAATGGGGGGTTGGAACTTTTAAATTCCTCTTAATATTCTTTCTTTATTTGTTCATTTTTGTCAAATTAAATATTTTGCTGGCATGTTGGGTGTCAAATCACTTAAGAAGCTTATTGTTTTAATATTTTTAGGGTTTTATTGATCATAATGTAGAATTATAAAAAAATTAAATGGGGGGTTGGAACTTTTAAATTCCTCTTAATATTCTTTCTTTATTTGCTCATTTTTGTCAAATTAAATTTTTATTAGGCATGTTGGGTGTCAAATCACTCAACAAGCTTAATGTTTTAATATTTTTAGGGATTTGTTGAACATTAGGTAGAATTCAGCTAATTTAAAGGGGGGGTTGAAATTTTTAAATTCCTCTTAATATTCTTTCTTTATTTGTTCATTTTTGTCAAATTAAATATTTTGCTGGCATGTTAGTTGTTAAAACACTTAAGAAGCTTATTGTTTTATTATTTTTAGGGTTTTGTTGATCATAATGTAGAATTATAAAAAAATTAAAGGGGGGGTTGAAACTTTTAAATTCCTCTTAATATTCTTTCTTTATTTGCTCATTTTTGTCAAATTAAATATTTTGCTGGCATGTTGGTTGTCAAAACACTCAAGAAGCTTAATGTTTTAATATTTTTAGGGATTTGTTGAACATTATGTAGAATTCAGCTAATTTAAAGGGGGGGTTGAAATTTTTAAATTCCTCTTAATATTCTTTCTTTATTTGCTCATTTTTGTCAAATTAAATTTTTTTTAGGCATGTTGGTTGTCAAATCACTCAACAAGCTTAATGTTTTAATATTTTTAGGGTTTTGTTGATCATAATGTAGAATTATAAAAAAATTAAATGGGGGGTTGGAACTTTTAAATTCCTCTTAATATTCTTTCTTTATTTGTTCATTTTTGTCAAATTAAATATTTTGCTGGCATGTTGGGTGTCAAATCACTCAAAAGCTTAATGTTTTAATATTTTTAGGGTTTTGTTGATCATAATGTAGAATTATAAAAAAATTAAATGGGGGGTTGGAACTTTTTAATTCCTCTTAATATTCTTTCTTTATTTGTTCATTTTTGTCAAATTAAATATTTTCCTGGCATGTTAGTTGTTAAAACACTTAAGAAGCTTATTGTTTTGATATTTTTAGGGTTTTGTTGATCATAATGTAGAATTATAAAAAAATTAAATGGGGGGTTGAACTTTTAAATTCCTCTTAATATTCTTTCTTTATTTGCTCATTTTTGTCAAATTAAATATTTTGCTGGCATGTTGGTTGTCAAAACACTCAAGAAGCTTAATGTTTTAATATTTTTAGGGTTTTGTTGATCATAATGTAGAATTATAAAAAAATTAAATGGGGGGTTGGAACTTTTAAATTCCTCTTAATATTCTTTCTTTATTTGTTCATTTTTGTCAAATTAAATATTTTGCTGGCATGTTGGGTGTCAAATCACTTAAGAAGCTTATTGTTTTAATATTTTTAGGGTTTTATTGATCATAATGTAGAATTATAAAAAAATTAAATGGGGGGTTGGAACTTTTAAATTCCTCTTAATATTCTTTCTTTATTTGCTCATTTTTGTCAAATTAAATTTTTTTTAGGCATGATGGGTGTCAAAACACTCAAGAAGCTTAATGTTTTAATATTTTTAGGGTTTTGTTGATCATAATGTAGAATTATAAAAAAATTAAATGGGGGGTTGGAACTTTTAAATTCCTCTTAATATTCTTTCTTTATTTGTTCATTTTTGTCAAATTAAATATTTTCCTGGCATGTTAGTTGTTAAAACACTTAAGAAGCTTATTGTTTTGATATTTTTAGGGTTTTGTTGATCATAATGTAGAATTATAAAAAAATTAAATGGGAGGTTGAACTTTTAAATTCCTCTTAATATTCTTTCTTTATTTGCTCATTTTTGTCAAATTAAATATTTGGCTGGCATGTTGGTTGTCAAAACACTCAAGAAGCTTAATGTTTTAATATTTTTAGGGATTTGTTGAACATTATGTAGAATTCAGCTAATTTAAAGGGGGGGTTGAAATTTTTAAATTCCTCTTAATATTCTTTCTTTATTTGTTCATTTTTGTCAAATTAAATATTTTCCTGGCATGTTGGGTGTCAAATCACTCAAAAGCTTAATGTTTTAATATTTTTAGGGTTTTATAGATCATAATGTAGAATTATAAAAAAATTAAATGGGGGGTTGGAACTTTTAAATTCCTCTTAATATTCTTTCTTTATTTGCTCATTTTTGTCAAATTAAATTTTTTTTAGGCATGATGGGTGTCAAATCACTCAACAAGCTTAATGTTTTAATATTTTTAGGGTTTTGTTGATCATAATGTAGAATTATAAAAAAATTAAATGGGGGGTTGGAACTTTTTAATTCCTCTTAATATTCTTTCTTTATTTGTTCATTTTTGTCAAATTAAATATTTTCCTGGCATGTTAGTTGTTAAAACACTTAAGAAGCTTATTGTTTTGATATTTTTAGGGTTTTGTTGATCATAATGTAGAATTATAAAAAAATTAAATGGTGGGTTGGAACTTTTAAATTCCTCTTAATATTCTTTCTTTATTTGTTCATTTTTGTTAAATTAAATATTTTCCTGGCATGTTGGGTGTCAAATCACTCAAAAGCTTAATGTTTTAATATTTTTAGGGTTTTATTGATCACAATGTAGAATTATAAAAAAATTAAATGGGGGGTTGGAACTTTTAAATTCCTCTTAATATTCTTTCTTTATTTGCTCATTTTTGTCAAATTAAATTTTTTTTAGGCATGTTGGGTGTCAAATCACTCAACAAGCTTAATGTTTTAATATTTTTAGGGTTTTGTTGATCATAATGTAGAAGTATAAAAAAATTAAATGGGGGGTTGGAACTTTTTAATTCCTCTTAATATTCTTTCTTTATTTGTTCATTTTTGTCAAATTAAATATTTTCCTGGCATGTTAGTTGTTAAAACACTTAAGAAGCTTATTGTTTTGATATTTTTAGGGTTTTGTTGATCATAATGTAGAATTATAAAAAAATTAAATGGGGGGTTGAACTTTTAAATTCCTCTTAATATTCTTTCTTTATTTGCTCATTTTTGTCAAATTAAATATTTTGCTGGCATGTTGGTTGTCAAAACACTCAAGAAGCTTAATGTTTTAATATTTTTAGGGTTTTGTTGATCATAATGTAGAATTATAAAAAAATTAAATGGGGGGTTGAACTTTTAAATTCCTCTTAATGATCTTTCTTTATTTGCTCATTTTTGTCAAATTAAATATTTTGCTGGCATGTTGGTTGTCAAATCACTCAACAAGCTTAATGTTTTAATATTTTTAGGGTTTTGTTGATCATAATGTAGAATTATAAAAAAATTAAATGGGGGGTTGGAACTTTTAAATTCCTCTTAATATTCTTTCTTTATTTGCTCATTTTTGTCAAATTAAATTTTTTTTAGGCATGATGGGTGTCAAATCACTCAACAAGCTTAATGTTTTAATATTTTTAGGGTTTTGTTGATCATAATGTAGAATTATAAAAAAATTAAATGGGGGGTTGGAACTTTTTAATTCCTCTTAATATTCTTTCTTTATTTGTTCATTTTTGTCAAATTAAATATTTTCCTGGCATGTTAGTTGTTAAAACACTTAAGAAGCTTATTGTTTTGATATTTTTAGGGTTTTGTTGATCATAATGTAGAATTATAAAAAAATTAAATGGGGGGTTGGAACTTTTAAATTCCTCTTAATATTCTTTCTTTATTTGTTCATTTTTGTTAAATTAAATATTTTCCTGGCATGTTGGGTGTCAAATCACTCAAAAGCTTAATGTTTTAATATTTTTAGGGTTTTATTGATCACAATGTAGAATTATAAAAAAATTAAATGGGGGGTTGGAACTTTTAAATTCCTCTTAATATTCTTTCTTTATTTGCTCATTTTTGTCAAATTAAATTTTTTTTAGGCATGTTGGGTGTCAAATCACTCAACAAGCTTAATGTTTTAATATTTTTAGGGATTTGTTGAACATTAGGTAGAATTCAGCTAATTTAAAGGGGGGGTTGAAATTTTTAAATTCCTCTTAATATTCTTTCTTAATTTGTTCATTTTTGTCAAATTAAATATTTTGCTGGCATGTTAGTTGTTAAAACACTCAACAAGCTTAATGTTTTAATATTTTTAGGGTTTTGTTGATCATAATGTAGAATTATAAAAAAATTAAATGGGGGGTTGAAATTTTTAAATTCCTCTTAATATTCTTTCTTTATTTGTTCATTTTTGTCAAATTAAATATTTTCCTGGCATGTTAGTTGTTAAAACACTTAAGAAGCTTATTGTTTTGATATTTTTAGGGTTTTGTTGATCATAATGTAGAATTATAAAAAAATTAAATGGGGGGTTGAACTTTTAAATTCCTCTTAATATTCTTTCTTTATTTGCTCATTTTTGTCAAATTAAATATTTTGCTGGCATGTTGGTTGTCAAAACACTCAAGAAGCTTAATGTTTTAATATTTTTAGGGTTTTGTTGATCATAATGTAGAATTATAAAAAAATTAAATGGGGGGTTGGAACTTTTAAATTCCTCTTAATATTCTTTCTTTATTTGTTCATTTTTGTCAAATTAAATATTTTGCTGGCATGTTGGGTGTCAAATCACTTAAGAAGCTTATTGTTTTAATATTTTTAGGGTTTTATTGATCATAATGTAGAATTATAAAAAAATTAAATGGGGGGTTGGAACTTTTAAATTCCTCTCAATATTCTTTCTTTATTTGCTCATTTTTGTCAAATTAAATTTTTATTAGGCATGTTGGGTGTCAAATCACTCAACAAGCTTAATGTTTTAATATTTTTAGGGATTTGTTGAACATTAGGTAGAATTCAGCTAATTTAAAGGGGGGGTTGAAATTTTTAAATTCCTCTTAATATTCTTTCTTTATTTGTTCATTTTAGTTAAATTAAATATTTTCCTGGCATGTTGGGTGTCAAATCACTCAAAAGCTTAATGTTTTAATATTTTTAGGGTTTTGTTGATCATAATGTAGAATTATAAAAAAATTAAACGGGGGGTTGGAACTTTTTAATTCCTCTTAATATTCTTTCTTTATTTGTTCATTTTTGTCAAATTAAATATTTTCCTGGCATGTTAGTTGTTAAAACACTTAAGAAGCTTATTGTTTTGATATTTTTAGGGTTTTGTTGATCATAATGTAGAATTATAAAAAAATTAAATGGGGGGTTGAACTTTTAAATTCCTCTTAATATTCTTTCTTTATTTGCTCATTTTTGTCAAATTAAATATTTTGCTGGCATGTTGGTTGTCAAAACACTCAAGAAGCTTAATGTTTTAATATTTTTAGGGTTTTGTTGATCATAATGTAGAATTATAAAAAAATTAAATGGGGGGTTGGAACTTTTAAATTCCTCTTAATGTTCTTTCTTTATTTGTTCATTTTTGTCAAATTAAATATTTTGCTGGCATGTTGGGTGTCAAATCACTTAAGAAGCTTATTGTTTTAATATTTTTAGGGTTTTATTGATCATAATGTAGAATTATAAAAAAATTAAATGGGGGGTTGGAACTTTTAAATTCCTCTTAATATTCTTTCTTTATTTGCTCATTTTTGTCAAATTAAATATTTGGCTGGCATGTTGGTTGTCAAAACACTCAAGAAGCTTAATGTTTTAATATTTTTAGGGATTTGTTGAACATTATGTAGAATTCAGCTAATTTTAAGGGGGGGTTGAAACTTTTAAATTCCTCTTAATATTCTTTCTTTATTTGCTCATTTTTGTCAAATTAAATATTTTGCTGGCATGTTGGTTGTCAAAACACTCAAGAAGCTTAATGTTTTAATATTTTTAGGGATTTGTTGAACATTATGTAGAATTCAGCTAATTTAAAGGGGGGGTTGAAATTTTTAAATTCCTCTTAATATTCTTTCTTTATTTGCTCATTTTTGTCAAATTAAATTTTTTTTAGGCATGTTGGTTGTCAAATCACTCAACAAGCTTAATGTTTTAATATTTTTAGGGTTTTGTTGACCATAATGTAGAATTATAAAAAAATTAAATGGGGGGTTGAAATTTTTAAATTCCTCTTAATATTCTTTCTTAATTTGTTCATTTTTGTCAAATTAAATATTTTGCTGGCATGTTAGTTGTTAAAACACTCAACAAGCTTAATGTTTTAATATTTTTAGGGATTTGTTGAACATTAGGTAGAATTCAGCTAATTTAAAGGGGGGGTTGAAATTTTTAAATTCCTCTTAATATTCTTTCTTTATTTGTTCATTTTTGTCAAATTAAATATTTTCCTGGCATGTTAGTTGTTAAAACACTTAAGAAGCTTATTGTTTTGATATTTTTAGGGTTTTGTTGATCATAATGTAGAATTATAAAAAAATTAAATGGGGGGTTGAACTTTTAAATTCCTCTTAATATTCTTTCTTTATTTGCTCATTTTTGTCAAATTAAAT
Organism: Tuberolachnus salignus; assembly: GCA_956483605.1. Lineage (NCBI taxonomy): Eukaryota > Metazoa > Arthropoda > Insecta > Hemiptera > Aphididae > Tuberolachnus > Tuberolachnus salignus. Next base: position 145,296 of record CATQFH010000086.1, on the reverse strand, counting down.
ATTTTGCTGGCATGTTGGTTGTCAAAACACTCAAGAAGCTTAATGTTTTAATATTTTTAGGGTTTTGTTGATCATAATGTAGAATTATAAAAAAATTAAATGGGGGGTTGGAACTTTTAAATTCCTCTTAATATTCTTTCTTTATTTGTTCATTTTTGTCAAATTAAATATTTTGCTGGCATGTTGGGTGTCAAATCACTTAAGAAGCTTATTGTTTTAATATTTTTAGGGTTTTATTGATCATAATGTAGAATTATAAAAAAATTAAATGGGGGGTTGGAACTTTTAAATTCCTCTCAATATTCTTTCTTTATTTGCTCATTTTTGTCAAATTAAATTTTTATTAGGCATGTTGGGTGTCAAATCACTCAACAAGCTTAATGTTTTAATATTTTTAGGGATTTGTTGAACATTAGGTAGAATTCAGCTAATTTAAAGGGGGGGTTGAAATTTTTAAATTCCTCTTAATATTCTTTCTTTATTTGTTCATTTTAGTTAAATTAAATATTTTCCTGGCATGTTGGGTGTCAAATCACTCAAAAGCTTAATGTTTTAATATTTTTAGGGTTTTGTTGATCATAATGTAGAATTATAAAAAAATTAAACGGGGGGTTGGAACTTTTTAATTCCTCTTAATATTCTTTCTTTATTTGTTCATTTTTGTCAAATTAAATATTTTCCTGGCATGTTAGTTGTTAAAACACTTAAGAAGCTTATTGTTTTGATATTTTTAGGGTTTTGTTGATCATAATGTAGAATTATAAAAAAATTAAATGGGGGGTTGAACTTTTAAATTCCTCTTAATATTCTTTCTTTATTTGCTCATTTTTGTCAAATTAAATATTTTGCTGGCATGTTGGTTGTCAAAACACTCAAGAAGCTTAATGTTTTAATATTTTTAGGGTTTTGTTGATCATAATGTAGAATTATAAAAAAATTAAATGGGGGGTTGGAACTTTTAAATTCCTCTTAATATTCTTTCTTTATTTGTTCATTTTTGTCAAATTAAATATTTTGCTGGCATGTTGGGTGTCAAATCACTTAAGAAGCTTATTGTTTTAATATTTTTAGGGTTTTATTGATCATAATGTAGAATTATAAAAAAATTAAATGGGGGGTTGGAACTTTTAAATTCCTCTTAATATTCTTTCTTTATTTGCTCATTTTTGTCAAATTAAATATTTGGCTGGCATGTTGGTTGTCAAAACACTCAAGAAGCTTAATGTTTTAATATTTTTAGGGATTTGTTGAACATTATGTAGAATTCAGCTAATTTTAAGGGGGGGTTGAAACTTTTAAATTCCTCTTAATATTCTTTCTTTATTTGCTCATTTTTGTCAAATTAAATATTTTGCTGGCATGTTGGTTGTCAAAACACTCAAGAAGCTTAATGTTTTAATATTTTTAGGGATTTGTTGAACATTATGTAGAATTCAGCTAATTTAAAGGGGGGGTTGAAATTTTTAAATTCCTCTTAATATTCTTTCTTTATTTGCTCATTTTTGTCAAATTAAATTTTTTTTAGGCATGTTGGTTGTCAAATCACTCAACAAGCTTAATGTTTTAATATTTTTAGGGTTTTGTTGATCATAATGTAGAATTATAAAAAAATTAAATGGGGGGTTGAAATTTTTAAATTCCTCTTAATATTCTTTCTTTATTTGTTCATTTTTGTCAAATTAAATATTTTCCTGGCATGTTAGTTGTTAAAACACTTAAGAAGCTTATTGTTTTGATATTTTTAGGGTTTTGTTGATCATAATGTAGAATTATAAAAAAATTAAATGGGGGGTTGAACTTTTAAATTCCTCTTAATATTCTTTCTTTATTTGCTCATTTTTGTCAAATTAAATATTTTGCTGGCATGTTGGTTGTCAAAACACTCAAGAAGCTTAATGTTTTAATATTTTTAGGGTTTTGTTGATCATAATGTAGAATTATAAAAAAATTAAATGGGGGGTTGGAACTTTTAAATTCCTCTTAATATTCTTTCTTTATTTGTTCATTTTTGTCAAATTAAATATTTTGCTGGCATGTTGGGTGTCAAATCACTTAAGAAGCTTATTGTTTTAATATTTTTAGGGTTTTATTGATCATAATGTAGAATTATAAAAAAATTAAATGGGGGGTTGGAACTTTTAAATTCCTCTCAATATTCTTTCTTTATTTGCTCATTTTTGTCAAATTAAATTTTTATTAGGCATGTTGGGTGTCAAATCACTCAACAAGCTTAATGTTTTAATATTTTTAGGGATTTGTTGAACATTAGGTAGAATTCAGCTAATTTAAAGGGGGGGTTGAAATTTTTAAATTCCTCTTAATATTCTTTCTTTATTTGTTCATTTTAGTTAAATTAAATATTTTCCTGGCATGTTGGGTGTCAAATCACTCAAAAGCTTAATGTTTTAATATTTTTAGGGTTTTGTTGATCATAATGTAGAATTATAAAAAAATTAAACGGGGGGTTGGAACTTTTTAATTCCTCTTAATATTCTTTCTTTATTTGTTCATTTTTGTCAAATTAAATATTTTCCTGGCATGTTAGTTGTTAAAACACTTAAGAAGCTTATTGTTTTGATATTTTTAGGGTTTTGTTGATCATAATGTAGAATTATAAAAAAATTAAATGGGGGGTTGAACTTTTAAATTCCTCTTAATATTCTTTCTTTATTTGCTCATTTTTGTCAAATTAAATATTTTGCTGGCATGTTGGTTGTCAAAACACTCAAGAAGCTTAATGTTTTAATATTTTTAGGGTTTTGTTGATCATAATGTAGAATTATAAAAAAATTAAATGGGGGGTTGGAACTTTTAAATTCCTCTTAATGTTCTTTCTTTATTTGTTCATTTTTGTCAAATTAAATATTTTGCTGGCATGTTGGGTGTCAAATCACTTAAGAAGCTTATTGTTTTAATATTTTTAGGGTTTTATTGATCATAATGTAGAATTATAAAAAAATTAAATGGGGGGTTGGAACTTTTAAATTCCTCTTAATATTCTTTCTTTATTTGCTCATTTTTGTCAAATTAAATATTTGGCTGGCATGTTGGTTGTCAAAACACTCAAGAAGCTTAATGTTTTAATATTTTTAGGGATTTGTTGAACATTATGTAGAATTCAGCTAATTTTAAGGGGGGGTTGAAACTTTTAAATTCCTCTTAATATTCTTTCTTTATTTGCTCATTTTTGTCAAATTAAATATTTTGCTGGCATGTTGGTTGTCAAAACACTCAAGAAGCTTAATGTTTTAATATTTTTAGGGATTTGTTGAACATTATGTAGAATTCAGCTAATTTAAAGGGGGGGTTGAAATTTTTAAATTCCTCTTAATATTCTTTCTTTATTTGCTCATTTTTGTCAAATTAAATATTTTGCTGGCATGTTAGTTGTTAAAACACTTAAGAAGCTTATTGTTTTATTATTTTTAGGGTTTTGTTGATCATAATGCAGAATTATAAAAAAATTAAATGGGGGGTTGGAACTTTTAAATTCCTCTTAATATTCTTTCTTTATTTGTTCATTTTAGTTAAATTAAATATTTTCCTGGCATGTTGGGTGTCAAATCACTCAAAAGCTTAATGTTTTAATATTTTTAGGGTTTTGTTGATCATAGTGTAGAATTATAAAAAAATTAAATGGGGGGTTGGAACTTTTTAATTCCTCTTAATATTCTTTCTTTATTTGTTCATTTTTGTCAAATTAAATATTTTCCTGGCATGTTAGTTGTTAAAACACTTAAGAAGCTTATTGTTTTGATATTTTTAGGGTTTTTTTGATCATAATGTAGAATTATAAAAAAATTAAATGGGGGGTTGAACTTTTAAATTCCTCTTAATATTCTTTCTTTATTTGCTCATTTTTGTCAAATTAAATATTTTGCTGGCATGTTGGTTGTCAAAACACTCAAGAAGCTTAATGTTTTAATATTTTTAGGGTTTTGTTGATCATAATGTAGAATTATAAAAAAATTAAATGGGGGGTTGGAACTTTTAAATTCCTCTTAATATTCTTTCTTTATTTGTTCATTTTTGTCAAATTAAATATTTTGCTGGCATGTTGGGTGTCAAATCACTTAAGAAGCTTATTGTTTTAATATTTTTAGGGTTTTATTGATCATAATGTAGAATTATAAAAAAATTAAATGGGGGGTTGGAACTTTTAAATTCCTCTCAATATTCTTTCTTTATTTGCTCATTTTTGTCAAATTAAATTTTTATTAGGCATGTTGGGTGTCAAATCACTCAACAAGCTTAATGTTTTAATATTTTTAGGGATTTGTTGAACATTAGGTAGAATTCAGCTAATTTAAAGGGGGGGTTGAAATTTTTAAATTCCTCTTAATATTCTTTCTTTATTTGTTCATTTTTGTCAAATTAAATATTTTGCTGGCATGTTAGTTGTTAAAACACTTAAGAAGCTTATTGTTTTATTATTTTTAGGGTTTTGTTGATCATAATGCAGAATTATAAAAAAATTAAATGGGGGGTTGGAACTTTTAAATTCCTCTTAATATTCTTTCTTTATTTGTTCATTTTAGTTAAATTAAATATTTTCCTGGCATGTTGGGTGTCAAATCACTCAAAAGCTTAATGTTTTAATATTTTTAGGGTTTTGTTGATCATAGTGTAGAATTATAAAAAAATTAAATGGGGGGTTGGAACTTTTTAATTCCTCTTAATATTCTTTCTTTATTTGTTCATTTTTGTCAAATTAAATATTTTCCTGGCATGTTAGTTGTTAAAACACTTAAGAAGCTTATTGTTTTGATATTTTTAGGGTTTTGTTGATCATAATGTAGAATTATAAAAAAATTAAATGGGGGGTTGAACTTTTAAATTCCTCTTAATATTCTTTCTTTATTTGCTCATTTTTGTCAAATTAAATATTTTGCTGGCATGTTGGTTGTCAAAACACTCAAGAAGCTTAATGTTTTAATATTTTAAGGGTTTTGTTGATCATAATGTAGAATTATAAAAAAATTAAATGGGGGGTTGGAACTTTTAAATTCCTCTTAATATTCTTTCTTTATTTGTTCATTTTTGTCAAATTAAATATTTTGCTGGCATGTTGGGTGTCAAATCACTTAAGAAGCTTATTGTTTTAATATTTTGAGGGTTTTATTGATCATAATGTAGAATTATAAAAAAATTAAATGGGGGGTTGGAACTTTTAAATTCCTCTCAATATTCTTTCTTTATTTGTTCATTTTTGTCAAATTAAATATTTTGCTGGCATGTTGGGTGTCAAATCACTTAAGAAGCTTATTGTTTTAATATTTTTAGGGATTTGTTGAACATTAGGTAGAATTCAGCTAATTTAAAGGGGGGGTTGAAATTTTTAAATTCCTCTTAATATTCTTTCTTTATTTGTTCATTTTTGTCAAATTAAATATTTTGCTGGCATGTTAGTTGTTAAAACACTTAAGAAGCTTATTGTTTTATTATTTTTAGGGTTTTGTTGATCATAATGCAGAATTATAAAAAAATTAAATGGGGGGTTGGAACTTTTAAATTCCTCTTAATATTCTTTCTTTATTTGTTCATTTTAGTTAAATTAAATATTTTCCTGGCATGTTGGGTGTCAAATCACTCAAAAGCTTAATGTTTTAATATTTTTAGGGTTTTGTTGATCATAATGTAGAATTATAAAAAAATTAAATGGGGGGTTGGAACTTTTTAATTCCTCTTAATATTCTTTCTTTATTTGTTCATTTTTGTCAAATTAAATATTTTCCTGGCATGTTAGTTGTTAAAACACTTAAGAAGCTTATTGTTTTGATATTTTTAGGGTTTTGTTGATCATAATGTAGAATTATAAAAAAATTAAATGGGGGGTTGAACTTTTAAATTCCTCTTAATATTCTTTCTTTATTTGCTCATTTTTGTCAAATTAAATATTTTGCTGGCATGTTGGTTGTCAAAACACTCAAGAAGCTTAATGTTTTAATATTTTTAGGGTTTTGTTGATCATAATGTAGAATTATAAAAAAATTAAATGGGGGGTTGAACTTTTAAATTCCTCTTAATATTCTTTCTTTATTTGCTCATTTTTGTCAAATTAAATATTTTGCTGGCATGTTGGTTGTCAAAACACTCAAGAAGCTTAATGTTTTAATATTTTTAGGGTTTTGTTGATCATAATGTAGAATTATAAAAAAATTAAATGGGGGGTTGGAACTTTTAAATTCCTCTTAATATTCTTTCTTTATTTGTTCATTTTTGTCAAATTAAATATTTTGCTGGCATGTTGGGTGTCAAATCACTTAAGAAGCTTATTGTTTTAATATTTTTAGGGTTTTATTGATCATAATGTAGAATTATAAAAAAATTAAATGGGGGGTTGGAACTTTTAAATTCCTCTTAATATTCTTTCTTTATTTGCTCATTTTTGTCAAATTAAATATTTGGCTGGCATGTTGGTTGTCAAAACACTCAAGAAGCTTAATGTTTTAATATTTTTAGGGATTTGTTGAACATTATGTAGAATTCAGCTAATTTTAAGGGGGGGTTGAAACTTTTAAATTCCTCTTAATATTCTTTCTTTATTTGCTCATTTTTGTCAAATTAAATATTTTGCTGGCATGTTGGTTGTCAAAACACTCAAGAAGCTTAATGTTTTAATATTTTTAGGGATTTGTTGAACATTATGTAGAATTCAGCTAATTTAAAGGGGGGGTTGAAATTTTTAAATTCCTCTTAATATTCTTTCTTTATTTGCTCATTTTTGTCAAATTAAATTTTTTTTAGGCATGTTGGTTGTCAAATCACTCAACAAGCTTAATGTTTTAATATTTTTAGGGTTTTGTTGATCATAATGTAGAATTATAAAAAAATTAAATGGGGGGTTGAAATTTTTAAATTCCTCTTAATATTCTTTCTTTATTTGTTCATTTTTGTCAAATTAAATATTTTCCTGGCATGTTAGTTGTTAAAACACTTAAGAAGCTTATTGTTTTGATATTTTTAGGGTTTTGTTGATCATAATGTAGAATTATAAAAAAATTAAATGGGGGGTTGAACTTTTAAATTCCTCTTAATATTCTTTCTTTATTTGCTCATTTTTGTCAAATTAAATATTTTGCTGGCATGTTGGTTGTCAAAACACTCAAGAAGCTTAATGTTTTAATATTTTTAGGGTTTTGTTGATCATAATGTAGAATTATAAAAAAATTAAATGGGGGGTTGGAACTTTTAAATTCCTCTCAATATTCTTTCTTTATTTGCTCATTTTTGTCAAATTAAATTTTTATTAGGCATGTTGGGTGTCAAATCACTCAACAAGCTTAATGATTTAATATTTTTAGGGATTTGTTGAACATTAGGTAGAATTCAGCTAATTTAAAGGGGGGGTTGAAATTTTTAAATTCCTCTTAATATTCTTTCTTTATTTGTTCATTTTAGTTAAATTAAATATTTTCCTGGCATGTTGGGTGTCAAATCACTCAAAAGCTTAATGTTTTAATATTTTTAGGGTTTTGTTGATCATAATGTAGAATTATAAAAAAATTAAACGGGGGGTTGGAACTTTTTAATTCCTCTTAATATTCTTTCTTTATTTGTTCATTTTTGTCAAATTAAATATTTTCCTGGCATGTTAGTTGTTAAAACACTTAAGAAGCTTATTGTTTTGATATTTTTAGGGTTTTGTTGATCATAATGTAGAATTATAAAAAAATTAAATGGGGGGTTGAACTTTTAAATTCCTCTTAATATTCTTTCTTTATTTGCTCATTTTTGTCAAATTAAATATTTTGCTGGCATGTTGGTTGTCAAAACACTCAAGAAGCTTAATGTTTTAATATTTTTAGGGTTTTGTTGATCATAATGTAGAATTATAAAAAAATTAAATGGGGGGTTGGAACTTTTAAATTCCTCTTAATATTCTTTCTTTATTTGTTCATTTTTGTCAAATTAAATATTTTGCTGGCATGTTGGGTGTCAAATCACTTAAGAAGCTTATTGTTTTAATATTTTTAGGGTTTTATTGATCATAATGTAGAATTATAAAAAAATTAAATGGGGGGTTGGAACTTTTAAATTCCTCTTAATATTCTTTCTTTATTTGCTCATTTTTGTCAAATTAAATATTTGGCTGGCATGTTGGTTGTCAAAACACTCAAGAAGCTTAATGTTTTAATATTTTTAGGGATTTGTTGAACATTATGTAGAATTCAGCTAATTTTAAGGGGGGGTTGAAACTTTTAAATTCCTCTTAATATTCTTTCTTTATTTGCTCATTTTTGTCAAATTAAATATTTTGCTGGCATGTTGGTTGTCAAAACACTCAAGAAGCTTAATGTTTTAATATTTTTAGGGATTTGTTGAACATTATGTAGAATTCAGCTAATTTAAAGGGGGGGTTGAAATTTTTAAATTCCTCTTAATATTCTTTCTTTATTTGCTCATTTTTGTCAAATTAAATTTTTTTTAGGCATGTTGGTTGTCAAATCACTCAACAAGCTTAATGTTTTAATATTTTTAGGGTTTTGTTGATCATAATGTAGAATTATAAAAAAATTAAATGGGGGGTTGAAATTTTTAAATTCCTCTTAATATTCTTTCTTTATTTGTTCATTTTTGTCAAATTAAATATTTTCCTGGCATGTTAGTTGTTAAAACACTTAAGAAGCTTATTGTTTTGATATTTTTAGGGTTTTGTTGATCATAATGTAGAATTATAAAAAAATTAAATGGGGGGTTGAACTTTTAAATTCCTCTTAATATTCTTTCTTTATTTGCTCATTTTTGTCAAATTAAATATTTTGCTGGCATGTTGGTTGTCAAAACACTCAAGAAGCTTAATGTTTTAATATTTTTAGGGTTTTGTTGATCATAATGTAGAATTATAAAAAAATTAAATGGGGGGTTGGAACTTTTAAATTCCTCTTAATATTCTTTCTTTATTTGTTCATTTTTGTCAAATTAAATATTTTGCTGGCATGTTGGGTGTCAAATCACTTAAGAAGCTTATTGTTTTAATATTTTTAGGGTTTTATTGATCATAATGTAGAATTATAAAAAAATTAAATGGGGGGTTGGAACTTTTAAATTCCTCTCAATATTCTTTCTTTATTTGCTCATTTTTGTCAAATTAAATTTTTATTAGGCATGTTGGGTGTCAAATCACTCAACAAGCTTAATGTTTTAATATTTTTAGGGATTTGTTGAACATTAGGTAGAATTCAGCTAATTTAAAGGGGGGGTTGAAATTTTTAAATTCCTCTTAATATTCTTTCTTTATTTGTTCATTTTAGTTAAATTAAATATTTTCCTGGCATGTTGGGTGTCAAATCACTCAAAAGCTTAATGTTTTAATATTTTTAGGGTTTTGTTGATCATAATGTAGAATTATAAAAAAATTAAACGGGGGGTTGGAACTTTTTAATTCCTCTTAATATTCTTTCTTTATTTGTTCATTTTTGTCAAATTAAATATTTTCCTGGCATGTTAGTTGTTAAAACACTTAAGAAGCTTATTGTTTTGATATTTTTAGGGTTTTGTTGATCATAATGTAGAATTATAAAAAAATTAAATGGGGGGTTGAACTTTTAAATTCCTCTTAATATTCTTTCTTTATTTGCTCATTTTTGTCAAATTAAATATTTTGCTGGCATGTTGGTTGTCAAAACACTCAAGAAGCTTAATGTTTTAATATTTTTAGGGTTTTGTTGATCATAATGTAGAATTATAAAAAAATTAAATGGGGGGTTGGAACTTTTAAATTCCTCTTAATGTTCTTTCTTTATTTGTTCATTTTTGTCAAATTAAATATTTTGCTGGCATGTTGGGTGTCAAATCACTTAAGAAGCTTATTGTTTTAATATTTTTAGGGTTTTATTGATCATAATGTAGAATTATAAAAAAATTAAATGGGGGGTTGGAACTTTTAAATTCCTCTTAATATTCTTTCTTTATTTGCTCATTTTTGTCAAATTAAATATTTGGCTGGCATGTTGGTTGTCAAAACACTCAAGAAGCTTAATGTTTTAATATTTTTAGGGATTTGTTGAACATTATGTAGAATTCAGCTAATTTTAAGGGGGGGTTGAAACTTTTAAATTCCTCTTAATATTCTTTCTTTATTTGCTCATTTTTGTCAAATTAAATATTTTGCTGGCATGTTGGTTGTCAAAACACTCAAGAAGCTTAATGTTTTAATATTTTTAGGGATTTGTTGAACATTATGTAGAATTCAGCTAATTTAAAGGGGGGGTTGAAATTTTTAAATTCCTCTTAATATTCTTTCTTTATTTGCTCATTTTTGTCAAATTAAATATTTTGCTGGCATGTTAGTTGTTAAAACACTTAAGAAGCTTATTGTTTTATTATTTTTAGGGTTTTGTTGATCATAATGCAGAATTATAAAAAAATTAAATGGGGGGTTGGAACTTTTAAATTCCTCTTAATATTCTTTCTTTATTTGTTCATTTTAGTTAAATTAAATATTTTCCTGGCATGTTGGTTGTCAAAACACTCAAGAAGCTTAATGTTTTAATATTTTTAGGGTTTTGTTGATCATAATGTAGAATTATAAAAAAATTAAATGGGGGGTTGGAACTTTTAAATTCCTCTTAATATTCTTTCTTTATTTGTTCATTTTTGTCAAATTAAATATTTTGCTGGCATGTTGGGTGTCAAATCACTTAAGAAGCTTATTGTTTTAATATTTTTAGGGTTTTATTGATCATAATGTAGAATTATAAAAAAATTAAATGGGGGGTTGGAACTTTTAAATTCCTCTCAATATTCTTTCTTTATTTGCTCATTTTTGTCAAATTAAATTTTTATTAGGCATGTTGGGTGTCAAATCACTCAACAAGCTTAATGTTTTAATATTTTTAGGGATTTGTTGAACATTAGGTAGAATTCAGCTAATTTAAAGGGGGGGTTGAAATTTTTAAATTCCTCTTAATATTCTTTCTTTATTTGTTCATTTTTGTCAAATTAAATATTTTGCTGGCATGTTAGTTGTTAAAACACTTAAGAAGCTTATTGTTTTATTATTTTTAGGGTTTTGTTGATCATAATGCAGAATTATAAAAAAATTAAATGGGGGGTTGGAACTTTTAAATTCCTCTTAATATTCTTTCTTTATTTGTTCATTTTAGTTAAATTAAATATTTTCCTGGCATGTTGGGTGTCAAATCACTCAAAAGCTTAATGTTTTAATATTTTTAGGGTTTTGTTGATCATAGTGTAGAATTATAAAAAAATTAAATGGGGGGTTGGAACTTTTTAATTCCTCTTAATATTCTTTCTTTATTTGTTCATTTTTGTCAAATTAAATATTTTCCTGGCATGTTAGTTGTTAAAACACTTAAGAAGCTTATTGTTTTGATATTTTTAGGGTTTTGTTGATCATAATGTAGAATTATAAAAAAATTAAATGGGGGGTTGAACTTTTAAATTCCTCTTAATATTCTTTCTTTATTTGCTCATTTTTGTCAAATTAAATATTTTGCTGGCATGTTGGTTGTCAAAACACTCAAGAAGCTTAATGTTTTAATATTTTAAGGGTTTTGTTGATCATAATGTAGAATTATAAAAAAATTAAATGGGGGGTTGGAACTTTTAAATTCCTCTTAATATTCTTTCTTTATTTGCTCATTTTTGTCAAATTAAATATTTGGCTGGCATGTTGGTTGTCAAAACACTCAAGAAGCTTAATGTTTTAATATTTTTAGGGATTTGTTGAACATTATGTAGAATTCAGCTAATTTTAAGGGGGGGTTGAAACTTTTAAATTCCTCTTAATATTCTTTCTTTATTTGCTCATTTTTGTCAAATTAAATATTTTGCTGGCATGTTGGTTGTCAAAACACTCAAGAAGCTTAATGTTTTAATATTTTTAGGGATTTGTTGAACATTATGTAGAATTCAGCTAATTTAAAGGGGGGGTTGAAATTTTTAAATTCCTCTTAATATTCTTTCTTTATTTGCTCATTTTTGTCAAATTAAATATTTTGCTGGCATGTTAGTTGTTAAAACACTTAAGAAGCTTATTGTTTTATTATTTTTAGGGTTTTGTTGATCATAATGCAGAATTATAAAAAAATTAAATGGGGGGTTGGAACTTTTAAATTCCTCTTAATATTCTTTCTTTATTTGTTCATTTTAGTTAAATTAAATATTTTCCTGGCATGTTGGTTGTCAAAACACTCAAGAAGCTTAATGTTTTAATATTTTTAGGGTTTTGTTGATCATAATGTAGAATTATAAAAAAATTAAATGGGGGGTTGGAACTTTTAAATTCCTCTTAATATTCTTTCTTTATTTGTTCATTTTTGTCAAATTAAATATTTTGCTGGCATGTTGGGTGTCAAATCACTTAAGAAGCTTATTGTTTTAATATTTTTAGGGTTTTATTGATCATAATGTAGAATTATAAAAAAATTAAATGGGGGGTTGGAACTTTTAAATTCCTCTCAATATTCTTTCTTTATTTGCTCATTTTTGTCAAATTAAATTTTTATTAGGCATGTTGGGTGTCAAATCACTCAACAAGCTTAATGTTTTAATATTTTTAGGGATTTGTTGAACATTAGGTAGAATTCAGCTAATTTAAAGGGGGGGTTGAAATTTTTAAATTCCTCTTAATATTCTTTCTTTATTTGTTCATTTTTGTCAAATTAAATATTTTGCTGGCATGTTAGTTGTTAAAACACTTAAGAAGCTTATTGTTTTATTATTTTTAGGGTTTTGTTGATCATAATGCAGAATTATAAAAAAATTAAATGGGGGGTTGGAACTTTTAAATTCCTCTTAATATTCTTTCTTTATTTGTTCATTTTAGTTAAATTAAATATTTTCCTGGCATGTTGGGTGTCAAATCACTCAAAAGCTTAATGTTTTAATATTTTTAGGGTTTTGTTGATCATAGTGTAGAATTATAAAAAAATTAAATGGGGGGTTGGAACTTTTTAATTCCTCTTAATATTCTTTCTTTATTTGTTCATTTTTGTCAAATTAAATATTTTCCTGGCATGTTAGTTGTTAAAACACTTAAGAAGCTTATTGTTTTGATATTTTTAGGGTTTTGTTGATCATAATGTAGAATTATAAAAAAATTAAATGGGGGGTTGAACTTTTAAATTCCTCTTAATATTCTTTCTTTATTTGCTCATTTTTGTCAAATTAAATATTTTGCTGGCATGTTGGTTGTCAAAACACTCAAGAAGCTTAATGTTTTAATATTTTAAGGGTTTTGTTGATCATAATGTAGAATTATAAAAAAATTAAATGGGGGGTTGGAACTTTTAAATTCCTCTTAATATTCTTTCTTTATTTGTTCATTTTTGTCAAATTAAATATTTTGCTGGCATGTTGGGTGTCAAATCACTTAAGAAGCTTATTGTTTTAATATTTTGAGGGTTTTATTGATCATAATGTAGAATTATAAAAAAATTAAATGGGGGGTTGGAACTTTTAAATTCCTCTCAATATTCTTTCTTTATTTGTTCATTTTTGTCAAATTAAATATTTTGCTGGCATGTTGGGTGTCAAATCACTTAAGAAGCTTATTGTTTTAATATTTTTAGGGATTTGTTGAACATTAGGTAGAATTCAGCTAATTTAAAGGGGGGGTTGAAATTTTTAAATTCCTCTTAATATTCTTTCTTTATTTGTTCATTTTTGTCAAATTAAATATTTTGCTGGCATGTTAGTTGTTAAAACACTTAAGAAGCTTATTGTTTTATTATTTTTAGGGTTTTGTTGATCATAATGCAGAATTATAAAAAAATTAAATGGGGGGTTGGAACTTTTAAATTCCTCTTAATATTCTTTCTTTATTTGTTCATTTTAGTTAAATTAAATATTTTCCTGGCATGTTGGGTGTCAAATCACTCAAAAGCTTAATGTTTTAATATTTTTAGGGTTTTGTTGATCATAATGTAGAATTATAAAAAAATTAAATGGGGGGTTGGAACTTTTTAATTCCTCTTAATATTCTTTCTTTATTTGTTCATTTTTGTCAAATTAAATATTTTCCTGGCATGTTAGTTGTTAAAACACTTAAGAAGCTTATTGTTTTGATATTTTTAGGGTTTTGTTGAACATTATGTAGAATTCAGCTAATTTAAAGGGGGGGTTGAAATTTTTAAATTCCTCTTAATATTCTTTCTTTATTTGCTCATTTTTGTCAAATTAAATATTTTGCTGGCATGTTGGTTGTCAAAACACTCAAGAAGCTTAATGTTTTAATATTTTTAGGGATTTGTTGAACATTATGTAGAATTCAGCTAATTTAAAGGGGGGGTTGAAATTTTTAAATTCCTCTTAATATTCTTTCTTTATTTGCTCATTTTTGTCAAATTAAATTTTTTTTAGGCATGTTGGTTGTCAAATCACTCAACAAGCTTAATGTTTTAATATTTTTAGGGTTTTGTTGATCATAATGTAGAATTATAAAAAAATTAAATGGGGGGTTGAAATTTTTAAATTCCTCTTAATATTCTTTCTTTATTTGTTCATTTTTGTCAAATTAAATATTTTCCTGGCATGTTAGTTGTTAAAACACTTAAGAAGCTTATTGTTTTGATATTTTTAGGGTTTTGTTGATCATAATGTAGAATTATAAAAAAATTAAATGGGGGGTTGAACTTTTAAATTCCTCTTAATATTCTTTCTTTATTTGCTCATTTTTGTCAAATTAAATATTTTGCTGGCATGTTGGTTGTCAAAACACTCAAGAAGCTTAATGTTTTAATATTTTTAGGGTTTTGTTGATCATAATGTAGAATTATAAAAAAATTAAATGGGGGGTTGGAACTTTTAAATTCCTCTTAATATTCTTTCTTTATTTGTTCATTTTTGTCAAATTAAATATTTTGCTGGCATGTTGGGTGTCAAATCACTTAAGAAGCTTATTGTTTTAATATTTTTAGGGTTTTATTGATCATAATGTAGAATTATAAAAAAATTAAATGGGGGGTTGGAACTTTTAAATTCCTCTCAATATTCTTTCTTTATTTGCTCATTTTTGTCAAATTAAATTTTTATTAGGCATGTTGGGTGTCAAATCACTCAACAAGCTTAATGATTTAATATTTTTAGGGATTTGTTGAACATTAGGTAGAATTCAGCTAATTTAAAGGGGGGGTTGAAATTTTTAAATTCCTCTTAATATTCTTTCTTTATTTGTTCATTTTAGTTAAATTAAATATTTTCCTGGCATGTTGGGTGTCAAATCACTCAAAAGCTTAATGTTTTAATATTTTTAGGGTTTTGTTGATCATAATGTAGAATTATAAAAAAATTAAACGGGGGGTTGGAACTTTTTAATTCCTCTTAATATTCTTTCTTTATTTGTTCATTTTTGTCAAATTAAATATTTTCCTGGCATGTTAGTTGTTAAAACACTTAAGAAGCTTATTGTTTTGATATTTTTAGGGTTTTGTTGATCATAATGTAGAATTATAAAAAAATTAAATGGGGGGTTGAACTTTTAAATTCCTCTTAATATTCTTTCTTTATTTGCTCATTTTTGTCAAATTAAATATTTTGCTGGCATGTTGGTTGTCAAAACACTCAAGAAGCTTAATGTTTTAATATTTTTAGGGTTTTGTTGATCATAATGTAGAATTATAAAAAAATTAAATGGGGGGTTGGAACTTTTAAATTCCTCTTAATATTCTTTCTTTATTTGTTCATTTTTGTCAAATTAAATTTTTTTTAGGCATGTTGGTTGTCAAATCACTCAACAAGCTTAATGTTTTAATATTTTTAGGGTTTTGTTGATCATAATGTAGAATTATAAAAAAATTAAATGGGGGGTTGAAATTTTTAAATTCCTCTTAATATTCTTTCTTTATTTGTTCATTTTTGTCAAATTAAATATTTTCCTGGCATGTTAGTTGTTAAAACACTTAAGAAGCTTATTGTTTTGATATTTTTAGGGTTTTGTTGATCATAATGTAGAATTATAAAAAAATTAAATGGGGGGTTGAACTTTTAAATTCCTCTTAATATTCTTTCTTTATTTGCTCATTTTTGTCAAATTAAATATTTTGCTGGCATGTTGGTTGTCAAAACACTCAAGAAGCTTAATGTTTTAATATTTTTAGGGTTTTGTTGATCATAATGTAGAATTATAAAAAAATTAAATGGGGGGTTGGAACTTTTAAATTCCTCTTAATATTCTTTCTTTATTTGTTCATTTTTGTCAAATTAAATATTTTGCTGGCATGTTGGGTGTCAAATCACTTAAGAAGCTTATTGTTTTAATATTTTTAGGGTTTTATTGATCATAATGTAGAATTATAAAAAAATTAAATGGGGGGTTGGAACTTTTAAATTCCTCTCAATATTCTTTCTTTATTTGCTCATTTTTGTCAAATTAAATTTTTATTAGGCATGTTGGGTGTCAAATCACTCAACAAGCTTAATGTTTTAATATTTTTAGGGATTTGTTGAACATTAGGTAGAATTCAGCTAATTTAAAGGGGGGGTTGAAATTTTTAAATTCCTCTTAATATTCTTTCTTTATTTGTTCATTTTAGTTAAATTAAATATTTTCCTGGCATGTTGGGTGTCAAATCACTCAAAAGCTTAATGTTTTAATATTTTTAGGGTTTTGTTGATCATAATGTAGAATTATAAAAAAATTAAACGGGGGGTTGGAACTTTTTAATTCCTCTTAATATTCTTTCTTTATTTGTTCATTTTTGTCAAATTAAATATTTTCCTGGCATGTTAGTTGTTAAAACACTTAAGAAGCTTATTGTTTTGATATTTTTAGGGTTTTGTTGATCATAATGTAGAATTATAAAAAAATTAAATGGGGGGTTGAACTTTTAAATTCCTCTTAATATTCTTTCTTTATTTGCTCATTTTTGTCAAATTAAATATTTTGCTGGCATGTTGGTTGTCAAAACACTCAAGAAGCTTAATGTTTTAATATTTTTAGGGTTTTGTTGATCATAATGTAGAATTATAAAAAAATTAAATGGGGGGTTGGAACTTTTAAATTCCTCTTAATGTTCTTTCTTTATTTGTTCATTTTTGTCAAATTAAATATTTTGCTGGCATGTTGGGTGTCAAATCACTTAAGAAGCTTATTGTTTTAATATTTTTAGGGTTTTATTGATCATAATGTAGAATTATAAAAAAATTAAATGGGGGGTTGGAACTTTTAAATTCCTCTTAATATTCTTTCTTTATTTGTTCATTTTTGTCAAATTAAATATTTTCCTGGCATGTTAGTTGTTAAAACACTTAAGAAGCTTATTGTTTTGATATTTTTAGGGTTTTGTTGATCATAATGTAGAATTATAAAAAAATTAAATGGGGGGTTGAACTTTTAAATTCCTCTTAATATTCTTTCTTTATTTGCTCATTTTTGTCAAATTAAATATTTTGCTGGCATGTTGGTTGTCAAAACACTCAAGAAGCTTAATGTTTTAATATTTTTAGGGATTTGTTGAACATTATGTAGAATTCAGCTAATTTAAAGGGGGGGTTGAAATTTTTAAATTCCTCTTAATATTCTTTCTTTATTTGCTCATTTTTGTCAAATTAAATATTTTGCTGGCATGTTAGTTGTTAAAACACTTAAGAAGCTTATTGTTTTATTATTTTTAGGGTTTTGTTGATCATAATGCAGAATTATAAAAAAATTAAATGGGGGGTTGGAACTTTTAAATTCCTCTTAATATTCTTTCTTTATTTGTTCATTTTAGTTAAATTAAATATTTTCCTGGCATGTTGGGTGTCAAATCACTCAAAAGCTTAATGTTTTAATATTTTTAGGGTTTTGTTGATCATAGTGTAGAATTATAAAAAAATTAAATGGGGGGTTGGAACTTTTTAATTCCTCTTAATATTCTTTCTTTATTTGTTCATTTTTGTCAAATTAAATATTTTCCTGGCATGTTAGTTGTTAAAACACTTAAGAAGCTTATTGTTTTGATATTTTTAGGGTTTTGTTGATCATAATGTAGAATTATAAAAAAATTAAATGGGGGGTTGAACTTTTAAATTCCTCTTAATATTCTTTCTTTATTTGCTCATTTTTGTCAAATTAAATATTTTGCTGGCATGTTGGTTGTCAAAACACTCAAGAAGCTTAATGTTTTAATATTTTTAGGGTTTTGTTGATCATAATGTAGAATTATAAAAAAATTAAATGGGGGGTTGGAACTTTTAAATTCCTCTTAATATTCTTTCTTTATTTGTTCATTTTTGTCAAATTAAATATTTTGCTGGCATGTTGGGTGTCAAATCACTTAAGAAGCTTATTGTTTTAATATTTTTAGGGTTTTATTGATCATAATGTAGAATTATAAAAAAATTAAATGGGGGGTTGGAACTTTTAAATTCCTCTCAATATTCTTTCTTTATTTGCTCATTTTTGTCAAATTAAATTTTTATTAGGCATGTTGGGTGTCAAATCACTCAACAAGCTTAATGTTTTAATATTTTTAGGGATTTGTTGAACATTAGGTAGAATTCAGCTAATTTAAAGGGGGGGTTGAAATTTTTAAATTCCTCTTAATATTCTTTCTTTATTTGTTCATTTTTGTCAAATTAAATATTTTGCTGGCATGTTAGTTGTTAAAACACTTAAGAAGCTTATTGTTTTATTATTTTTAGGGTTTTGTTGATCATAATGCAGAATTATAAAAAAATTAAATGGGGGGTTGGAACTTTTAAATTCCTCTTAATATTCTTTCTTTATTTGTTCATTTTAGTTAAATTAAATATTTTCCTGGCATGTTGGGTGTCAAATCACTCAAAAGCTTAATGTTTTAATATTTTTAGGGTTTTGTTGATCATAGTGTAGAATTATAAAAAAATTAAATGGGGGGTTGGAACTTTTTAATTCCTCTTAATATTCTTTCTTTATTTGTTCATTTTTGTCAAATTAAATATTTTCCTGGCATGTTAGTTGTTAAAACACTTAAGAAGCTTATTGTTTTGATATTTTTAGGGTTTTGTTGATCATAATGTAGAATTATAAAAAAATTAAATGGGGGGTTGAACTTTTAAATTCCTCTTAATATTCTTTCTTTATTTGCTCATTTTTGTCAAATTAAATATTTTGCTGGCATGTTGGTTGTCAAAACACTCAAGAAGCTTAATGTTTTAATATTTTAAGGGTTTTGTTGATCATAATGTAGAATTATAAAAAAATTAAATGGGGGGTTGGAACTTTTAAATTCCTCTTAATATTCTTTCTTTATTTGTTCATTTTTGTCAAATTAAATATTTTGCTGGCATGTTGGGTGTCAAATCACTTAAGAAGCTTATTGTTTTAATATTTTGAGGGTTTTATTGATCATAATGTAGAATTATAAAAAAATTAAATGGGGGGTTGGAACTTTTAAATTCCTCTCAATATTAATTCTTTATTTGTTCATTTTTGTCAAATTAAATATTTTGCTGGCATGTTGGGTGTCAAATCACTTAAGAAGCTTATTGTTTTAATATTTTTAGGGATTTGTTGAACATTAGGTAGAATTCAGCTAATTTAAAGGGGGGGTTGAAATTTTTAAATTCCTCTTAATATTCTTTCTTTATTTGTTCATTTTTGTCAAATTAAATATTTTGCTGGCATGTTAGTTGTTAAAACACTTAAGAAGCTTATTGTTTTATTATTTTTAGGGTTTTGTTGATCATAATGCAGAATTATAAAAAAATTAAATGGGGGGTTGGAACTTTTAAATTCCTCTTAATATTCTTTCTTTATTTGTTCATTTTAGTTAAATTAAATATTTTCCTGGCATGTTGGGTGTCAAATCACTCAAAAGCTTAATGTTTTAATATTTTTAGGGTTTTGTTGATCATAATGTAGAATTATAAAAAAATTAAATGGGGGGTTGGAACTTTTTAATTCCTCTTAATATTCTTTCTTTATTTGTTCATTTTTGTCAAATTAAATATTTTCCTGGCATGTTAGTTGTTAAAACACTTAAGAAGCTTATTGTTTTGATATTTTTAGGGTTTTGTTGATCATAATGTAGAATTATAAAAAAATTAAATGGGGGGTTGAACTTTTAAATTCCTCTTAATATTCTTTCTTTATTTGCTCATTTTTGTCAAATTAAATATTTTGCTGGCATGTTGGTTGTCAAAACACTCAAGAAGCTTAATGTTTTAATATTTTTAGGGTTTTGTTGATCATAATGTAGAATTATAAAAAAATTAAATGGGGGGTTGGAACTTTTAAATTCCTCTTAATATTCTTTCTTTATTTGTTCATTTTTGTCAAATTAAATATTTTGCTGGCATGTTGGGTGTCAAATCACTTAAGAAGCTAATTGTTTTAATATTTTTAGGGTTTTATTGATCATTATGTAGAATTATAAAAAAATTAAATGGGGGGTTTGAACTTTTAAATTCCTCTCAATATTCTTTCTTTATTTGCTCATTTTTGTCAAATTAAATTTTTATTAGGCATGTTGGGTGTCAAATCACTCAACAAGCTTAATGTTTTAATATTTTTAGGGATTTGTTGAACATTAGGTAGAATTCAGCTAATTTAAAGGGGGGGTTGAAATTTTTAAATTCCTCTTAATATTCTTTCTTTATTTGTTCATTTTTGTCAAATTAAATATTTTGCTGGCATGTTAGTTGTTAAAACACTTAAGAAGCTTATTGTTTTAATATTTTTAGGGTTTTATTGATCATAATGTAGAATTATAAAAAAATTAAATGGGGGGTTGGAACTTTTAAATTCCTCTCAATATTCTTTCTTTATTTGCTCATTTTTGTCAAATTAAATTTTTATTAGGCATGTTGGGTGTCAAATCACTCAACAAGCTTAATGTTTTAATATTTTTAGGGATTTGTTGAACATTAGGTAGAATTCAGCTAATTTAAAGGGGGGGTTGAAATTTTTAAATTCCTCTTAATATTCTTTCTTTATTTGTTCATTTTTGTCAAATTAAATATTTTGCTGGCATGTTAGTTGTTAAAACACTTAAGAAGCTTATTGTTTTATTATTTTTAGGGTTTTGTTGATCATAATATAGAATTATAAAAAAATTAAATGGGGGGTTGGAACTTTTAAATTCCTCTTAATATTCTTTCTTTATTTGTTCATTTTAGTTAAATTAAATATTTTCCTGGCATGTTGGGTGTCAAATCACTCAAAAGCTTAATGTTTTAATATTTTTAGGGTTTTGTTGATCATAATGTAGAATTATAAAAAAATTAAATGGGGGGTTGGAACTTTTTAATTCCTCTTAATATTCTTTCTTTATTTGTTCATTTTTGTCAAATTAAATATTTTCCTGGCATGTTAGTTGTTAAAACACTTAAGAAGCTTATTGTTTTGATATTTTTAGGGTTTTGTTGATCATAATGTAGAATTATAAAAAAATTAAATGGGGGGTTGAACTTTTAAATTCCTCTTAATATTCTTTCTTTATTTGCTCATTTTTGTCAAATTAAATATTTTGCTGGCATGTTGGTTGTCAAAACACTCAAGAAGCTTAATGTTTTAATATTTTTAGGGTTTTGTTGATCATAATGTAGAATTATAAAAAAATTAAATGGGGGGTTGGAACTTTTAAATTCCTCTTAATATACTTTCTTTATTTGCTCATTTTTGTCAAATTAAATATTTTGCTGGCATGTTGGTTGTCAAAACATTCAAGAAGCTTAATGTTTTAATATTTTTAGGGTTTTGTTGATCATAATGTAGAATTATAAAAAAATTAAATGGGGGGTTGGAACTTTTAAATTCCTCTTAATATTCTTTCTTTATTTGTTCATTTTAGTTAAATTAAATATTTTCCTGGCATGTTAGTTGTTAAAACACTTAAGAAGCTTATTGTTTTGATATTTTTAGGGTTTTGTTGATCATAATGTAGAATTATAAAAAAATTAAATGGGGGGTTGAACTTTTAAATTCCTCTTAATATTCTTTCTTTATTTGCTCATTTTTGTCAAATTAAATATTTTGCTGGCATGTTGGTTGTCAAAACACTCAAGAAGCTTAATGTTTTAATATTTTTAGGGTTTTGTTGATCATAATGTAGAATTATAAAAAAATTAAATGGGGGGTTGGAACTTTTAAATTCCTCTTAATATTCTTTCTTTATTTGTTCATTTTTGTCAAATTAAATATTTTGCTGGCATGTTGGGTGTCAAATCACTTAAGAAGCTTATTGTTTTAATATTTTTAGGGTTTTATTGATCATAATGTAGAATTATAAAAAAATTAAATGGGGGGTTGGAACTTTTAAATTCCTCTTAATATTCTTTCTTTATTTGTTCATTTTTGTCAAATTAAATATTTTGCTGGCATGTTGGGTGTCAAATCACTTAAGAAGCTTATTGTTTTAATATTTTTAGGGTTTTATTGATCATAATGTAGAATTATAAAAAAATTAAATGGGGGGTTGGAACTTTTAAATTCCTCTCAATATTCTTTCTTTATTTGCTCATTTTTGTCAAATTAAATTTTTATTAGGCATGTTGGGTGTCAAATCACTCAACAAGCTTAATGTTTTAATATTTTTAGGGATTTGTTGAACATTAGGTAGAATTCAGCTAATTTAAAGGGGGGGTTGAAATTTTTAAATTCCTCTTAATATTCTTTCTTTATTTGTTCATTTTTGTCAAATTAAATATTTTGCTGGCATGTTAGTTGTTAAAACACTTAAGAAGCTTATTGTTTTATTATTTTTAGGGTTTTGTTGATCATAATGTAGAATTATAAAAAAATTAAAGGGGGGGTTGAAACTTTTAAATTCCTCTTAATATTCTTTCTTTATTTGCTCATTTTTGTCAAATTAAATATTTTGCTGGCATGTTGGTTGTCAAAACACTCAAGAAGCTTAATGTTTTAATATTTTTAGGGATTTGTTGAACATTATGTAGAATTCAGCTAATTTAAAGGGGGGGTTGAAATTTTTAAATTCCTCTTAATATTCTTTCTTTATTTGTTCATTTTTGTCAAATTAAATATTTTGCTGGCATGTTGGGTGTCAAATCACTTAAGAAGCTTATTGTTTTAATATTTTTAGGGTTTTATTGATCATAATGTAGAATTATAAAAAAATTAAATGGGGGGTTGGAACTTTTAAATTCCTCTTAATATTCTTTCTTTATTTGCTCATTTTTGTCAAATTAAATTTTTTTTAGGCATGTTGGGTGTCAAATCACTCAACAAGCTTAATGTTTTAATATTTTTAGGGTTTTGTTGATCATAATGTAGAAGTATAAAAAAATTAAATGGGGGGTTGGAACTTTTTAATTCCTCTTAATATTCTTTCTTTATTTGTTCATTTTTGTCAAATTAAATATTTTCCTGGCATGTTGGGTGTCAAATCACTCAAAAGCTTAATGTTTTAATATTTTTAGGGTTTTATTGATCATAATGTAGAATTATAAAAAAATTAAATGGGGGGTTGGAACTTTTAAATTCCTCTTAATATTCTTTCTTTATTTGTTCATTTTTGTCAAATTAAATATTTTCCTGGCATGTTAGTTGTTAAAACACTTAAGAAGCTTATTGTTTTGATATTTTTAGGGTTTTGTTGATCATAATGTAGAATTATAAAAAAATTAAATGGGGGGTTGAACTTTTAAATTCCTCTTAATATTCTTTCTTTATTTGCTCATTTTTGTCAAATTAAATATTTTGCTGGCATGTTGGTTGTCAAAACACTCAAGAAGCTTAATGTTTTAATATTTTTAGGGTTTTGTTGATCATAATGTAGAATTATAAAAAAATTAAATGGGGGGTTGGAACTTTTAAATTCCTCTTAATATTCTTTCTTTATTTGCTCATTTTTGTCAAATTAAATTTTTATTAGGCATGTTGGGTGTCAAATCACTCAACAAGCTTAATGTTTAAATATTTTTAGGGATTTGTTGAACATTAGGTAGAATTCAGCTAATTTAAAGGGGGGGTTGAAATTTTTAAATTCCTCTTAATATTCTTTCTTTATTTGTTCATTTTTGTCAAATTAAATATTTTGCTGGCATGTTAGTTGTTAAAACACTTAAGAAGCTTATTGTTTTATTATTTTTAGGGTTTTGTTGATCATAATGTAGAATTATAAAAAAATTAAAGGGGGGGTTGAAACTTTTAAATTCCTCTTAATATTCTTTCTTTATTTGCTCATTTTTGTCAAATTAAATATTTTGCTGGCATGTTGGTTGTCAAAACACTCAAGAAGCTTAATGTTTTAATATTTTTAGGGATTTGTTGAACATTATGTAGAATTCAGCTAATTTAAAGGGGGGGTTGAAATTTTTAAATTCCTCTTAATATTCTTTCTTTATTTGCTCATTTTTGTCAAATTAAATTTTTTTTAGGCATGTTGGTTGTCAAATCACTCAACAAGCTTAATGTTTTAATATTTTTAGGGTTTTGTTGATCATAATGTAGAATTATAAAAAAATTAAATGGGGGGTTGGAACTTTTAAATTCCTCTTAATATTCTTTCTTTATTTGTTCATTTTAGTTAAATTAAATATTTTCCTGGCATGTTGGGTGTCAAATCACTCAAAAGCTTAATGTTTTAATATTTTTAGGGTTTTGTTGATCATAATGTAGAATTATAAAAAAATTAAATGGGGGGTTGGAACTTTTTAATTCCTCTTAATATTCTTTCTTTATTTGTTCATTTTTGTCAAATTAAATATTTTCCTGGCATGTTAGTTGTTAAAACACTTAAGAAGCTTATTGTTTTGATATTTTTAGGGTTTTGTTGATCATAATGTAGAATTATAAAAAAATTAAATGGGGGGTTGAACTTTTAAATTCCTCTTAATATTCTTTCTTTATTTGCTCATTTTTGTCAAATTAAATTTTTATTAGGCATGTTGGGTGTCAAATCACTCAACAAGCTTAATGTTTTAATATTTTTAGGGATTTGTTGAACATTAGGTAGAATTCAGCTAATTTAAAGGGGGGGTTGAAATTTTTAAATTCCTCTTAATATTCTTTCTTTATTTGTTCATTTTTGTCAAATTAAATATTTTGCTGGCATGTTAGTTGTTAAAACACTTAAGAAGCTTATTGTTTTATTATTTTTAGGGTTTTGTTGATCATAATGTAGAATTATAAAAAAATTAAAGGGGGGGTTGAAACTTTTAAATTCCTCTTAATATTCTTTCTTTATTTGCTCATTTTTGTCAAATTAAATATTTTGCTGGCATGTTGGTTGTCAAAACACTCAAGAAGCTTAATGTTTTAATATTTTTAGGGATTTGTTGAACATTATGTAGAATTCAGCTAATTTAAAGGGGGGGTTGAAATTTTTAAATTCCTCTTAATATTCTTTCTTTATTTGCTCATTTTTGTCAAATTAAATATTTTCCTGGCATGTTGGGTGTCAAATCACTCAAAAGCTTAATGTTTTAATATTTTTAGGGTTTTATTGATCATAATGTAGAATTATAAAAAAATTAAAGGGGGGGTTGAAACATTTAAATTTCTCTTAATATTCTTTCTTTATTTGCTCATTTTTGTCAAATTAAATATTTTGCTGGCATGTTGGTTGTCAAAACACTCAAGAAGCTTAATGTTTTAATATTTTTAGGGATTTGTTGAACATTATGTAGAATTCAGCTAATTTAAAGGGGGGGTTGAAATTTTTAAATTCCTCTTAATATTCTTTCTTTATTTGTTCATTTTTGTCAAATTAAATATTTTCCTGGCATGTTGGGTGTCAAATCACTCAAAAGCTTAATGTTTTAATATTTTTAGGGTTTTATTGATCATAATGTAGAATTATAAAAAAATTAAATGGGGGGTTGGAACTTTTAAATTCCTCTTAATATTCTTTCTTTATTTGCTCATTTTTGTCAAATTAAATTTTTTTTAGGCATGATGGGTGTCAAATCACTCAACAAGCTTAATGTTTTAATATTTTTAGGGTTTTGTTGATCATAATGTAGAATTATAAAAAAATTAAATGGGGGGTTGGAACTTTTTAATTCCTCTTAATATTCTTTCTTTATTTGCTCATTTTTGTCAAATTAAATATTTTGCTGGCATGTTGGTTGTCAAAACACTCAAGAAGCTTAATGTTTTAATATTTTTAGGGTTTTGTTGATCATAATGTAGAATTATAAAAAAATTAAATGGGGGGTTGAACTTTTAAATTCCTCTTAATGATCTTTCTTTATTTGCTCATTTTTGTCAAATTAAATATTTTGCTGGCATGTTGGTTGTCAAAACACTCAAGAAGCTTAATGTTTTAATATTTTTAGGGTTTTGTTGATCATAATGTAGAATTATAAAAAAATTAAATGGGGGGTTGGAACTTTTAAATTCCTCTTAATATTCTTTCTTTATTTGTTCATTTTAGTTAAATTAAATATTTTCCTGGCATGTTGGGTGTCAAATCACTCAAAAGCTTAATGTTTTAATATTTTTAGGGTTTTGTTGATCATAATGTAGAATTATAAAAAAATTAAATAGGGGGTTGGAACTTTTTAATTCCTCTTAATATTCTTTCTTTATTTGTTCATTTTTGTCAAATTAAATATTTTCCTGGCATGTTAGTTGTTAAAACACTTAAGAAGCTTATTGTTTTGATATTTTTAGGGTTTTGTTGATCATAATGTAGAATTATAAAAAAATTAAATGGGGGGTTGAACTTTTAAATTCCTCTTAATATTCTTTCTTTATTTGCTCATTTTTGTCAAATTAAATATTTTGCTGGCATGTTGGTTGTCAAAACACTCAAGAAGCTTAATGTTTTAATATTTTTAGGGTTTTGTTGATCATAATGTAGAATTATAAAAAAATTAAATGGGGGGTTGGAACTTTTAAATTCCTCTTAATATTCTTTCTTTATTTGTTCATTTTTGTCAAATTAAATATTTTGCTGGCATGTTGGGTGTCAAATCACTTAAGAAGCTTATTGTTTTAATATTTTTAGGGTTTTATTGATCATAATGTAGAATTATAAAAAAATTAAATGGGGGGTTGGAACTTTTAAATTCCTCTTAATATTCTTTCTTTATTTGCTCATTTTTGTCAAATTAAATTTTTATTAGGCATGTTGGGTGTCAAATCACTCAACAAGCTTAATGTTTTAATATTTTTAGGGATTTGTTGAACATTAGGTAGAATTCAGCTAATTTAAAGGGGGGGTTGAAATTTTTAAATTCCTCTTAATATTCTTTCTTTATTTGTTCATTTTTGTCAAATTAAATATTTTCCTGGCATGTTAGTTGTTAAAACACTTAAGAAGCTTATTGTTTTGATATTTTTAGGGTTTTGTTGATCATAATGTAGAATTATAAAAAAATTAAATGGGGGGTTGAACTTTTAAATTCCTCTTAATATTCTTTCTTTATTTGCTCATTTTTGTCAAATTAAATATTTGGCTGGCATGTTGGTTGTCAAAACACTCAAGAAGCTTAATGTTTTAATATTTTTAGGGATTTGTTGAACATTATGTAGAATTCAGCTAATTTTAAGGGGGGGTTGAAATTTTTAAATTCCTCTTAATATTCTTTCTTTATTTGTTCATTTTTGTCAAAATAAATATTTTCCTGGCATGTTGGGTGTCAAATCACTCAAAAGCTTAATGTTTTAATATTTTTAGGGTTTTATTGATCATAATGTAGAATTATAAAAAAATTAAATGGGGGGTTGGAACTTTTAAATTCCTCTTAATATTCTTTCTTTATTTGCTCATTTTTGTCAAATTAAATTTTTTTTAGGCATGTTGGGTGTCAAATCACTCAACAAGCTTAATGTTTTAATATTTTTAGGGTTTTGTTGATCATAATGTAGAATTATAAAAAAATTAAATGGGGGGTTGGAACTTTTAAATTCCTCTTAATATTCTTTCTTTATTTGTTCATTTTTGTCAAATTAAATATTTTGCTGGCATGTTGGGTGTCAAATCACTTAAGAAGCTTATTGTTTTAATATTTTGAGGGTTTTATTGATCATAATGTAGAATTATAAAAAAATTAAATGGGGGGTTGGAACTTTTAAATTCCTCTCAATATTCTTTCTTTATTTGCTCATTTTTGTCAAATTAAATTTTTATTAGGCATGTTGGGTGTCAAATCACTCAACAAGCTTAATGTTTTAATATTTTTAGGGATTTGTTGAACATTAGGTAGAATTCAGCTAATTTAAAGGGGGGGTTGAAATTTTTAAATTCCTCTTAATATTCTTTCTTTATTTGTTCATTTTTGTCAAATTAAATATTTTGCTGGCATGTTAGTTGTTAAAACACTTAAGAAGCTTATTGTTTTATTATTTTTAGGGTTTTGTTGATCATAATGCAGAATTATAAAAAAATTAAATGGGGGGTTGGAACTTTTAAATTCCTCTTAATATTCTTTCTTTATTTGTTCATTTTAGTTAAATTAAATATTTTCCTGGCATGTTGGGTGTCAAATCACTCAAAAGCTTAATGTTTTAATATTTTTAGGGTTTTGTTGATCATAATGTAGAATTATAAAAAAATTAAATGGGGGGTTGGAACTTTTTAATTCCTCTTAATATTCTTTCTTTATTTGTTCATTTTTGTCAAATTAAATATTTTCCTGGCATGTTAGTTGTTAAAACACTTAAGAAGCTTATTGTTTTGATATTTTTAGGGTTTTGTTGATCATAATGTAGAATTATAAAAAAATTAAATGGGGGGTTGAACTTTTAAATTCCTCTTAATATTCTTTCTTTATTTGCTCATTTTTGTCAAATTAAATATTTTGCTGGCATGTTGGTTGTCAAAACACTCAAGAAGCTTAATGTTTTAATATTTTTAGGGTTTTGTTGATCATAATGTAGAATTATAAAAAAATTAAATGGGGGGTTGGAACTTTTAAATTCCTCTTAATATTCTTTCTTTATTTGTTCATTTTTGTCAAATTAAATATTTTGCTGGCATGTTGGGTGTCAAATCACTTAAGAAGCTAATTGTTTTAATATTTTTAGGGTTTTATTGATCATAATGTAGAATTATAAAAAAATTAAATGGGGGGTTTGAACTTTTAAATTCCTCTCAATATTCTTTCTTTATTTGCTCATTTTTGTCAAATTAAATTTTTATTAGGCATGTTGGGTGTCAAATCACTCAACAAGCTTAATGTTTTAATATTTTTAGGGATTTGTTGAACATTAGGTAGAATTCAGCTAATTTAAAGGGGGGGTTGAAATTTTTAAATTCCTCTTAATATTCTTTCTTTATTTGTTCATTTTTGTCAAATTAAATATTTTGCTGGCATGTTAGTTGTTAAAACACTTAAGAAGCTTATTGTTTTAATATTTTTAGGGTTTTATTGATCATAATGTAGAATTATAAAAAAATTAAATGGGGGGTTGGAACTTTTAAATTCCTCTCAATATTCTTTCTTTATTTGCTCATTTTTGTCAAATTAAATTTTTATTAGGCATGTTGGGTGTCAAATCACTCAACAAGCTTAATGTTTTAATATTTTTAGGGATTTGTTGAACATTAGGTAGAATTCAGCTAATTTAAAGGGGGGGTTGAAATTTTTAAATTCCTCTTAATATTCTTTCTTTATTTGTTCATTTTTGTCAAATTAAATATTTTGCTGGCATGTTAGTTGTTAAAACACTTAAGAAGCTTATTGTTTTATTATTTTTAGGGTTTTGTTGATCATAATGTAGAATTATAAAAAAATTAAATGGGGGGTTGGAACTTTTAAATTCCTCTTAATATTCTTTCTTTATTTGTTCATTTTAGTTAAATTAAATATTTTCCTGGCATGTTGGGTGTCAAATCACTCAAAAGCTTAATGTTTTAATATTTTTAGGGTTTTGTTGATCATAATGTAGAATTATAAAAAAATTAAATGGGGGGTTGGAATTTTTTAATTCCTCTTAATATTCTTTCTTTATTTGTTCATTTTTGTCAAATTAAATATTTTCCTGGCATGTTAGTTGTTAAAACACTTAAGAAGCTTATTGTTTTGATATTTTTAGGGTTTTGTTGATCATAATGTAGAATTATAAAAAAATTAAATGGGGGGTTGGAACTTTTAAATTCCTCTTAATATTCTTTCTTTATTTGCTCATTTTTGTCAAATTTAATTTTTATTAGGCATGTTGGGTGTCAAATCACTCAACAAGCTTAATGTTTTAATATTTTTAGGGATTTGTTGAACATTAGGTAGAATTCAGCTAATTTAAAGGGGGGGTTGAAATTTTTAAATTCCTCTTAATATTCTTTCTTTATTTGTTCATTTTTGTCAAATTAAATATTTTCCTGGCATGTTAGTTGTTAAAACACTTAAGAAGCTTATTGTTTTGATATTTTTAGGGTTTTGTTGATCATAATGTAGAATTATAAAAAAATTAAATGGGGGGTTGAACTTTTAAATTCCTCTTAATATTCTTTCTTTATTTGCTCATTTTTGTCAAATTAAATATTTGGCTGGCATGTTGGTTGTCAAAACACTCAAGAAGCTTAATGTTTTAATATTTTTAGGGATTTGTTGAACATTATGTAGAATTCAGCTAATTTTAAGGGGGGGTTGAAATTTTTAAATTCCTCTTAATATTCTTTCTTTATTTGTTCATTTTTGTCAAAATAAATATTTTCCTGGCATGTTGGGTGTCAAATCACTCAAAAGCTTAATGTTTTAATATTTTTAGGGTTTTATTGATCATAATGTAGAATTATAAAAAAATTAAATGGGGGGTTGGAACTTTTAAATTCCTCTTAATATTCTTTCTTTATTTGCTCATTTTTGTCAAATTAAATTTTTTTTAGGCATGTTGGGTGTCAAATCACTCAACAAGCTTAATGTTTTAATATTTTTAGGGTTTTGTTGATCATAATGTAGAATTATAAAAAAATTAAATGGGGGGTTGGAACTTTTAAATTCCTCTTAATATTCTTTCTTTATTTGTTCATTTTTGTCAAATTAAATATTTTGCTGGCATGTTAGTTGTTAAAACACTTAAGAAGCTTATTGTTTTAATATTTTTAGGGTTTTATTGATCATAATGTAGAATTATAAAAAAATTAAATGGGGGGTTGGAACTTTTAAATTCCTCTCAATATTCTTTCTTTATTTGCTCATTTTTGTCAAATTAAATTTTTATTAGGCATGTTGGGTGTCAAATCACTCAACAAGCTTAATGTTTTAATATTTTTAGGGATTTGTTGAACATTAGGTAGAATTCAGCTAATTTAAAGGGGGGGTTGAAATTTTTAAATTCCTCTTAATATTCTTTCTTTATTTGTTCATTTTTGTCAAATTAAATATTTTCCTGGCATGTTAGTTGTTAAAACACTTAAGAAGCTTATTGTTTTGATATTTTTAGGGTTTTGTTGATCTTAATGTAGAATTATAAAAAAATTAAATGGGGGGTTGAACTTTTAAATTCCTCTTAATATTCTTTCTTTATTTGCTCATTTTTGTCAAATTAAATATTTTGCTGGCATGTTGGTTGTCAAAACACTCAAGAAGCTTAATGTTTTAATATTTTTAGGGTTTTGTTGATCATAATGTAGAATTATAAAAAAATTAAATGGGGGGTTGGAACTTTTAAATTCCTCTTAATATTCTTTCTTTATTTGTTCATTTTTGTCAAATTAAATATTTTGCTGGCATGTTGGGTGTCAAATCACTTAAGAAGCTTATTGTTTTAATATTTTTAGGGTTTTATTGATCATAATGTAGAATTATAAAAAAATTAAATGGGGGGTTGGAACTTTTAAATTCCTCTTAATATTCTTTCTTTATTTGCTCATTTTTGTCAAATTAAATTTTTATTAGGCATGTTGGGTGTCAAATCACTCAACAAGCTTAATGTTTTAATATTTTTAGGGATTTGTTGAACATTAGGTAGAATTCAGCTAATTTAAAGGGGGGGTTGAAATTTTTAAATTCCTCTTAATATTCTTTCTTTATTTGTTCATTTTTGTCAAATTAAATATTTTCCTGGCATGTTAGTTGTTAAAACACTTAAGAAGCTTATTGTTTTGATATTTTTAGGGTTTTGTTGATCATAATGTAGAATTATAAAAAAATTAAATGGGGGGTTGAACTTTTAAATTCCTCTTAATATTCTTTCTTTATTTGCTCATTTTTGTCAAATTAAATATTTGGCTGGCATGTTGGTTGTCAAAACACTCAAGAAGCTTAATGTTTTAATATTTTTAGGGATTTGTTGAACATTATGTAGAATTCAGCTAATTTTAAGGGGGGGTTGAAATTTTTAAATTCCTCTTAATATTCTTTCTTTATTTGTTCATTTTTGTCAAAATAAATATTTTCCTGGCATGTTGGGTGTCAAATCACTCAAAAGCTTAATGTTTTAATATTTTTAGGGTTTTATTGATCATAATGTAGAATTATAAAAAAATTAAATGGGGGGTTGGAACTTTTAAATTCCTCTTAATATTCTTTCTTTATTTGCTCATTTTTGTCAAATTAAATTTTTTTTAGGCATGTTGGGTGTCAAATCACTCAACAAGCTTAATGTTTTAATATTTTTAGGGTTTTGTTGATCATAATGTAGAATTATAAAAAAATTAAATGGGGGGTTGGAACTTTTAAATTCCTCTTAATATTCTTTCTTTATTTGTTCATTTTTGTCAAATTAAATATTTTGCTGGCATGTTGGGTGTCAAATCACTTAAGAAGCTTATTGTTTTAATATTTTGAGGGTTTTATTGATCATAATGTAGAATTATAAAAAAATTAAATGGGGGGTTGGAACTTTTAAATTCCTCTCAATATTCTTTCTTTATTTGCTCATTTTTGTCAAATTAAATTTTTATTAGGCATGTTGGGTGTCAAATCACTCAACAAGCTTAATGTTTTAATATTTTTAGGGATTTGTTGAACATTAGGTAGAATTCAGCTAATTTAAAGGGGGGGTTGAAATTTTTAAATTCCTCTTAATATTCTTTCTTTATTTGTTCATTTTTGTCAAATTAAATATTTTGCTGGCATGTTAGTTGTTAAAACACTTAAGAAGCTTATTGTTTTATTATTTTTAGGGTTTTGTTGATCATAATGCAGAATTATAAAAAAATTAAATGGGGGGTTGGAACTTTTAAATTCCTCTTAATATTCTTTCTTTATTTGTTCATTTTAGTTAAATTAAATATTTTCCTGGCATGTTGGGTGTCAAATCACTCAAAAGCTTAATGTTTTAATATTTTTAGGGTTTTGTTGATCATAATGTAGAATTATAAAAAAATTAAATGGGGGGTTGGAACTTTTTAATTCCTCTTAATATTCTTTCTTTATTTGTTCATTTTTGTCAAATTAAATATTTTCCTGGCATGTTAGTTGTTAAAACACTTAAGAAGCTTATTGTTTTGATATTTTTAGGGTTTTGTTGATCATAATGTAGAATTATAAAAAAATTAAATGGGGGGTTGAACTTTTAAATTCCTCTTAATATTCTTTCTTTATTTGCTCATTTTTGTCAAATTAAATATTTTGCTGGCATGTTGGTTGTCAAAACACTCAAGAAGCTTAATGTTTTAATATTTTTAGGGTTTTGTTGATCATAATGTAGAATTATAAAAAAATTAAATGGGGGGTTGGAACTTTTAAATTCCTCTTAATATTCTTTCTTTATTTGTTCATTTTTGTCAAATTAAATATTTTGCTGGCATGTTGGGTGTCAAATCACTTAAGAAGCTAATTGTTTTAATATTTTTAGGGTTTTATTGATCATAATGTAGAATTATAAAAAAATTAAATGGGGGGTTTGAACTTTTAAATTCCTCTCAATATTCTTTCTTTATTTGCTCATTTTTGTCAAATTAAATTTTTATTAGGCATGTTGGGTGTCAAATCACTCAACAAGCTTAATGTTTTAATATTTTTAGGGATTTGTTGAACATTAGGTAGAATTCAGCTAATTTAAAGGGGGGGTTGAAATTTTTAAATTCCTCTTAATATTCTTTCTTTATTTGTTCATTTTTGTCAAATTAAATATTTTGCTGGCATGTTAGTTGTTAAAACACTTAAGAAGCTTATTGTTTTAATATTTTTAGGGTTTTATTGATCATAATGTAGAATTATAAAAAAATTAAATGGGGGGTTGGAACTTTTAAATTCCTCTCAATATTCTTTCTTTATTTGCTCATTTTTGTCAAATTAAATTTTTATTAGGCATGTTGGGTGTCAAATCACTCAACAAGCTTAATGTTTTAATATTTTTAGGGATTTGTTGAACATTAGGTAGAATTCAGCTAATTTAAAGGGGGGGTTGAAATTTTTAAATTCCTCTTAATATTCTTTCTTTATTTGTTCATTTTTGTCAAATTAAATATTTTGCTGGCATGTTAGTTGTTAAAACACTTAAGAAGCTTATTGTTTTATTATTTTTAGGGTTTTGTTGATCATAATGTAGAATTATAAAAAAATTAAATGGGGGGTTGGAACTTTTAAATTCCTCTTAATATTCTTTCTTTATTTGTTCATTTTAGTTAAATTAAATATTTTCCTGGCATGTTGGGTGTCAAATCACTCAAAAGCTTAATGTTTTAATATTTTTAGGGTTTTGTTGATCATAATGTAGAATTATAAAAAAATTAAATGGGGGGTTGGAATTTTTTAATTCCTCTTAATATTCTTTCTTTATTTGTTCATTTTTGTCAAATTAAATATTTTCCTGGCATGTTAGTTGTTAAAACACTTAAGAAGCTTATTGTTTTGATATTTTTAGGGTTTTGTTGATCATAATGTAGAATTATAAAAAAATTAAATGGGGGGTTGGAACTTTTAAATTCCTCTTAATATTCTTTCTTTATTTGCTCATTTTTGTCAAATTAAATTTTTATTAGGCATGTTGGGTGTCAAATCACTCAACAAGCTTAATGTTTTAATATTTTTAGGGATTTGTTGAACATTAGGTAGAATTCAGCTAATTTAAAGGGGGGGTTGAAATTTTTAAATTCCTCTTAATATTCTTTCTTTATTTGTTCATTTTTGTCAAATTAAATATTTTCCTGGCATGTTAGTTGTTAAAACACTTAAGAAGCTTATTGTTTTGATATTTTTAGGGTTTTGTTGATCATAATGTAGAATTATAAAAAAATTAAATGGGGGGTTGAACTTTTAAATTCCTCTTAATATTCTTTCTTTATTTGCTCATTTTTGTCAAATTAAATATTTTGCTGGCATGTTGGTTGTCAAAACACTCAAGAAGCTTAATGTTTTAATATTTTTAGGGTTTTGTTGATCATAATGTAGAATTATAAAAAAATTAAATGGGGGGTTGGAACTTTTAAATTCCTCTTAATATTCTTTCTTTATTTGTTCATTTTTGTCAAATTAAATATTTTGCTGGCATGTTGGGTGTCAAATCACTTAAGAAGCTTATTGTTTTAATATTTTTAGGGTTTTATTGATCATAATGTAGAATTATAAAAAAATTAAATGGGGGGTTGGAACTTTTAAATTCCTCTTAATATTCTTTCTTTATTTGCTCATTTTTGTCAAATTAAATTTTTATTAGGCATGTTGGGTGTCAAATCACTCAACAAGCTTAATGTTTTAATATTTTTAGGGATTTGTTGAACATTAGGTAGAATTCAGCTAATTTAAAGGGGGGGTTGAAATTTTTAAATTCCTCTTAATATTCTTTCTTTATTTGTTCATTTTTGTCAAATTAAATATTTTCCTGGCATGTTAGTTGTTAAAACACTTAAGAAGCTTATTGTTTTGATATTTTTAGGGTTTTGTTGATCATAATGTAGAATTATAAAAAAATTAAATGGGGGGTTGAACTTTTAAATTCCTCTTAATATTCTTTCTTTATTTGCTCATTATTGTCAAATTAAATATTTGGCTGGCATGTTGGTTGTCAAAACACTCAAGAAGCTTAATGTTTTAATATTTTTAGGGATTTGTTGAACATTATGTAGAATTCAGCTAATTTTAAGGGGGGGTTGAAATTTTTAAATTCCTCTTAATATTCTTTCTTTATTTGTTCATTTTTGTCAAAATAAATATTTTCCTGGCATGTTGGGTGTCAAATCACTCAAAAGCTTAATGTTTTAATATTTTTAGGGTTTTGTTGATCATAATGTAGAATTATAAAAAAATTAAATGGGGGGTTGGAACTTTTAAATTCCTCTTAATATTCTTTCTTTATTTGTTCATTTTTGTCAAATTAAATATTTTGCTGGCATGTTGGGTGTCAAATCACTTAAGAAGCTTATTGTTTTAATATTTTGAGGGTTTTATTGATCATAATGTAGAATTATAAAAAAATTAAATGGGGGGTTGGAACTTTTAAATTCCTCTCAATATTCTTTCTTTATTTGCTCATTTTTGTCAAATTAAATTTTTATTAGGCATGTTGGGTGTCAAATCACTCAACAAGCTTAATGTTTTAATATTTTTAGGGATTTGTTGAACATTATGTAGAATTCAGCTAATTTTAAGGGGGGGTTGAAATTTTTAAATTCCTCTTAATATTCTTTCTTTATTTGTTCATTTTTGTCAAAATAAATATTTTCCTGGCATGTTGGGTGTCAAATCACTCAAAAGCTTAATGTTTTAATATTTTTAGGGTTTTATTGATCATAATGTAGAATTATAAAAAAATTAAATGGGGGGTTGGAACTTTTAAATTCCTCTTAATATTCTTTCTTTATTTGCTCATTTTTGTCAAATTAAATTTTTTTTAGGCATGTTGGGTGTCAAATCACTCAACAAGCTTAATGTTTTAATATTTTTAGGGTTTTATTGATCATAATGTAGAATTATAAAAAAATTAAATGGGGGGTTGGAACTTTTAAATTCCTCTTAATATTCTTTCTTTATTTGCTCATTTTTGTCAAATTAAATTTTTTTTAGGCATGATGGGTGTCAAATCACTCAACAAGCTTAATGTTTTAATATTTTTAGGGTTTTGTTGATCATAATGTAGTATTATAAAAAAATTAAATGGGGGGTTGGAACTTTTTAATTCCTCTTAATATTCTTTCTTTATTTGCTCATTTTTGTCAAATTAAATATTTTGCTGGCATGTTGGTTGTCAAAACATTCAAGAAGCTTAATGTTTTAATATTTTTAGGGTTTTGTTGATCATAATGTAGAATTATAAAAAAATTAAATGGGGGGTTGGAACTTTTAAATTTCTCTTAATATTCTTTCTTTATTTGTTCATTTTAGTTAAATTAAATATTTTCCTGGCATGTTAGTTGTTAAAACACTTAAGAAGCTTATTGTTTTGATATTTTTAGGGTTTTGTTGATCATAATGTAGAATTATAAAAAAATTAAATGGGGGGTTGAACTTTTAAATTCCTCTTAATATTCTTTCTTTATTTGCTCATTTTTGTCAAATTAAATATTTTGCTGGCATGTTGGTTGTCAAAACACTCAAGAAGCTTAATGTTTTAATATTTTTAGGGTTTTGTTGATCATAATGTAGAATTATAAAAAAATTAAATGGGGGGTTGGAACTTTTAAATTCCTCTTAATATTCTTTCTTTATTTGTTCATTTTTGTCAAATTAAATATTTTGCTGGCATGTTGGGTGTCAAATCACTTAAGAAGCTTATTGTTTTAATATTTTTAGGGTTTTATTGATCATAATGTAGAATTATAAAAAAATTAAATGGGGGGTTGGAACTTTTAAATTCCTCTTAATATTCTTTCTTTATTTGTTCATTTTTGTCAAATTAAATATTTTGCTGGCATGTTGGGTGTCAAATCACTTAAGAAGCTTATTGTTTTAATATTTTTAGGGTTTTATTGATCATAATGTAGAATTATAAAAAAATTAAATGGTGGGTTGGAACTTTTAAATTCCTCTCAATATTCTTTCTTTATTTGCTCATTTTTGTCAAAATAAATATTTTCCTGGCATGTTGGGTGTCAAATCACTCAACAAGCTTAATGTTTTAATATTTTTAGGGATTTGTTGAACATTAGGTAGAATTCAGCTAATTTAAAGGGGGGGTTGAAATTTTTAAATTCCTCTTAATATTCTTTCTTTATTTGTTCATTTTTGTCAAATTAAATATTTTGCTGGCATGTTAGTTGTTAAAACACTTAAGAAGCTTATTGTTTTATTATTTTTAGGGTTTTGTTGATCATAATGTAGAATTATAAAAAAATTAAAGGGGGGGTTGAAACTTTTAAATTCCTCTTAATATTCTTTCTTTATTTGCTCATTTTTGTCAAATTAAATATTTTGCTGGCATGTTGGTTGTCAAAACACTCAAGAAGCTTAATGTTTTAATATTTTTAGGGATTTGTTGAACATTATGTAGAATTCAGCTAATTTAAAGGGGGGGTTGAAATTTTTAAATTCCTCTTAATATTCTTTCTTTATTTGTTCATTTTTGTCAAATTAAATATTTTGCTGGCATGTTGGGTGTCAAATCACTTAAGAAGCTTATTGTTTTAATATTTTTAGGGTTTTATTGATCATAATGTAGAATTATAAAAAAATTAAATGGGGGGTTGGAACTTTTAAATTCCTCTTAATATTCTTTCTTTATTTGCTCATTTTTGTCAAATTAAATTTTTTTTAGGCATGTTGGGTGTCAAATCACTCAACAAGCTTAATGTTTTAATATTTTTAGGGTTTTGTTGATCATAATGTAGAAGTATAAAAAAATTAAATGGGGGGTTGGAACTTTTTAATTCCTCTTAATATTCTTTCTTTATTTGTTCATTTTTGTCAAATTAAATATTTTCCTGGCATGTTGGGTGTCAAATCACTCAAAAGCTTAATGTTTTAATATTTTTAGGGTTTTATTGATCATAATGTAGAATTATAAAAAAATTAAATGGGGGGTTGGAACTTTTAAATTCCTCTTAATATTCTTTCTTTATTTGTTCATTTTTGTCAAATTAAATATTTTCCTGGCATGTTAGTTGTTAAAACACTTAAGAAGCTTATTGTTTTGATATTTTTAGGGTTTTGTTGATCATAATGTAGAATTATAAAAAAATTAAATGGGGGGTTGAACTTTTAAATTCCTCTTAATATTCTTTCTTTATTTGCTCATTTTTGTCAAATTAAATATTTTGCTGGCATGTTGGTTGTCAAAACACTCAAGAAGCTTAATGTTTTAATATTTTTAGGGTTTTGTTGATCATAATGTAGAATTATAAAAAAATTAAATGGGGGGTTGGAACTTTTAAATTCCTCTTAATATTCTTTCTTTATTTGCTCATTTTTGTCAAATTAAATTTTTATTAGGCATGTTGGGTGTCAAATCACTCAACAAGCTTAATGTTTTAATATTTTTAGGGATTTGTTGAACATTAGGTAGAATTCAGCTAATTTAAAGGGGGGGTTGAAATTTTTAAATTCCTCTTAATATTCTTTCTTTATTTGTTCATTTTTGTCAAATTAAATATTTTGCTGGCATGTTAGTTGTTAAAACACTTAAGAAGCTTATTGTTTTATTATTTTTAGGGTTTTGTTGATCATAATGTAGAATTATAAAAAAATTAAATGGGGGGTTGGAACTTTTAAATTCCTCTTAATATTCTTTCTTTATTTGTTCATTTTAGTTAAATTAAATATTTTCCTGGCATGTTGGGTGTCAAATCACTCAAAAGCTTAATGTTTTAATATTTTTAGGGTTTTGTTGATCATAATGTAGAATTATAAAAAAATTAAATGGGGGGTTGGAACTTTTTAATTCCTCTTAATATTCTTTCTTTATTTGTTCATTTTTGTCAAATTAAATATTTTGCTGGCATGTTAGTTGTTAAAACACTTAAGAAGCTTATTGTTTTATTATTTTTAGGGTTTTGTTGATCATAATGTAGAATTATAAAAAAATTAAAGGGGGGGTTGAAACTTTTAAATTCCTCTTAATATTCTTTCTTTATTTGCTCATTTTTGTCAAATTAAATATTTTGCTGGCATGTTGGTTGTCAAAACACTCAAGAAGCTTAATGTTTTAATATTTTTAGGGATTTGTTGAACATTATGTAGAATTCAGCTAATTTAAAGGGGGGGTTGAAATTTTTAAATTCCTCTTAATATTCTATCTTTATTTGTTCATTTTTGTCAAATTAAATATTTTGCTGGCATGTTGGGTGTCAAATCACTTAAGAAGCTTATTGTTTTAATATTTTTAGGGTTTTATTGATCATAATGTAGAATTATAAAAAAATTAAATGGGGGGTTGGAACTTTTAAATTCCTCTTAATATTCTTTCTTTATTTGTTCATTTTAGTTAAATTAAATATTTTCCTGGCATGTTGGGTGTCAAATCACTCAAAAGCTTAATGTTTTAATATTTTTAGGGTTTTGTTGATCATAATGTAGAATTATAAAAAAATTAAAGGGGGGGTTGAAACTTTTAAATTCCTCTTAATATTCTTTCTTTATTTGCTCATTTTTGTCAAATTAAATATTTTGCTGGCATGTTGGTTGTCAAAACACTCAAGAAGCTTAATGTTTTAATATTTTTAGGGATTTGTTGAACATTATGTAGAATTCAGCTAATTTAAAGAGGGGGTTGAAATTTTTAAATTCCTCTTAATATTCTTTCTTTATTTGCTCATTTTTGTCAAATTAAATTTTTTTTAGGCATGTTGGTTGTCAAATCACTCAACAAGCTTAATGTTTTAATATTTTTAGGGTTTTGTTGATCATAATGTAGAATTATAAAAAAATTAAATGGGGGGTTGGAACTTTTAAATTCCTCTTAATATTCTTTCTTTATTTGTTCATTTTAGTTAAATTAAATATTTTCCTGGCATGTTGGGTGTCAAATCACTCAAAAGCTTAATGTTTTAATATTTTTAGGGTTTTGTTGATCATAATGTAGAATTATAAAAAAATTAAATGGGGGGTTGGAACTTTTTAATTCCTCTTAATATTCTTTCTTTATTTGTTCATTTTTGTCAAATTAAATATTTTGCTGGCATGTTAGTTGTTAAAACACTTAAGAAGCTTATTGTTTTATTATTTTTAGGGTTTTGTTGATCATAATGTAGAATTATAAAAAAATTAAAGGGGGGGTTGAAACTTTTAAATTCCTCTTAATATTCTTTCTTTATTTGCTCATTTTTGTCAAATTAAATATTTTGCTGGCATGTTGGTTGTCAAAACACTCAAGAAGCTTAATGTTTTAATATTTTTAGGGATTTGTTGAACATTATGTAGAATTCAGCTAATTTAAAGGGGGGGTTGAAATTTTTAAATTCCTCTTAATATTCTATCTTTATTTGTTCATTTTTGTCAAATTAAATATTTTGCTGGCATGTTGGGTGTCAAATCACTTAAGAAGCTTATTGTTTTAATATTTTTAGGGTTTTATTGATCATAATGTAGAATTATAAAAAAATTAAATGGGGGGTTGGAACTTTTAAATTCCTCTTAATATTCTTTTTTATTTGCTCATTTTTGTCAAATTAAATTTTTTTTAGGCATGATGGGTGTCAAATCACTCAACAAGCTTAATGTTTTAATATTTTTAGGGTTTTGTTGATCATAATGTAGAATTATAAAAAAATTAAATGGGGGGTTGGAACTTTTTAATTCCTCTTAATATTCTTTCTTTATTTGCTCATTTTTGTCAAATTAAATATTTTGCTGGCATGTTGGTTGTTAAAACACTTAAGAAGCTTATTGTTTTGATATTTTTAGGGTTTTGTTGATCATAATGTAGAATTATAAAAAAATTAAATGGGGGGTTGAACTTTTAAATTCCTCTTAATATTCTTTCTTTATTTGCTCATTTTTGTCAAATTAAATATTTTGCTGGCATGTTGGTTGTCAAAACACTCAAGAAGCTTAATGTTTTAATATTTTTAGGGATTTGTTGAACATTATGTAGAATTCAGCTAATTTAAAGGGGGGGTTGAAATTTTTAAATTCCTCTTAATATTCTATCTTTATTTGTTCATTTTTGTCAAATTAAATATTTTGCTGGCATGTTGGGTGTCAAATCACTTAAGAAGCTTATTGTTTTAATATTTTTAGGGTTTTATTGATCATAATGTAGAATTATAAAAAAATTAAATGGGGGGTTGGAACTTTTAAATTCCTCTTAATATTCTTTCTTTATTTGCTCATTTTTGTCAAATTAAATTTTTTTTAGGCATGATGGGTGTCAAATCACTCAACAAGCTTAATGTTTTAATATTTTTAGGGTTTTGTTGATCATAATGTAGAATTATAAAAAAATTAAATGGGGGGTTGGAACTTTTTAATTCCTCTTAATATTCTTTCTTTATTTGCTCATTTTTGTCAAATTAAATATTTTGCTGGCATGTTGGTTGTTAAAACACTTAAGAAGCTTATTGTTTTGATATTTTTAGGGTTTTGTTGATCATAATGTAGAATTATAAAAAAATTAAATGGGGGGTTGAACTTTTAAATTCCTCTTAATATTCTTTCTTTATTTGCTCATTTTTGTCAAATTAAATATTTTGCTGGCATGTTGGTTGTCAAAACACTCAAGAAGCTTAATGTTTTAATATTTTTAGGGTTTTGTTGATCATAATGTAGAATTATAAAAAAATTAAATGGGGGGTTGGAACTTTTAAATTCCTCTTAATATTCTTTCTTTATTTGTTCATTTTTGTCAAATTAAATATTTTGCTGGCATGTTGGGTGTCAAATCACTTAAGAAGCTTATTGTTTTAATATTTTTAGGGTTTTATTGATCATAATGTAGAATTATAAAAAAATTAAATGGGGGGTTGGAACTTTTAAATTCCTCTTAATATTCTTTCTTTATTTGCTCATTTTTGTCAAATTAAATTTTTTTTAGGCATGATGGGTGTCAAATCACTCAACAAGCTTAATGTTTTAATATTTTTAGGGTTTTGTTGATCATAATGTAGAATTATAAAAAAATTAAATGGGGGGTTGGAACTTTTTAATTCCTCTTAATATTCTTTCTTTATTTGCTCATTTTTGTCAAATTAAATATTTTGCTGGCATGTTGGTTGTTAAAACACTTAAGAAGCTTATTGTTTTGATATTTTTAGGGTTTTGTTGATCATAATGTAGAATTATAAAAAAATTAAATGGGGGGTTGAACTTTTAAATTCCTCTTAATATTCTTTCTTTATTTGCTCATTTTTGTCAAATTAAATATTTTGCTGGCATGTTGGTTGTCAAAACACTCAAGAAGCTTAATGTTTTAATATTTTTAGGGTTTTGTTGATCATAATGTAGAATTATAAAAAAATTAAATGGGGGGTTGGAACTTTTAAATTCCTCTTAATATTCTTTCTTTATTTGTTCATTTTTGTCAAATTAAATATTTTGCTGGCATGTTGGGTGTCAAATCACTTAAGAAGCTTATTGTTTTAATATTTTTAGGGTTTTATTGATCATAATGTAGAATTATAAAAAAATTAAATGGGGGGTTGGAACTTTTAAATTCCTCTTAATATTCTTTCTTTATTTGTTCATTTTTGTCAAATTAAATATTTTGCTGGCATGTTGGGTGTCAAATCACTTAAGAAGCTTATTGTTTTAATATTTTTAGGGTTTTATTGATCATAATGTAGAATTATAAAAAAATTAAATGGGGGGTTGGAACTTTTAAATTCCTCTCAATATTCTTTCTTTATTTGCTCATTTTTGTCAAATTAAATTTTTATTAGGCATGTTGGGTGTCAAATCACTCAACAAGCTTAATGTTTTAATATTTTTAGGGATTTGTTGAACATTAGGTAGAATTCAGCTAATTTAAAGGGGGGGTTGAAATTTTTAAATTCCTCTTAATATTCTTTCTTTATTTGTTCATTTTTGTCAAATTAAATATTTTGCTGGCATGTTAGTTGTTAAAACACTTAAGAAGCTTATTGTTTTATTATTTTTAGGGTTTTGTTGATCATAATGTAGAATTATAAAAAAATTAAAGGGGGGGTTGAAACTTTTAAATTCCTCTTAATATTCTTTCTTTATTTGCTCATTTTTGTCAAATTAAATATTTTGCTGGCATGTTGGTTGTCAAAACACTCAAGAAGCTTAATGTTTTAATATTTTTAGGGATTTGTTGAACATTATGTAGAATTCAGCTAATTTAAAGGG
Source organism: Tuberolachnus salignus (assembly GCA_956483605.1). Taxonomy (NCBI): domain Eukaryota; kingdom Metazoa; phylum Arthropoda; class Insecta; order Hemiptera; family Aphididae; genus Tuberolachnus; species Tuberolachnus salignus. The sequence continues at coordinate 101,391 of CATQFH010000086.1, read as the reverse complement.
GGGGTTGAAATTTTTAAATTCCTCTTAATATTCTTTCTTTATTTGTTCATTTTTGTCAAATTAAATATTTTGCTGGCATGTTGGGTGTCAAATCACTTAAGAAGCTTATTGTTTTAATATTTTTAGGGTTTTATTGATCATAATGTAGAATTATAAAAAAATTAAATGGGGGGTTGGAACTTTTAAATTCCTCTTAATATTCTTTCTTTATTTGCTCATTTTTGTCAAATTAAATTTTTTTTAGGCATGTTGGGTGTCAAATCACTCAACAAGCTTAATGTTTTAATATTTTTAGGGTTTTGTTGATCATAATGTAGAAGTATAAAAAAATTAAATGGGGGGTTGGAACTTTTTAATTCCTCTTAATATTCTTTCTTTATTTGTTCATTTTTGTCAAATTAAATATTTTCCTGGCATGTTGGGTGTCAAATCACTCAAAAGCTTAATGTTTTAATATTTTTAGGGTTTTATTGATCATAATGTAGAATTATAAAAAAATTAAATGGGGGGTTGGAACTTTTAAATTCCTCTTAATATTCTTTCTTTATTTGTTCATTTTTGTCAAATTAAATATTTTCCTGGCATGTTAGTTGTTAAAACACTTAAGAAGCTTATTGTTTTGATATTTTTAGGGTTTTGTTGATCATAATGTAGAATTATAAAAAAATTAAATGGGGGGTTGAACTTTTAAATTCCTCTTAATATTCTTTCTTTATTTGCTCATTTTTGTCAAATTAAATATTTTGCTGGCATGTTGGTTGTCAAAACACTCAAGAAGCTTAATGTTTTAATATTTTTAGGGTTTTGTTGATCATAATGTAGAATTATAAAAAAATTAAATGGGGGGTTGGAACTTTTAAATTCCTCTTAATATTCTTTCTTTATTTGCTCATTTTTGTCAAATTAAATTTTTATTAGGCATGTTGGGTGTCAAATCACTCAACAAGCTTAATGTTTTAATATTTTTAGGGATTTGTTGAACATTAGGTAGAATTCAGCTAATTTAAAGGGGGGGTTGAAATTTTTAAATTCCTCTTAATATTCTTTCTTTATTTGTTCATTTTTGTCAAATTAAATATTTTGCTGGCATGTTAGTTGTTAAAACACTTAAGAAGCTTATTGTTTTATTATTTTTAGGGTTTTGTTGATCATAATGTAGAATTATAAAAAAATTAAAGGGGGGGTTGAAACTTTTAAATTCCTCTTAATATTCTTTCCTTATTTGCTCATTTTTGTCAAATTAAATATTTTGCTGGCATGTTGGTTGTCAAAACACTCAAGAAGCTTAATGTTTTAATATTTTTAGGGATTTGTTGAACATTATGTAGAATTCAGCTAATTTAAAGGGGGGGTTGAAATTTTTAAATTCCTCTTAATATTCTTTCTTTATTTGCTCATTTTTGTCAAATTAAATTTTTTTTAGGCATGTTGGTTGTCAAATCACTCAACAAGCTTAATGTTTTAATATTTTTAGGGTTTTGTTGATCATAATGTAGAATTATAAAAAAATTAAATGGGGGGTTGGAACTTTTAAATTCCTCTTAATATTCTTTCTTTATTTGTTCATTTTAGTTAAATTAAATATTTTCCTGGCATGTTGGGTGTCAAATCACTCAAAAGCTTAATGTTTTAATATTTTTAGGGTTTTGTTGATCATAATGTAGAATTATAAAAAAATTAAATGGGGGGTTGGAACTTTTTAATTCCTCTTAATATTCTTTCTTTATTTGTTCATTTTTGTCAAATTAAATATTTTCCTGGCATGTTAGTTGTTAAAACACTTAAGAAGCTTATTGTTTTGATATTTTTAGGGTTTTGTTGATCATAATGTAGAATTATAAAAAAATTAAATGGGGGGTTGAACTTTTAAATTCCTCTTAATATTCTTTCTTTATTTGCTCATTTTTGTCAAATTAAATTTTTATTAGGCATGTTGGGTGTCAAATCACTCAACAAGCTTAATGTTTTAATATTTTTAGGGATTTGTTGAACATTAGGTAGAATTCAGCTAATTTAAAGGGGGGGTTGAAATTTTTAAATTCCTCTTAATATTCTTTCTTTATTTGTTCATTTTTGTCAAATTAAATATTTTGCTGGCATGTTAGTTGTTAAAACACTTAAGAAGCTTATTGTTTTATTATTTTTAGGGTTTTGTTGATCATAATGTAGAATTATAAAAAAATTAAAGGGGGGGTTGAAACTTTTAAATTCCTCTTAATATTCTTTCTTTATTTGCTCATTTTTGTCAAATTAAATATTTTGCTGGCATGTTGGTTGTCAAAACACTCAAGAAGCTTAATGTTTTAATATTTTTAGGGATTTGTTGAACATTATGTAGAATTCAGCTAATTTAAAGGGGGGGTTGAAATTTTTAAATTCCTCTTAATATTCTTTCTTTATTTGTTCATTTTTGTCAAATTAAATATTTTGCTGGCATGTTGGGTGTCAAATCACTTAAGAAGCTTATTGTTTTAATATTTTTAGGGTTTTATTGATCATAATGTAGAATTATAAAAAAATTAAATGGGGGGTTGGAACTTTTTAATTCCTCTTAATATTCTTTCTTTATTTGCTCATTTTTGTCAAATTAAATTTTTTTTAGGCATGTTGGGTGTCAAATCACTCAACAAGCTTAATGATTTAATATTTTTAGGGTTTTGTTGATCATAATGTAGAATTCAGCTAATTTAAAGGGGGGGTTGAAATTTTTAAATTCCTCTTAATATTCTTTCTTTATTTGCTCATTTTTGTCAAATTAAATTTTTTTTAGGCATGTTGGTTGTCAAATCACTCAACAAGCTTAATGTTTTAATATTTTTAGGGTTTTGTTGATCATAATGTAGAATTATAAAAAAATTAAATGGGGGGTTGGAACTTTTAAATTCCTCTTAATATTCTTTCTTTATTTGTTCATTTTAGTTAAATTAAATATTTTCCTGGCATGTTGGGTGTCAAATCACTCAAAAGCTTAATGTTTTAATATTTTTAGGGTTTTGTTGATCATAATGTAGAATTATAAAAAAATTAAATGGGGGGTTGGAACTTTTTAATTCCTCTTAATATTCTTTCTTTATTTGTTCATTTTTGTCAAATTAAATATTTTCCTGGCATGTTAGTTGTTAAAACACTTAAGAAGCTTATTGTTTTGATATTTTTAGGGTTTTGTTGATCATAATGTAGAATTATAAAAAAATTAAATGGGGGGTTGAACTTTTAAATTCCTCTTAATATTCTTTCTTTATTTGCTCATTTTTGTCAAATTAAATTTTTATTAGGCATGTTGGGTGTCAAATCACTCAACAAGCTTAATGTTTTAATATTTTTAGGGATTTGTTGAACATTAGGTAGAATTCAGCTAATTTAAAGGGGGGGTTGAAATTTTTAAATTCCTCTTAATATTCTTTCTTTATTTGTTCATTTTTGTCAAATTAAATATTTTGCTGGCATGTTAGTTGTTAAAACACTTAAGAAGCTTATTGTTTTATTATTTTTAGGGTTTTGTTGATCATAATGTAGAATTATAAAAAAATTAAAGGGGGGGTTGAAACTTTTAAATTCCTCTTAATATTCTTTCTTTATTTGCTCATTTTTGTCAAATTAAATATTTTGCTGGCATGTTGGTTGTCAAAACACTCAAGAAGCTTAATGTTTTAATATTTTTAGGGATTTGTTGAACATTATGTAGAATTCAGCTAATTTAAAGGGGGGGTTGAAATTTTTAAATTCCTCTTAATATTCTTTCTTTATTTGTTCATTTTTGTCAAATTAAATATTTTGCTGGCATGTTGGGTGTCAAATCACTTAAGAAGCTTATTGTTTTAATATTTTTAGGGTTTTATTGATCATAATGTAGAATTATAAAAAAATTAAATGGGGGGTTGGAACTTTTTAATTCCTCTTAATATTCTTTCTTTATTTGCTCATTTTTGTCAAATTAAATTTTTTTTAGGCATGTTGGGTGTCAAATCACTCAACAAGCTTAATGATTTAATATTTTTAGGGTTTTGTTGATCATAATGTAGAAGTATAAAAAAATTAAATGGGGGGTTGGAACTTTTTAATTCCTCTTAATATTCTTTCTTTATTTGCTCATTTTTGTCAAATTAAATATTTTGCTGGCATGTTGGTTGTCAAAACACTCAAGAAGCTTAATGTTTTAATATTTTTAGGGTTTTATTGATCATAATGTAGAATTATAAAAAAATTAAATGGGGGGTTGGAACTTTTAAATTCCTCTTAATATTCTTTCTTTATTTGTTCATTTTTGTCAAATTAAATATTTTCCTGGCATGTTAGTTGTTAAAACACTTAAGAAGCTTATTGTTTTGATATTTTTAGGGTTTTGTTGATCATAATGTAGAATTATAAAAAAATTAAATGGGGGGTTGAACTTTTAAATTCCTCTTAATATTCTTTCTTTATTTGCTCATTTTTGTCAAATTAAATATTTGGCTGGCATGTTGGTTGTCAAAACACTCAAGAAGCTTAATGTTTTAATATTTTTAGGGATTTGTTGAACATTATGTAGAATTCAGCTAATTTTAAGGGGGGGTTGAAATTTTTAAATTCCTCTTAATATTCTTTCTTTATTTGTTCATTTTTGTCAAATTAAATATTTTGCTGGCATGTTGGGTGTCAAATCACTTAAGAAGCTTATTGTTTTAATATTTTTAGGGTTTTATTGATCATAATGTAGAATTATAAAAAAATTAAATGGGGGGTTGGAACTTTTAAATTCCTCTTAATATTCTTTCTTTATTTGCTCATTTTTGTCAAATTAAATTTTTTTTAGGCATGTTGGGTGTCAAATCACTCAACAAGCTTAATGTTTTAATATTTTTAGGGTTTTGTTGATCATAATGTAGAAGTATAAAAAAATTAAATGGGGGGTTGGAACTTTTTAATTCCTCTTAATATTCTTTCTTTATTTGTTCATTTTTGTCAAATTAAATATTTTCCTGGCATGTTGGGTGTCAAATCACTCAAAAGCTTAATGTTTTAATATTTTTAGGGTTTTATTGATCATAATGTAGAATTATAAAAAAATTAAATGGGGGGTTGGAACTTTTAAATTCCTCTTAATATTCTTTCTTTATTTGTTCATTTTTGTCAAATTAAATATTTTCCTGGCATGTTAGTTGTTAAAACACTTAAGAAGCTTATTGTTTTGATATTTTTAGGGTTTTGTTGATCATAATGTAGAATTATAAAAAAATTAAATGGGGGGTTGAACTTTTAAATTCCTCTTAATATTCTTTCTTTATTTGCTCATTTTTGTCAAATTAAATATTTGGCTGGCATGTTGGTTGTCAAAACACTCAAGAAGCTTAATGTTTTAATATTTTTAGGGATTTATTGAACATTATGTAGAATTCAGCTAATTTTAAGGGGGGGTTGAAATTTTTAAATTCCTCTTAATATTCTTTCTTTATTTGTTCATTTTTGTCAAAATAAATATTTTCCTGGCATGTTGGGTGTCAAATCACTCAAAAGCTTAATGTTTTAATATTTTTAGGGTTTTATTGATCATAATGTAGAATTATAAAAAAATTAAATGGGGGGTTGGAACTTTTAAATTCCTCTTAATATTCTTTCTTTATTTGTTCATTTTTGTCAAATTAAATATTTTCCTGGCATGTTGGGTGTCAAATCACTCAAAAGCTTAATGTTTTAATATTTTTAGGGTTTTATTGATCATAATGTAGAATTATAAAAAATTTAAAGGGGGGGTTGAAACATTTAAATTTCTCTTAATATTCTTTCTTTATTTGCTCATTTTTGTCAAATTAAATATTTTGCTGGCATGTTGGTTGTCAAAACACTCAAGAAGCTTAATGTTTTAATATTTTTAGGGATTTGTTGAACATTATGTAGAATTCAGCTAATTTAAAGGGGGGGTTGAAATTTTTAAATTCCTCTTAATATTCTTTCTTTATTTGTTCATTTTTGTCAAATTAAATATTTTCCTGGCATGTTGGGTGTCAAATCACTCAAAAGCTTAATGTTTTAATATTTTTAGGGTTTTATTGATCATAATGTAGAATTATAAAAAAATTAAATGGGGGGTTGGAACTTTTAAATTCCTCTTAATATTCTTTCTTTATTTGCTCATTTTTGTCAAATTAAATTTTTTTTAGGCATGATGGGTGTCAAATCACTCAACAAGCTTAATGTTTTAATATTTTTAGGGTTTTGTTGATCATAATGTAGAATTATAAAAAAATTAAATGGGGGGTTGGAACTTTTTAATTCCTCTTAATATTCTTTCTTTATTTGCTCATTTTTGTCAAATTAAATATTTTGCTGGCATGTTGGTTGTCAAAACACTCAAGAAGCTTAATGTTTTAATATTTTTAGGGTTTTGTTGATCATAATGTAGAATTATAAAAAAATTAAATGGGGGGTTGAACTTTTAAATTCCTCTTAATGATCTTTCTTTCTTTGCTCATTTTTGTCAAATTAAATATTTTGCTGGCATGTTGGTTGTCAAAACACTCAAGAAGCTTAATGTTTTAATATTTTTAGGGTTTTGTTGATCATAATGTAGAATTATAAAAAAATTAAATGGGGGGTTGGAACTTTTAAATTCCTCTTAATATTCTTTCTTTATTTGTTCATTTTAGTTAAATTAAATATTTTCCTGGCATGTTGGGTGTCAAATCACTCAAAAGCTTAATGTTTTAATATTTTTAGGGTTTTGTTGATCATAATGTAGAATTATAAAAAAATTAAATAGGGGGTTGGAACTTTTTAATTCCTCTTAATATTCTTTCTTTATTTGTTCATTTTTGTCAAATTAAATATTTTCCTGGCATGTTAGTTGTTAAAACACTTAAGAAGCTTAATGTTTTAATATTTTTAGGGATTTGTTGAACATTATGTAGAATTCAGCTAATTTTAAGGGGGGGTTGAAATTTTTAAATTCCTCTTAATATTCTTTCTTTATTTGTTCATTTTTGTCAAAATAAATATTTTCCTGGCATGTTGGGTGTCAAATCACTCAAAAGCTTAATGTTTTAATATTTTTAGGGTTTTATTGATCATAATGTAGAATTATAAAAAAATTAAATGGGGGGTTGGAACTTTTAAATTCCTCTTAATATTCTTTCTTTATTTGCTCATTTTTGTCAAATTAAATTTTTTTTAGGCATGTTGGGTGTCAAATCACTCAACAAGCTTAATGTTTTAATATTTTTAGGGTTTTGTTGATCATAATGTAGAATTATAAAAAAATTAAATGGGGGGTTGGAACTTTTAAATTCCTCTTAATATTCTTTCTTTATTTGTTCATTTTTGTCAAATTAAATATTTTCCTGGCATGTTGGGTGTCAAATCACTCAAAAGCTTAATGTTTTAATATTTTTAGGGTTTTATTGATCATAATGTAGAATTATAAAAAAATTAAAGGGGGGGTTGAAACATTTAAATTCCTCTTAATATTCTTTCTTTATTTGCTCATTTTTGTCAAATTAAATATTTTGCTGGCATGTTGGTTGTCAAAACACTCAAGAAGCTTAATGTTTTAATATTTTTAGGGATTTGTTGAACATTATGTAGAATTCAGCTAATTTAAAGGGGGGGTTGAAATTTTTAAATTCCTCTTAATATTCTTTCTTTATTTGTTCATTTTTGTCAAATTAAATATTTTCCTGGCATGTTGGGTGTCAAATCACTCAAAAGCTTAATGTTTTAATATTTTTAGGGTTTTGTTGATCATAATGTAGAATTATAAAAAAATTAAATGGGGGGTTGGAACTTTTTAATTCCTCTTAATATTCTTTCTTTATTTGTTCATTTTTGTCAAATTAAATATTTTCCTGGCATGTTAGTTGTTAAAACACTTAAGAAGCTTATTGTTTTGATATTTTTAGGGTTTTGTTGATCATAATGTAGAATTATAAAAAAATTAAATGGGGGGTTGAACTTTTAAATTCCTCTTAATATTCTTTCTTTATTTGCTCATTTTTGTCAAATTAAATTTTTTTTAGGCATGTTGGGTGTCAAATCACTCAACAAGCTTAATGTTTTAATATTTTTAGGGATTTGTTGAACATTAGGTAGAATTCAGCTAATTTAAAGGGGGGGTTGAAATTTTTAAATTCCTCTTAATATTCTTTCTTTATTTGTTCATTTTTGTCAAATTAAATATTTTGCTGGCATGTTAGTTGTTAAAACACTTAAGAAGCTTATTGTTTTATTATTTTTAGGGTTTTATTGATCATAATGTAGAATTATAAAAAAATTAAATGGGGGGTTGGAACTTTTTAATTCCTCTTAATATTCTTTCTTTATTTGTTCATTTTTGTCAAATTAAATATTTTCCTGGCATGTTAGTTGTTAAAACACTTAAGAAGCTTATTGTTTTGATATTTTTAGGGTTTTGTTGATCATAATGTAGAATTATAAAAAAATTAAATAGGGGGTTGAACTTTTAAATTCCACTTAATATTCTTTCTTTATTTGCTCATTTTTGTCAAATTAAATATTTTGCTGGCATGTTGGTTGTCAAAACACTCAAGAAGCTTAATGTTTTAATATTTTTAGGGTTTTGTTGATCATAATGTAGAATTATAAAAAACTTAAATGGGGGGTTGAACTTTTAAATTCCTCTTTATGATCTTTCTTTATTTGCTCATTTTTGTCAAATTAAATATTTTGCTGGCATGTTGGTTGTCAAAACACTCAAGAAGCTTAATGTTTTAATATTTTTAGGGTTTTGTTGATCATAATGTAGAATTATAAAAAAATTAAATAGGGGGTTGGAACTTTTAAATTCCTCTTAATATTCTTTCTTTATTTGTTCATTTTAGTTAAATTAAATATTTTCCTGGCATGTTGGGTGTCAAATCACTCAAAAGCTTATTGTTTTGATATTTTTAGGGTTTTGTTGATCATAATGTAGAATTATAAAAAAATTAAATGGGGGGTTGAACTTTTAAATTCCTCTTAATATTCTTTCTTTATTTGCTCATTTTTGTCAAATTAAATATTTTGCTGGCATGTTGGTTGTCAAAACACTCAAGAAGCTTAATGTTTTAATATTTTTAGGGTTTTGTTGATCATAATGTAGAATTATAAAAAAATTAAATGGGGGGTTGGAACTTTTAAATTCCTCTTAATATTCTTTCTTTATTTGTTCATTTTTGTCAAATTAAATATTTTGCTGGCATGTTGGGTGTCAAATCACTTAAGAAGCTTATTGTTTTAATATTTTTAGGGTTTTATTGATCATAATGTAGAATTATAAAAAAATTAAATGGGGGGTTGGAACTTTTAAATTCCTCTTAATATTCTTTCTTTATTTGCTCATTTTTGTCAAATTAAATATTTTGCTGGCATGTTGGTTGTCAAAACACTCAAGAAGCTTAATGTTTTAATATTTTTAGGGATTTGTTGAACATTATGTAGAATTCAGCTAATTTAAAGGGGGGGTTGAAATTTTTAAATTCCTCTTAATATTCTTTCTTTATTTGTTCATTTTTGTCAAATTAAATATTTTGCTGGCATGTTGGGTGTCAAATCACTTAAGAAGCTTATTGTTTTAATATTTTTAGGGTTTTATTGATCATAATGTAGAATTATAAAAAAATTAAATGGGGGGTTGGAACTTTGAAATTCCTCTTAATATTCTTTCTTTATTTGCTCATTTTTGTCAAATTAAATTTTTTTTAGGCATGTTGGGTGTCAAATCACTCAACAAGCTTAATGTTTTAATATTTTTAGGGTTTTGTTGATCATAATGTAGAATTATAAAAAAATTAAATGGGGGGTTGGAACTTTTAAATTCCTCTTAATATTCTTTCTTTATTTGTTCATTTTTGTCAAATTAAATATTTTCCTGGCATGTTGGGTGTCAAATCACTCAAAAGCTTAATGTTTTAATATTTTTAGGGTTTTATTGATCATAATGTAGAATTATAAAAAAATTAAAGGGGGGGTTGAAACATTTAAATTCCTCTTAATATTCTTTCTTTATTTGCTCATTTTTGTCAAATTAAATATTTTGCTGGCATGTTGGTTGTCAAAACACTCAAGAAGCTTAATGTTTTAATATTTTTAGGGATTTGTTGAACATTATGTAGAATTCAGCTAATTTAAAGGGGGGGTTGAAATTTTTAAATTCCTCTTAATATTCTTTCTTTATTTGTTCATTTTTGTCAAATTAAATATTTTCCTGGCATGTTGGGTGTCAAATCACTCAAAAGCTTAATGTTTTAATATTTTTAGGGTTTTGTTGATCATAATGTAGAATTATAAAAAAATTAAATGGGGGGTTGGAACTTTTTAATTCCTCTTAATATTCTTTCTTTATTTGTTCATTTTTGTCAAATTAAATATTTTCCTGGCATGTTAGTTGTTAAAACACTTAAGAAGCTTATTGTTTTGATATTTTTAGGGTTTTGTTGATCATAATGTAGAATTATAAAAAAATTAAATGGGGGGTTGAACTTTTAAATTCCTCTTAATATTCTTTCTTTATTTGCTCATTTTTGTCAAATTAAATTTTTTTTAGGCATGTTGGGTGTCAAATCACTCAACAAGCTTAATGTTTTAATATTTTTAGGGATTTGTTGAACATTAGGTAGAATTCAGCTAATTTAAAGGGGGGGTTGAAATTTTTAAATTCCTCTTAATATTCTTTCTTTATTTGTTCATTTTTGTCAAATTAAATATTTTGCTGGCATGTTGGGTGTCAAATCACTTAAGAAGCTTATTGTTTTAATATTTTTAGGGTTTTATTGATCATAATGTAGAATTATAAAAAAATTAAATGGGGGGTTGGAACTTTTTAATTCCTCTTAATATTCTTTCTTTATTTGTTCATTTTTGTCAAATTAAATATTTTCCTGGCATGTTAGTTGTTAAAACACTTAAGAAGCTTATTGTTTTGATATTTTTAGGGTTTTGTTGATCATAATGTAGAATTATAAAAAAATTAAATAGGGGGTTGAACTTTTAAATTCCACTTAATATTCTTTCTTTATTTGCTCATTTTTGTCAAATTAAATATTTTGCTGGCATGTTGGTTGTCAAAACACTCAAGAAGCTTAATGTTTTAATATTTTTAGGGTTTTGTTGATCATAATGTAGAATTATAAAAAACTTAAATGGGGGGTTGAACTTTTAAATTCCTCTTTATGATCTTTCTTTATTTGCTCATTTTTGTCAAATTAAATATTTTGCTGGCATGTTGGTTGTCAAAACACTCAAGAAGCTTAATGTTTTAATATTTTTAGGGTTTTGTTGATCATAATGTAGAATTATAAAAAAATTAAATAGGGGGTTGGAACTTTTAAATTCCTCTTAATATTCTTTCTTTATTTGTTCATTTTAGTTAAATTAAATATTTTCCTGGCATGTTGGGTGTCAAATCACTCAAAAGCTTATTGTTTTGATATTTTTAGGGTTTTGTTGATCATAATGTAGAATTATAAAAAAATTAAATGGGGGGTTGAACTTTTAAATTCCTCTTAATATTCTTTCTTTATTTGCTCATTTTTGTCAAATTAAATATTTTGCTGGCATGTTGGTTGTCAAAACACTCAAGAAGCTTAATGTTTTAATATTTTTAGGGTTTTGTTGATCATAATGTAGAATTATAAAAAAATTAAATGGGGGGTTGGAACTTTTAAATTCCTCTTAATATTCTTTCTTTATTTGTTCATTTTTGTCAAATTAAATATTTTGCTGGCATGTTGGGTGTCAAATCACTTAAGAAGCTTATTGTTTTAATATTTTTAGGGTTTTATTGATCATAATGTAGAATTATAAAAAAATTAAATGGGGGGTTGGAACTTTTAAATTCCTCTTAATATTCTTTCTTTATTTGCTCATTTTTGTCAAATTAAATATTTTGCTGGCATGTTGGTTGTCAAAACACTCAAGAAGCTTAATGTTTTAATATTTTTAGGGATTTGTTGAACATTATGTAGAATTCAGCTAATTTAAAGGGGGGGTTGAAATTTTTAAATTCCTCTTAATATTCTTTCTTTATTTGTTCATTTTTGTCAAATTAAATATTTTGCTGGCATGTTGGGTGTCAAATCACTTAAGAAGCTTATTGTTTTAATATTTTTAGGGTTTTATTGATCATAATGTAGAATTATAAAAAAATTAAATGGGGGGTTGGAACTTTGAAATTCCTCTTAATATTCTTTCTTTATTTGCTCATTTTTGTCAAATTAAATTTTTTTTAGGCATGTTGGGTGTCAAATCACTCAACAAGCTTAATGTTTTAATATTTTTAGGGTTTTGTTGATCATAATGTAGAATTATAAAAAAATTAAATGGGGGGTTGGAACTTTTAAATTCCTCTTAATATTCTTTCTTTATTTGTTCATTTTTGTCAAATTAAATATTTTCCTGGCATGTTGGGTGTCAAATCACTCAAAAGCTTAATGTTTTAATATTTTTAGGGTTTTATTGATCATAATGTAGAATTATAAAAAAATTAAAGGGGGGGTTGAAACATTTAAATTCCTCTTAATATTCTTTCTTTATTTGCTCATTTTTGTCAAATTAAATATTTTGCTGGCATGTTGGTTGTCAAAACACTCAAGAAGCTTAATGTTTTAATATTTTTAGGGATTTGTTGAACATTATGTAGAATTCAGCTAATTTAAAGGGGGGGTTGAAATTTTTAAATTCCTCTTAATATTCTTTCTTTATTTGTTCATTTTTGTCAAATTAAATATTTTCCTGGCATGTTGGGTGTCAAATCACTCAAAAGCTTAATGTTTTAATATTTTTAGGGTTTTGTTGATCATAATGTAGAATTATAAAAAAATTAAATGGGGGGTTGGAACTTTTTAATTCCTCTTAATATTCTTTCTTTATTTGTTCATTTTTGTCAAATTAAATATTTTCCTGGCATGTTAGTTGTTAAAACACTTAAGAAGCTTATTGTTTTGATATTTTTAGGGTTTTGTTGATCATAATGTAGAATTATAAAAAAATTAAATGGGGGGTTGAACTTTTAAATTCCTCTTAATATTCTTTCTTTATTTGCTCATTTTTGTCAAATTAAATTTTTTTTAGGCATGTTGGGTGTCAAATCACTCAACAAGCTTAATGTTTTAATATTTTTAGGGATTTGTTGAACATTAGGTAGAATTCAGCTAATTTAAAGGGGGGGTTGAAATTTTTAAATTCCTCTTAATATTCTTTCTTTATTTGTTCATTTTTGTCAAATTAAATATTTTGCTGGCATGTTAGTTGTTAAAACACTTAAGAAGCTTATTGTTTTATTATTTTTAGGGTTTTATTGATCATAATGTAGAATTATAAAAAAATTAAATGGGGGGTTGGAACTTTTTAATTCCTCTTAATATTCTTTCTTTATTTGTTCATTTTTGTCACATTAAATATTTTCCTGGCATGTTAGTTGTTAAAACACTTAAGAAGCTTATTGTTTTGATATTTTTAGGGTTTTGTTGATCATAATGTAGAATTATAAAAAAATTAAATAGGGGGTTGAACTTTTAAATTCCACTTAATATTCTTTCTTTATTTGCTCATTTTTGTCAAATTAAATATTTTGCTGGCATGTTGGTTGTCAAAACACTCAAGAAGCTTAATGTTTTAATATTTTTAGGGTTTTGTTGATCATAATGTAGAATTATAAAAAACTTAAATGGGGGGTTGAACTTTTAAATTCCTCTTTATGATCTTTCTTTATTTGCTCATTTTTGTCAAATTAAATATTTTGCTGGCATGTTGGTTGTCAAAACACTCAAGAAGCTTAATGTTTTAATATTTTTAGGGTTTTGTTGATCATAATGTAGAATTATAAAAAAATTAAATGGGGGGTTGGAACTTTTAAATTCCTCTTAATATTCTTTCTTTATTTGTTCATTTTAGTTAAATTAAATATTTTCCTGGCATGTTGGGTGTCAAATCACTCAAAAGCTTATTGTTTTGATATTTTTAGGGTTTTGTTGATCATAATGTAGAATTATAAAAAAATTAAATGGGGGGTTGAACTTTTAAATTCCTCTTAATATTCTTTCTTTATTTGCTCATTTTTGTCAAATTAAATATTTTGCTGGCATGTTGGTTGTCAAAACACTCAAGAAGCTTAATGTTTTAATATTTTTAGGGTTTTGTTGATCATAATGTAGAATTATAAAAAAATTAAATGGGGGGTTGGAACTTTTAAATTCCTCTTAATATTCTTTCTTTATTTGTTCATTTTTGTCAAATTAAATATTTTGCTGGCATGTTGGGTGTCAAATCACTTAAGAAGCTTATTGTTTTAATATTTTTAGGGTTTTATTGATCATAATGTAGAATTATAAAAAAATTAAATGGGGGGTTGGAACTTTTAAATTCCTCTTAATATTCTTTCTTTATTTGCTCATTTTTGTCAAATTAAATATTTTGCTGGCATGTTGGTTGTCAAAACACTCAAGAAGCTTAATGTTTAAATATTTTTAGGGATTTGTTGAACATTATGTAGAATTCAGCTAATTTAAAGGGGGGGTTGAAATTTTTAAATTCCTCTTAATATTCTTTCTTTATTTGTTCATTTTTGTCAAATTAAATATTTTGCTGGCATGTTGGGTGTCAAATCACTTAAGAAGCTTATTGTTTTAATATTTTTAGGGTTTTATTGATCATAATGTAGAATTATAAAAAAATTAAATGGGGGGTTGGAACTTTGAAATTCCTCTTAATATTCTTTCTTTATTTGCTCATTTTTGTCAAATTAAATTTTTTTTAGGCATGTTGGGTGTCAAATCACTCAACAAGCTTAATGTTTTAATATTTTTAGGGTTTTGTTGATCATAATGTAGAAGTATAAAAAAATTAAATGGGGGGTTGGAACTTTTTAATTCCTCTTAATATTCTTTCTTTATTTGTTCATTTTTGTCAAATTAAATATTTTCCTGGCATGTTGGGTGTCAAATCACTCAAAAGCTTAATGTTTTAATATTTTTAGGGTTTTATTGATCATAATGTAGAATTATAAAAAAATTAAATGGGGGGTTGGAACTTTTAAATTCCTCTTAATATTCTTTCTTTATTTGTTCATTTTAGTTAAATTAAATATTTTCCTGGCATGTTGGGTGTCAAATCACTCAAAAGCTTATTGTTTTGATATTTTTAGGGTTTTGTTGATCATAATGTAGAATTATAAAAAAATTAAATGGGGGGTTGAACTTTTAAATTCCTCTTAATATTCTTTCTTTATTTGCTCATTTTTGTCAAATTAAATATTTTGCTGGCATGTTGGTTGTCAAAACACTCAAGAAGCTTAATGTTTTAATATTTTTAGGGTTTTGTTGATCATAATGTAGAATTATAAAAAAATTAAATGGGGGGTTGGAACTTTTAAATTCCTCTTAATATTCTTTCTTTATTTGTTCATTTTTGTCAAATTAAATATTTTGCTGGCATGTTAGTTGTTAAAACACTTAAGAAGCTTATTGTTTTATTATTTTTAGGGTTTTGTTGATCATAATGTAGAATTATAAAAAAATTAAAGGGGGGGTTGAAACTTTTAAATTCCTCTTAATATTCTTTCTTTATTTGCTCATTTTTGTCAAATTAAATATTTTGCTGGCATGTTGGTTGTCAAAACACTCAAGAAGCTTAATGTTTTAATATTTTTAGGGATTTGTTGAACATTATGTAGAATTCAGCTAATTTAAAGGGGGGGTTGAAATTTTTAAATTCCTCTTAATATTCTTTCTTTATTTGTTCATTTTTGTCAAATTAAATATTTTGCTGGCATGTTGGGTGTCAAATCACTTAAGAAGCTTATTGTTTTAATATTTTTAGGGTTTTATTGATCATAATGTAGAATTATAAAAAAATTAAATGGGGGGTTGGAACTTTTAAATTCCTCTTAATATTCTTTCTTTATTTGCTCATTTTTGTCAAATTAAATTTTTTTTAGGCATGTTGGGTGTCAAATCACTCAACAAGCTTAATGTTTTAATATTTTTAGGGTTTTGTTGATCATAATGTAGAAGTATAAAAAAATTAAATGGGGGGTTGGAACTTTTTAATTCCTCTTAATATTCTTTCTTTATTTGTTCATTTTTGTCAAATTAAATATTTTCCTGGCATGTTGGGTGTCAAATCACTCAAAAGCTAAATGTTTTAATATTTTTAGGGTTTTATTGATCATAATGTAGAATTATAAAAAAATTAAATGGGGGGTTGGAACTTTTAAATTCCTCTTAATATTCTTTCTTTATTTGCTCATTTTTGTCAAATTAAATTTTTTTTAGGCATGTTGGGTGTCAAATCACTCAACAAGCTTAATGTTTTAATATTTTTAGGGTTTTGTTGATCATAATGTAGAAGTATAAAAAAATTAAATGGGGGGTTGGAACTTTTTAATTCCTCTTAATATTCTTTCTTTATTTGTTCATTTTTGTCAAATTAAATATTTTCCTGGCATGTTAGTTGTTAAAACACTTAAGAAGCTTATTGTTTTGATATTTTTAGGGTTTTGTTGATCATAATGTAGAATTATAAAAAAATTAAATGGGGGGTTGAACTTTTAAGTTCCTCTTAATATTCTTTCTTTATTTGCTCATTTTTGCCAAATTAAATA
This sequence comes from Tuberolachnus salignus, assembly GCA_956483605.1. Classification (NCBI taxonomy): domain Eukaryota; kingdom Metazoa; phylum Arthropoda; class Insecta; order Hemiptera; family Aphididae; genus Tuberolachnus; species Tuberolachnus salignus. The sequence continues at coordinate 84,824 of CATQFH010000086.1, read as the reverse complement.
TTTGGCTGGCATGTTGGTTGTCAAAACACTCAAGAAGCTTAATGTTTTAATATTTTTAGGGATTTGTTGAACATTATGTAGAATTCAGCTAATTTTAAGGGGGGGTTGAAATTTTTAAATTCCTCTTAATATTCTTTCTTTATTTGTTCATTTTTGTCAAAATAAATATTTTCCTGGCATGTTGGGTGTCAAATCACTCAAAAGCCTAATGTTTTAATATTTTTAGGGTTTTATTGATCATAATGTAGAATTATAAAAAAATTAAATGGGGGGTTGGAACTTTTAAATTCCTCTTAATATTCTTTCTTTATTTGTTCATTTTTGTCAAATTAAATATTTTCCTGGCATGTTGGGTGTCAAATCACTCAACAAGCTTAATGTTTTAATATTTTTAGGGTTTTGTTGATCATAATGTAGAATTATAAAAAAATTAAATGGGGGGTTGGAACTTTTAAATTCCTCTTAATATTCTTTCTTTATTTGTTCATTTTTGTCAAATTAAATATTTTCCTGGCATGTTGGGTGTCAAATCACTCAAAAGCTTAATGTTTTAATATTTTTAGGGTTTTATTGATCATAATGTAGAATTATAAAAAAATTAAATGGGGGGTTGGAACTTTTAAATTCCTCTTAATATTCTTTCTTTATTTGCTCATTTTTGTCAAATTAAATTTTTTTTAGGCATGTTGGGTGTCAAATCACTCAACAAGCTTAATGTTTTAATATTTTTAGGGATTTGTTGAACATTAGGTAGAATTCAGCTAATTTAAAGGGGGGGTTGAAATTTTTAAATTCCTCTTAATATTCTTTCTTTAATTGTTCATTTTTGTCAAATTAAATATTTTGCTGGCATGTTAGTTGTTAAAACACTTAAGAAGCTTATTGTTTTATTATTTTTAGGGTTTTATTGATCATAATGTAGAATTATAAAAAAATTAAATGGGGGGTTGGAACTTTTAAATTCCTCTTAATGTTCTTTCTTTATTTGCTCATTTTTGTCAAATTAAATTTTTTTTAGGCATGTTGGTTGTCAAATCACTCAACAAGCTTAATGTTTTAATATTTTTAGGGTTTTGTTGATCATAATGTAGAATTATAAAAAAATTAAATGGGGGGTTGGAACTTTTAAATTCCTCTTAATATTCTTTCTTTATTTGTTCATTTTTGTCAAATTAAATATTTTCCTGGCATGTTGGGTGTCAAATCACTCAAAAGCTTAATGTTTTAATATTTTTAGGGTTTTATTGATCATAATGTAGAATTATAAAAAAATTAAAGGGGGGGTTGAAACATTTAAATTCCTCTTAATATTCTTTCTTTATTTGCTCATTTTTGTCAAATTAAATATTTTGCTGGCATGTTGGTTGTCAAAACACTCAAGAAGCTTAATGTTTTAATATTTTTAGGGATTTGTTGAACATTATGTAGAATTCAGCTAATTTAAAGGGGGGTTTGAAATTTTTAAATTCCTCTTAATATTCTTTCTTTATTTGTTCATTTTTGTCAAATTAAATATTTTCCTGGCATGTTGGGTGTCAAATCACTCAAAAGCTTAATGTTTTAATATTTTTAGGGTTTTGTTGATCATAATGTAGAATTATAAAAAAATTAAATGGGGGGTTGGAACTTTTTAATTCCTCTTAATATTCTTTCTTTATTTGTTCATTTTTGTCAAATTAAATATTTTCCTGGCATGTTAGTTGTTAAAACACTTAAGAAGCTTATTGTTTTGATATTTTTAGGGTTTTGTTGATCATAATGTAGAATTATAAAAAAATTAAATGGGGGGTTGAACTTTTAAATTCCTCTTAATATTCTTTCTTTATTTGCTCATTTTTGTCAAATTAAATATTTTCCTGGCATGTTAGTTGTTAAAACACTTAAGAAGCTTATTGTTTTGATATTTTTAGGGTTTTGTTGATCATAATGTAGAATTATAAAAAAATTAAATGGGGGGTTGGAACTTTTAAATTCCTCTTAATATTCTTTCTTTATTTGCTCATTTTTGTCAAATTAAATTTTTTTTAGGCATGTTGGGTGTCAAATCACTCAACAAGCTTAATGTTTTAATATTTTTAGGGATTTGTTGAACATTAGGTAGAATTCAGCTAATTTAAAGGGGGGGTTGAAATTTTTAAATTCCTCTTAATATTCTTTCTTTATTTGTTCATTTTTGTCAAATTAAATATTTTGCTGGCATGTTAGTTGTTAAAACACTTAAGAAGCTTATTGTTTTATTATTTTTAGGGTTTTATTGATCATAATGTAGAATTATAAAAAAATTAAATGGGGGGTTGGAACTTTTAAATTCCTCTTAATGTTCTTTCTTTATTTGCTCATTTTTGTCAAATTAAATTTTTTTTAGGCATGTTGGTTGTCAAATAACTCAACAAGCTTAATGTTTTAATATTTTTAGGGTTTTGTTGATCATAATGTAGAATTATAAAAAAATTAAATGGGGGGTTGGAACTTTTTAATTCCTCTTAATATTCTTTCTTTATTTGTTCATTTTTGTCAAATTAAATATTTTCCTGGCATGTTAGTTGTTAAAACACTTAAGAAGCTTATTGTTTTGATATTTTTAGGGTTTTGTTGATCATAATGTAGAATTATAAAAAAATTAAATAGGGGGTTGAACTTTTAAATTCCACTTAATATTCTTTCTTTATTTGCTCATTTTTGTCAAATTAAATATTTTGCTGGCATGTTGGTTGTCAAAACACTCAAGAAGCTTAATGTTTTAATATTTTTAGGGTTTTGTTGATCATAATGTAGAATTATAAAAAACTTAAATGGGGGGTTGAACTTTTAAATTCCTCTTAATGATCTTTCTTTATTTGCTCATTTTTGTCAAATTAAATATTTTGCTGGCATGTTGGTTGTCAAAACACTCAAGAAGCTTAATGTTTTAATATTTTTAGGGTTTTGTTGATCATAATGTAGAATTATAAAAAAATTAAATGGGGGGTTGAAACTTTTAAATTCCTCTTAATATTCTTTCTTTATTTGTTCATTTTAGTTAAATTAAATATTTTCCTGGCATGTTGGGTGTCAAATCACTCAAAAGCTTATTGTTTTGATATTTTTAGGGTTTTGTTGATCATAATGTAGAATTATAAAAAAATTAAATGGGGGGTTGAACTTTTAAATTCCTCTTAATATTCTTTCTTTATTTGCTCATTTTTGTCAAATTAAATATTTTGCTGGCATGTTGGTTGTCAAAACACTCAAGAAGCTTAATGTTTTAATATTTTTAGGGTTTTGTTGATCATAATGTAGAATTATAAAAAAATTAAATGGGGGGTTGGAACTTTTAAATTCCTCTTAATATTCTTTCTTTATTTGTTCATTTTTGTCAAATTAAATATTTTGCTGGCATGTTGGGTGTCAAATCACTTAAGAAGCTTATTGTTTTAATATTTTTAGGGTTTTATTGATCATAATGTAGAATTATAAAAAAATTAAATGGGGGGTTGGAACTTTTAAATTCCTCTTAATATTCTTTCTTTATTTGCTCATTTTTGTCAAATTAAATTTTTATTAGGCATGTTGGGTGTCAAATCACTCAACAAGCTTAATGTTTTAATATTTTTAGGGATTTGTTGAACATTAGGTAGAATTCAGCTAATTTAAAGGGGGGGTTGAAATTTTTAAATTCCTCTTAATATTCTTTCTTTATTTGTTCATTTTTGTCAAATTAAATATTTTGCTGGCATGTTAGTTGTTAAAACACTTAAGAAGCTTATTGTTTTATTATTTTTAGGGTTTTGTTGATCATAATGTAGAATTATAAAAAAATTAAAGGGGGGGTTGAAACTTTTAAATTCCTCTTAATATTCTTTCTTTATTTGCTCATTTTTGTCAAATTAAATATTTTGCTGGCATGTTGGTTGTCAAAACACTCAAGAAGCTTAATGTTTTAATATTTTTAGGGATTTGTTGAACATTATGTAGAATTCAGCTAATTTAAAGGGGGGGTTGAAATTTTTAAATTCCTCTTAATATTCTTTCTTTATTTGTTCATTTTTGTCAAATTAAATATTTTGCTGGCATGTTGGGTGTCAAATCACTTAAGAAGCTTATTGTTTTAATATTTTTAGGGTTTTATTGATCATAATGTAGAATTATAAAAAAATTAAATGGGGGGTTGGAACTTTTAAATTCCTCTTAATATTCTTTCTTTATTTGCTCATTTTTGTCAAATTAAATTTTTTTTAGGCATGTTGGGTGTCAAATCACTCAACAAGCTTAATGTTTTAATATTTTTAGGGTTTTGTTGATCATAATGTAGAAGTATAAAAAAATTAAATGGGGGGTTGGAACTTTTTAATTCCTCTTAATATTCTTTCTTTATTTGTTCATTTTTGTCAAATTAAATATTTTCCTGGCATGTTGGGTGTCAAATCACTCAAAAGCTTAATGTTTTAATATTTTTAGGGTTTTATTGATCATAATGTAGAATTATAAAAAAATTAAATGGGGGGTTGGAACTTTTAAATTCCTCTTAATATTCTTTCTTTATTTGCTCATTTTTGTCAAATTAAATTTTTTTTAGGCATGTTGGGTGTCAAATCACTCAACAAGCTTAATGTTTTAATATTTTTAGGGTTTTGTTGATCATAATGTAGAAGTATAAAAAAATTAAATGGGGGGTTGGAACTTTTTAATTCCTCTTAATATTCTTTCTTTATTTGTTCATTTTTGTCAAATTAAATATTTTCCTGGCATGTTAGTTGTTAAAACACTTAAGAAGCTTATTGTTTTGATATTTTTAGGGTTTTGTTGATCATAATGTAGAATTATAAAAAAATTAAATGGGGGGTTGAACTTTTAAGTTCCTCTTAATATTCTTTCTTTATTTGCTCATTTTTGTCAAATTAAATATTTGGCTGGCATGTTGGTTGTCAAAACACTCAAGAAGCTTAATGTTTTAATATTTTTAGGGATTTGTTGAACATTATGTAGAATTCAGCTAATTTTAAGGGGGGGTTGAAATTTTTAAATTCCTCTTAATATTCTTTCTTTATTTGTTCATTTTTGTCAAAATAAATATTTTCCTGGCATGTTGGGTGTCAAATCACTCAAAAGCCTAATGTTTTAATATTTTTAGGGTTTTATTGATCATAATGTAGAATTATAAAAAAATTAAATGGGGGGTTGGAACTTTTAAATTCCTCTTAATATTCTTTCTTTATTTGTTCATTTTTGTCAAATTAAATATTTTCCTGGCATGTTGGGTGTCAAATCACTCAACAAGCTTAATGTTTTAATATTTTTAGGGTTTTGTTGATCATAATGTAGAATTATAAAAAAATTAAATGGGGGGTTGGAACTTTTAAATTCCTCTTAATATTCTTTCTTTATTTGTTCATTTTTGTCAAATTAAATATTTTCCTGGCATGTTGGGTGTCAAATCACTCAAAAGCTTAATGTTTTAATATTTTTAGGGTTTTATTGATCATAATGTAGAATTATAAAAAAATTAAAGGGCGGGTTGATACATTTAAATTCCTCTTAATATTCTTTCTTTATTTGCTCATTTTTGTCAAATTAAATATTTTGCTGGCATGTTGGTTGTCAAAACACTCAAGAAGCTTAATGTTTTAATATTTTTAGGGATTTGTTGAACATTATGTAGAATTCAGCTAATTTAAAGGGGGGGTTGAAATTTTTAAATTCCTCTTAATATTCTTTCTTTATTTGTTCATTTTTGTCAAATTAAATATTTTCCTGGCATGTTGGGTGTCAAATCACTCAAAAGCTTAATGTTTTAATATTTTTAGGGTTTTATTGATCATAATGTAGAATTATAAAAAAATTAAATGGGGGGTTGGAACTTTTTAATTCCTCTTAATATTCTTTCTTTATTTGTTCATTTTTGTCAAATTAAATATTTTCCTGGCATGTTAGTTGTAAAAACACTTAAGAAGCTTATTGTTTTGATATTTTTAGGGTTTTGTTGATCATAATGTAGAATTATAAAAAAATTAAATGGGGGGTTGGAACTTTTAAATTTCTCTTAATATTCTTTCTTTATTTGTTCATTTTTGTTAAATTAAATATTTTCCTGGCATGTTGGGTGTCAAATCACTCAAAAGCTTAATGTTTTAATATTTTTAGGGTTTTATTGATCATAATGTAGAATTATAAAAAAATTAAATGGGGGGTTGGAACTTTTAAATTCCTCTTAATATTCTTTCTTTATTTGCTCATTTTTGTCAAATTAAATTTTTTTTAGGCATGTTGGGTGTCAAATCACTCAACAAGCTTAATGTTTTAATATTTTTAGGGATTTGTTGAACATTAGGTAGAATTCAGCTAATTTAAAGGGGGGGTTGAAATTTTTAAATTCCTCTTAATATTCTTTCTTTATTTGTTCATTTTTGTCAAATTAAATATTTTGCTGGCATGTTAGTTGTTAAAACACTTAAGAAGCTTATTGTTTTATTATTTTTAGGGTTTTATTGATCATAATGTAGAATTATAAAAAAATTAAATGGGAGGTTGGAACTTTTAAATTCCTCTTAATGTTCTTTCTTTATTTGCTCATTTTTGTCAAATTAAATTTTTTTTAGGCATGTTGGTTGTCAAATCACTCAACAAGCTTAATGTTTTAATATTTTTAGGGTTTTGTTGATCATAATGTAGAATTATAAAAAAATTAAATGGGGGGTTGGAACTTTTTAATTCCTCTTAATATTCTTTCTTTATTTGTTCATTTTAGTTAAATTAAATATTTTCCTGGCATGTTGGGTGTCAAATCACTCAAAAGCTTAATGTTTTAATATTTTTAGGGTTTTGTTGATCATAATGTAGAATTATAAAAAAATTAAATGGGGGGTTGGAACTTTTTAATTCCTCTTAATATTCTTTCTTTATTTGTTCATTTTTGTCAAATTAAATATTTTCCTGGCATGTTAGTTGTTAAAACACTTAAGACGCTTATTGTTTTGATATTTTTAGGGTTTTGTTGATCATAATGTAGAATTATAAAAAAATTAAATGGGGGGTTGAACTTTTAAATTCCTCTTAATATTCTTTCTTTATATGCTCATTTTTGTCAAATTAAATTTTTTGCTGGCATGTTGGTTGTCAAAACACTCAAGAAGCTTAATGTTTTAATATTTTTAGGGTTTTGTTGATCATTATGTAGAATTATAAAAAAATTAAATGGGGGGTTGGAACTTTTAAATTCCTCTTAATATTCTTTCTTTATTTGCTCATTTTTGTCAAATTAAATTTTTTCTAGGCATGTTGGGTGTCAAATCACTCAACAAGCTTAATGTTTTAATATTTTTAGGGATTTGTTGAACATTATGTAGAATTCAGCTAATTTAAAGGGGGGGTTGAAATTTTTAAATTCCTCTTAATATTCTTTCTTTATTTGTTCATTTTTGTCAAATTAAATATTTTCCTGGCATGTTGGGTGTCAAATCACTCAAAAGCTTAATGTTTTAATATTTTTAGGGTTTTATTGATCATAATGTAGAATTATAAAAAAATTAAATGGGGGGTTGAACTTTTAAATTCCTCTTAATATTCTTTCTTTATTTGCTCATTTTTGTCAAATTAAATATTTTGCTGGCATGTTGGTTGTCAAAACACTCAAGAAGCTTAATGTTTTAATATTTTTAGGGTTTTGTTGATCATAATGTAGAATTATAAAAAAATTAAATGGGGGGTTGGAACTTTTAAATTCCTCTTAATATTCTTTCTTTATTTGTTCATTTTTGTCAAATTAAATATTTTGCTGGCATGTTGGGTGTCAAATCACTTAAGAAGCTTATTGTTTTAATATTTTTAGGGTTTTATTGATCATAATGTAGAATTATAAAAAAATTAAATGGGGGGTTGGAACTTTTAAATTCCTCTTAATATTCTTTCTTTATTTGCTCATTTTTGTCAAATTAAATTTTTATTAGGCATGTTGGGTGTCAAATCACTCAACAAGCTTAATGTTTTAATATTTTTAGGGATTTGTTGAACATTAGGTAGAATTCAGCTAATTTAAAGGGGGGGTTGAAATTTTTAAATTCCTCTTAATATTCTTTCTTTATTTGTTCATTTTTGTCAAATTAAATATTTTGCTGGCATGTTAGTTGTTAAAACACTTAAGAAGCTTATTGTTTTATTATTTTTAGGGTTTTATTGATCATAATGTAGAATTATAAAAAAATTAAATGGGAGGTTGGAACTTTTAAATTCCTCTTAATGTTCTTTCTTTATTTGCTCATTTTTGTCAAATTAAATTTTTTTTAGGCATGTTGGTTGTCAAATCACTCAACAAGCTTAATGTTTTAATATTTTTAGGGTTTTGTTGATCATAATGTAGAATTATAAAAAAATTAAATGGGGGGTTGGAACTTTTTAATTCCTCTTAATATTCTTTCTTTATTTGTTCATTTTTGTCAAATTAAATATTTTCCTGGCATGTTAGTTGTTAAAACACTTAAGAAGCTTATTGTTTTGATATTTTTAGGGTTTTGTTAATCATAATGTAGAATTATAAAAAAATTAAATGGGGGGTTGAACTTTTAAATTCCTCTTAATATTCTTTCTTTATTTGCTCATTTTTGTCAAATTAAATATTTTGCTGGCATGTTGGTTGGCAAAACACTCAAGAAGCTTAATGTTTTAATATTTTTAGGGTTTTGTTGATCATAATGTAGAATTATAAAAAAATTAAATGGGGGGTTGAACTTTTAAATTCCTCTTAATATTCTTTCTTTATTTGTTCATTTTAGTTAAATTAAATATTTTCCTGGCATGTTGGGTGTCAAATCACTCAAAAGCTTAATGTTTTAATATTTTTAGGGTTTTGTTGATCATAATGTAGAATTATAAAAAAATTAAATGGGGGGTTGGAACTTTTTAATTCCTCTTAATATTCTTTCTTTATTTGTTCATTTTTGTCAAATTAAATATTTTCCTGGCATGTTAGTTGTTAAAACACTTAAGACGCTTATTGTTTTGATATTTTTAGGGTTTTGTTGATCATAATGTAGAATTATAAAAAAATTAAATGGGGGGTTGAACTTTTAAATTCCTCTTAATATTCTTTCTTTATATGCTCATTTTTGTCAAATTAAATTTTTTGCTGGCATGTTGGTTGTCAAAACACTCAAGAAGCTTAATGTTTTAATATTTTTAGGGTTTTGTTGATCATTATGTAGAATTATAAAAAAATTAAATGGGGGGTTGGAACTTTTAAATTCCTCTTAATATTCTTTCTTTATTTGCTCATTTTTGTCAAATTAAATTTTTTCTAGGCATGTTGGGTGTCAAATCACTCAACAAGCTTAATGTTTTAATATTTTTAGGGATTTGTTGAACATTATGTAGAATTCAGCTAATTTAAAGGGGGGGTTGAAATTTTTAAATTCCTCTTAATATTCTTTCTTTATTTGTTCATTTTTGTCAAATTAAATATTTTCCTGGCATGTTGGGTGTCAAATCACTCAAAAGCTTAATGTTTTAATATTTTTAGGGTTTTATTGATCATAATGTAGAATTATAAAAAAATTAAATGGGGGGTTGAACTTTTAAATTCCTCTTAATATTCTTTCTTTATTTGCTCATTTTTGTCAAATTAAATATTTTGCTGGCATGTTGGTTGTCAAAACACTCAAGAAGCTTAATGTTTTAATATTTTTAGGGTTTTGTTGATCATAATGTAGAATTATAAAAAAATTAAATGGGGGGTTGGAACTTTTAAATTCCTCTTAATATTCTTTCTTTATTTGTTCATTTTTGTCAAATTAAATATTTTGCTGGCATGTTGGGTGTCAAATCACTTAAGAAGCTTATTGTTTTAATATTTTTAGGGTTTTATTGATCATAATGTAGAATTATAAAAAAATTAAATGGGGGGTTGGAACTTTTAAATTCCTCTTAATATTCTTTCTTTATTTGCTCATTTTTGTCAAATTAAATTTTTATTAGGCATGTTGGGTGTCAAATCACTCAACAAGCTTAATGTTTTAATATTTTTAGGGATTTGTTGAACATTAGGTAGAATTCAGCTAATTTAAAGGGGGGGTTGAAATTTTTAAATTCCTCTTAATATTCTTTCTTTATTTGTTCATTTTTGTCAAATTAAATATTTTGCTGGCATGTTAGTTGTTAAAACACTTAAGAAGCTTATTGTTTTATTATTTTTAGGGTTTTGTTGATCATAATGTAGAATTATAAAAAAATTAAAGGGGGGGTTGAAACTTTTAAATTCCTCTTAATATTCTTTCTTTATTTGCTCATTTTTGTCAAATTAAATATTTTGCTGGCATGTTGGTTGTCAAAACACTCAAGAAGCTTAATGTTTTAATATTTTTAGGGATTTGTTGAACATTATGTAGAATTCAGCTAATTTAAAGGGGGGGTTGAAATTTTTAAATTCCTCTTAATATTCTTTCTTTATTTGTTCATTTTTGTCAAATTAAATATTTTGCTGGCATGTTGGGTGTCAAATCACTTAAGAAGCTTATTGTTTTAATATTTTTAGGGTTTTATTGATCATAATGTAGAATTATAAAAAAATTAAATGGGGGGTTGGAACTTTTAAATTCCTCTTAATATTCTTTCTTTATTTGCTCATTTTTGTCAAATTAAATTTTTTTTAGGCATGTTGGGTGTCAAATCACTCAACAAGCTTAATGTTTTAATATTTTTAGGGTTTTGTTGATCATAATGTAGAAGTATAAAAAAATTAAATGGGGGGTTGGAACTTTTTAATTCCTCTTAATATTCTTTCTTTATTTGTTCATTTTTGTCAAATTAAATATTTTCCTGGCATGTTAGTTGTTAAAACACTTAAGAAGCTTATTGTTTTGATATTTTTAGGGTTTTGTTGATCATAATGTAGAATTATAAAAAAATTAAATGGGGGGTTGAACTTTTAAGTTCCTCTTAATATTCTTTCTTTATTTGCTCATTTTTGTCAAATTAAATATTTGGCTGGCATGTTGGTTGTCAAAACACTCAAGAAGCTTAATGTTTTAATATTTTTAGGGATTTGTTGAACATTATGTAGAATTCAGCTAATTTTAAGGGGGGGTTGAAATTTTTAAATTCCTCTTAATATTCTTTCTTTATTTGTTCATTTTTGTCAAAATAAATATTTTCCTGGCATGTTGGGTGTCAAATCACTCAAAAGCTTAATGTTTTAATATTTTTAGGGTTTTATTGATCATAATGTAGAATTATAAAAAAATTAAATGGGGGGTTGGAACTTTTAAATTCCTCTTAATATTCTTTCTTTATTTGTTCATTTTTGTCAAATTAAATATTTTCCTGGCATGTTGGGTGTCAAATCACTCAACAAGCTTAATGTTTTAATATTTTTAGGGTTTTGTTGATCATAATGTAGAATTATAAAATAATTAAATGGGGGGTTGGAACTTTTAAATTCCTCTTAATATTCTTTCTTTATTTGTTCATTTTTGTCAAATTAAATATTTTCCTGGCATGTTGGGTGTCAAATCACTCAAAAGCTTAATGTTTTAATATTTTTAGGGTTTTATTGATCATAATGTAGAATTATAAAAAAATTAAAGGGCGGGTTGAAACATTTAAATTCCTCTTAATATTCTTTCTTTATTTGCTCATTTTTGTCAAATTAAATATTTTGCTGGCATGTTGGTTGTCAAAACACTCAAGAAGCTTAATGTTTTAATATTTTTAGGGATTTGTTGAACATTATGTAGAATTCAGCTAATTTAAAGGGGGGGTTGAAATTTTTAAATTCCTCTTAATATTCTTTCTTTATTTGTTCATTTTTGTCAAATTAAATATTTTCCTGGCATGTTGGGTGTCAAATCACTCAAAAGCTTAATGTTTTAATATTTTTAGGGTTTTATTGATCATAATGTAGAATTATAAAAAAATTAAATGGGGGGTTGGAACTTTTTAATTCCTCTTAATATTCTTTCTTTATTTGTTCATTTTTGTCAAATTAAATATTTTCCTGGCATGTTAGTTGTAAAAACACTTAAGAAGCTTATTGTTTTGATATTTTTAGGGTTTTGTTGATCATAATGTAGAATTATAAAAAAATTAAATGGGGGGTTGGAACTTTTAAATTCCTCTTAATATTCTTTCTTTATTTGTTCATTTTTGTTAAATTAAATATTTTCCTGGCATGTTGGGTGTCAAATCACTCAAAAGCTTAATGTTTTAATATTTTTAGGGTTTTATTGATCATAATGTAGAATTATAAAAAAATTAAATGGGGGGTTGGAACTTTTAAATTCCTCTTAATATTCTTTCTTTATTTGCTCATTTTTGTCAAATTAAATTTTTTTTAGGCATGTTGGGTGTCAAATCACTCAACAAGCTTAATGTTTTAATATTTTTAGGGATTTGTTGAACATTAGGTAGAATTCAGCTAATTTAAAGGGGGGGTTGAAATTTTTAAATTCCTCTTAATATTCTTTCTTTATTTGTTCATTTTTGTCAAATTAAATATTTTGCTGGCATGTTAGTTGTTAAAACACTTAAGAAGCTTATTGTTTTATTATTTTTAGGGTTTTATTGATCATAATGTAGAATTATAAAAAAATTAAATGGGGGGTTGGAACTTTTAAATTCCTCTTAATGTTCTTTCTTTATTTGCTCATTTTTGTCAAATTAAATTTTTTTTAGTCATGTTGGTTGTCAAATCACTCAACAAGCTTAATGTTTTAATATTTTTAGGGTTTTGTTGATCATAATGTAGAATTATAAAAAAATTAAATGGGGGGTTGGAACTTTTTAATTCCTCTTAATATTCTTTCTTTATTTGTTCATTTTTGTCAAATTAAATATTTTCCTGGCATGTTAGTTGTTAAAACACTTAAGAAGCTTATTGTTTTGATATTTTTAGGGTTTGGTTAATCATAATGTAGAATTATAAAAAAATTAAATGGGGGGTTGAACTTTTAAATTCCTCTTAATATTCTTTCTTTATTTGCTCATTTTTGTCAAATTAAATATTTTGCTGGCATGTTGGGTGTCAAATCACTTAAGAAGCTTATTGTTTTAATATTTTTAGGGTTTTATTGATCATAATGTAGAATTATAAAAAAATTAAATGGGGGGTTGGAACTTTTAAATTCCTCTTAATATTCTTTCTTTATTTGCTCATTTTTGTCAAATTAAATTTTTTTTAGGCATGTTGGGTGTCAAATCACTCAACAAGCTTAATGTTTTAATATTTTTAGGGTTTTGTTGATCATAATGTAGAAGTATAAAAAAATTAAATGGGGGGTTGAACTTTTTAATTCCTCTTAATATTCTTTCTTTATTTGCTCATTTTTGTCAAATTAAATATTTTGCTGGCATGTTGGTTGTCAAAACACTCAAGAAGCTTAATGTTTTAATATTTTTAGGGTTTTGTTGATCATAATGTAGAATTATAAAAAAATTAAATGGGGGGTTGGAACTTTTAAATTCCTCTTAATATTCTTTCTTTATTTGTTCATTTTAGTTAAATTAAATATTTTCCTGGCATGTTGGGTGTCAAATCACTCAAAAGCTTAATGTTTTAATATTTTTAGGGTTTTGTTGATCATAATGTAGAATTATAAAAAAATTAAATGGGGGGTTGGAACTTTTTAATTCCTCTTAATATTCTTTCTTTATTTGTTCATTTTTGTCAAATTAAATATTTTCCTGGCATGTTAGTTGTTAAAACACTTAAGACGCTTATTGTTTTGATATTTTTAGGGTTTTGTTGATCATAATGTAGAATTATAAAAAAATTAAATGGGGGGTTGAACTTTTAAATTCCTCTTAATATTCTTTCTTTATATGCTCATTTTTGTCAAATTAAATTTTTTGCTGGCATGTTGGTTGTCAAAACACTCAAGAAGCTTAATGTTTTAATATTTTTAGGGTTTTGTTGATCATTATGTAGAATTATAAAAAAATTAAATGGGGGGTTGGAACTTTTAAATTCCTCTTAATATTCTTTCTTTATTTGCTCATTTTTGTCAAATTAAATTTTTTCTAGGCATGTTGGGTGTCAAATCACTCAACAAGCTTAATGTTTTAATATTTTTAGGGATTTGTTGAACATTATGTAGAATTCAGCTAATTTAAAGGGGGGGTTGAAATTTTTAAATTCCTCTTAATATTCTTTCTTTATTTGTTCATTTTTGTCAAATTAAATATTTTCCTGGCATGTTGGGTGTCAAATCACTCAAAAGCTTAATGTTTTAATATTTTTAGGGTTTTATTGATCATAATGTAGAATTATAAAAAAATTAAATGGGGGGTTGAACTTTTAAATTCCTCTTAATATTCTTTCTTTATTTGCTCATTTTTGTCAAATTAAATATTTTGCTGGCATGTTGGTTGTCAAAACACTCAAGAAGCTTAATGTTTTAATATTTTTAGGGTTTTGTTGATCATAATGTAGAATTATAAAAAAATTAAATGGGGGGTTGGAACTTTTAAATTCCTCTTAATATTCTTTCTTTATTTGTTCATTTTTGTCAAATTAAATATTTTGCTGGCATGTTGGGTGTCAAATCACTTAAGAAGCTTATTGTTTTAATATTTTTAGGGTTTTATTGATCATAATGTAGAATTATAAAAAAATTAAATGGGGGGTTGGAACTTTTAAATTCCTCTTAATATTCTTTCTTTATTTGCTCATTTTTGTCAAATTAAATTTTTATTAGGCATGTTGGGTGTCAAATCACTCAACAAGCTTAATGTTTTAATATTTTTAGGGATTTGTTGAACATTAGGTAGAATTCAGCTAATTTAAAGGGGGGGTTGAAATTTTTAAATTCCTCTTAATATTCTTTCTTTATTTGTTCATTTTTGTCAAATTAAATATTTTGCTGGCATGTTAGTTGTTAAAACACTTAAGAAGCTTATTGTTTTATTATTTTTAGGGTTTTGTTGATCATAATGTAGAATTATAAAAAAATTAAAGGGGGGGTTGAAACTTTTAAATTCCTCTTAATATTCTTTCTTTATTTGCTCATTTTTGTCAAATTAAATATTTTGCTGGCATGTTGGTTGTCAAAACACTCAAGAAGCTTAATGTTTTAATATTTTTAGGGATTTGTTGAACATTATGTAGAATTCAGCTAATTTAAAGGGGGGGTTGAAATTTTTAAATTCCTCTTAATATTCTTTCTTTATTTGTTCATTTTTGTCAAATTAAATATTTTGCTGGCATGTTGGGTGTCAAATCACTTAAGAAGCTTATTGTTTTAATATTTTTAGGGTTTTATTGATCATAATGTAGAATTATAAAAAAATTAAATGGGGGGTTGGAACTTTTAAATTCCTCTTAATATTCTTTCTTTATTTGCTCATTTTTGTCAAATTAAATTTTTTTTAGGCATGTTGGGTGTCAAATCACTCAACAAGCTTAATGTTTTAATATTTTTAGGGTTTTGTTGATCATAATGTAGAAGTATAAAAAAATTAAATGGGGGGTTGGAACTTTTTAATTCCTCTTAATATTCTTTCTTTATTTGTTCATTTTTGTCAAATTAAATATTTTCCTGGCATGTTAGTTGTTAAAACACTTAAGAAGCTTATTGTTTTGATATTTTTAGGGTTTTGTTGATCATAATGTAGAATTATAAAAAAATTAAATGGGGGGTTGAACTTTTAAGTTCCTCTTAATATTCTTTCTTTATTTGCTCATTTTTGTCAAATTAAATATTTGGCTGGCATGTTGGTTGTCAAAACACTCAAGAAGCTTAATGTTTTAATATTTTTAGGGATTTGTTGAACATTATGTAGAATTCAGCTAATTTTAAGGGGGGGTTGAAATTTTTAAATTCCTCTTAATATTCTTTCTTTATTTGTTCATTTTTGTCAAAATAAATATTTTCCTGGCATGTTGGGTGTCAAATCACTCAAAAGCTTAATGTTTTAATATTTTTAGGGTTTTATTGATCATAATGTAGAATTATAAAAAAATTAAATGGGGGGTTGGAACTTTTAAATTCCTCTTAATATTCTTTCTTTATTTGTTCATTTTTGTCAAATTAAATATTTTCCTGGCATGTTGGGTGTCAAATCACTCAACAAGCTTAATGTTTTAATATTTTTAGGGTTTTGTTGATCATAATGTAGAATTATAAAATAATTAAATGGGGGGTTGGAACTTTTAAATTCCTCTTAATATTCTTTCTTTATTTGTTCATTTTTGTCAAATTAAATATTTTCCTGGCATGTTGGGTGTCAAATCACTCAAAAGCTTAATGTTTTAATATTTTTAGGGTTTTATTGATCATAATGTAGAATTATAAAAAAATTAAAGGGCGGGTTGAAACATTTAAATTCCTCTTAATATTCTTTCTTTATTTGCTCATTTTTGTCAAATTAAATATTTTGCTGGCATGTTGGTTGTCAAAACACTCAAGAAGCTTAATGTTTTAATATTTTTAGGGATTTGTTGAACATTATGTAGAATTCAGCTAATTTAAAGGGGGGGTTGAAATTTTTAAATTCCTCTTAATATTCTTTCTTTATTTGTTCATTTTTGTCAAATTAAATATTTTCCTGGCATGTTGGGTGTCAAATCACTCAAAAGCTTAATGTTTTAATATTTTTAGGGTTTTATTGATCATAATGTAGAATTATAAAAAAATTAAATGGGGGGTTGGAACTTTTTAATTCCTCTTAATATTCTTTCTTTATTTGTTCATTTTTGTCAAATTAAATATTTTCCTGGCATGTTAGTTGTAAAAACACTTAAGAAGCTTATTGTTTTGATATTTTTAGGGTTTTGTTGATCATAATGTAGAATTATAAAAAAATTAAATGGGGGGTTGGAACTTTTAAATTCCTCTTAATATTCTTTCTTTATTTGTTCATTTTTGTTAAATTAAATATTTTCCTGGCATGTTGGGTGTCAAATCACTCAAAAGCTTAATGTTTTAATATTTTTAGGGTTTTATTGATCATAATGTAGAATTATAAAAAAATTAAATGGGGGGTTGGAACTTTTAAATTCCTCTTAATATTCTTTCTTTATTTGCTCATTTTTGTCAAATTAAATTTTTTTTAGGCATGTTGGGTGTCAAATCACTCAACAAGCTTAATGTTTTAATATTTTTAGGGATTTGTTGAACATTAGGTAGAATTCAGCTAATTTAAAGGGGGGGTTGAAATTTTTAAATTCCTCTTAATATTCTTTCTTTATTTGTTCATTTTTGTCAAATTAAATATTTTGCTGGCATGTTAGTTGTTAAAACACTTAAGAAGCTTATTGTTTTATTATTTTTAGGGTTTTATTGATCATAATGTAGAATTATAAAAAAATTAAATGGGGGGTTGGAACTTTTAAATTCCTCTTAATGTTCTTTCTTTATTTGCTCATTTTTGTCAAATTAAATTTTTTTTAGTCATGTTGGTTGTCAAATCACTCAACAAGCTTAATGTTTTAATATTTTTAGGGTTTTGTTGATCATAATGTAGAATTATAAAAAAATTAAATGGGGGGTTGGAACTTTTTAATTCCTCTTAATATTCTTTCTTTATTTGTTCATTTTTGTCAAATTAAATATTTTCCTGGCATGTTAGTTGTTAAAACACTTAAGAAGCTTATTGTTTTGATATTTTTAGGGTTTGGTTAATCATAATGTAGAATTATAAAAAAATTAAATGGGGGGTTGAACTTTTAAATTCCTCTTAATATTCTTTCTTTATTTGCTCATTTTTGTCAAATTAAATATTTTGCTGGCATGTTGGGTGTCAAATCACTTAAGAAGCTTATTGTTTTAATATTTTTAGGGTTTTATTGATCATAATGTAGAATTATAAAAAAATTAAATGGGGGGTTGGAACTTTTAAATTCCTCTTAATATTCTTTCTTTATTTGCTCATTTTTGTCAAATTAAATTTTTTTTAGGCATGTTGGGTGTCAAATCACTCAACAAGCTTAATGTTTTAATATTTTTAGGGTTTTGTTGATCATAATGTAGAAGTATAAAAAAATTAAATGGGGGGTTGGAACTTTTTAATTCCTCTTAATATTCTTTCTTTATTTGTTCATTTTTGTCAAATTAAATATTTTCCTGGCATGTTAGTTGTTAAAACACTTAAGACGCTTATTGTTTTGATATTTTTAGGGTTTTGTTGATCATAATGTAGAATTATAAAAAAATTAAATGGGGGGTTGAACTTTTAAATTCCTCTTAATATTCTTTCTTTATTTGCTCATTTTTGTCAAATTAAATTTTTTGCTGGCATGTTGGTTGTCAAAACACTCAAGAAGCTTAATGTTTTAATATTTTTAGGGTTTTGTTGATCATTATGTAGAATTATAAAAAAATTAAATGGGGGGTTGGAACTTTTAAATTCCTCTTAATATTCTTTCTTTATTTGCTCATTTTTGTCAAATTAAATTTTTTCTAGGCATGTTGGGTGTCAAATCACTCAACAAGCTTAATGTTTTAATATTTTTAGGGATTTGTTGAACATTATGTAGAATTCAGCTAATTTAAAGGGGGGGTTGAAATTTTTAAATTCCTCTTAATATTCTTTCTTTATTTGTTCATTTTTGTCAAATTAAATATTTTCCTGGCATGTTGGGTGTCAAATCACTCAAAAGCTTAATGTTTTAATATTTTTAGGGTTTTATTGATCATAATGTAGAATTATAAAAAAATTAAATGGGGGGTTGGAACTTTTAAATTCCTCTTAATATTCTTTCTTTATTTGCTCATTTTTGTCAAATTAAATTTTTTTTAGGCATGTTGGGTGTCAAATCACTCAACAAGCTTAATGTTTTAATATTTTTAGGGATTTGTTGAACATTATGTAGAATTCAGCTAATTTAAAGGGGGGGTTGAAATTTTTAAATTCCTCTTAATATTCTTTCTTTATTTGTTCATTTTTGTCAAATTAAATATTTTCCTGGCATGTTGGGTGTCAAATCACTCAAAAGCTTAATGTTTTAATATTTTTAGGGTTTTATTGATCATAATGTAGAATTATAAAAAAATTAAATGGGGGGTTGGAACTTTTAAATTCCTCTTAATATTCTTTCTTTATTTGCTCATTTTTGTCAAATTAAATTTTTTTTAGGCATGTTGGGTGTCAAATCACTCAACAAGCTTAATGTTTTAATATTTTTAGGGTTTTGTTGATCATAATGTAGAATTATAAAAAAATTAAATGGGGGGTTGAACTTTTAAATTCCTCTTAATATTCTTTCTTTATTTGCTCATTTTTGTCAAATTAAATTTTTTTTAGGCATGTTGGGTGTCAAATCACTCAACAAGCTTAATGTTTTAATATTTTTAGGGATTTGTTGAACATTATGTAGAATTCAGCTAATTTAAAGGGGGGGTTGAAATTTTTAAATTCCTCTTAATATTCTTTCTTTATTTGTTCATTTTTGTCAAATTAAATTTTTTTTAGGCATGTTGGGTGTCAAATCACTCAACAAGCTTAATGTTTTAATATTTTTAGGGTTTTGTTGATCATAATGTAGAATTATAAGAAAATTAAATGGGGGGTTGGAACTTTTTAATTCCTCTTAATATTCTTTCTTTATTTGTTCATTTTTGTCAAATTAAATATTTTCCTGGCATGTTAGTTGTTAAAACACTTAAGAAGCTTATTGTTTTGATATTTTTAGGGTTTTGTTGATCATAATGTAGAATTATAAAAAAATTAAATGGGGGGTTGGAACTTTTAAATTCCTCTTAATATTCTTTCTTTATTTGCTCATTTTTGTCAAATTAAATTTTTTTTAGGCATGTTGGGTGTCAAATCACTCAACAAGCTTAATGTTTTAATATTTTTAGGGATTTGTTGAACATTAGGTAGAATTCAGCTAATTTAAAGGGGGGGTTGAAATTTTTAAATTCCTCTTAATATTCTTTCTTTATTTGTTCATTTTTGTCAAATTAAATATTTTGCTGGCATGTTAGTTGTTAAAACACTTAAGAAGCTTATTGTTTTATTATTTTTAGGGTTTTATTGATCATAATGTAGAATTATAAAAAAATTAAATGGGGGGTTGGAACTTTTAAATTCCTCTTAATGTTCTTTCTTTATTTGCTCATTTTTGTCAAATTAAATTTTTTTTAGGCATGTTGGTTGTCAAATCACTCAACAAGCTTAATGTTTTAATATTTTTAGGGTTTTGTTGATCATAATGTAGAATTATAAAAAAATTAAATGGGGGGTTGGAACTTTTTAATTCCTCTTAATATTCTTTCTTTATTTGTTCATTTTTGTCAAATTAAATATTTTCCTGGCATGTTAGTTGTTAAAACACTTAAGAAGCTTATTGTTTTGATATTTTTAGGGTTTTGTTAATCATAATGTAGAATTATAAAAAAATTAAATGGGGGGTTGAACTTTTAAATTCCTCTTAATATTCTTTCTTTATTTGCTCATTTTTGTCAAATTAAATATTTTGCTGGCATGTTGGTTGTCAAATCACTCAACAAGCTTAATGTTTTAATATTTTTAGGGTTTTGTTGATCATAATGTAGAATTAGAAAAAAATTAAATGGGGGGTTGGAACTTTTTAATTCCTCTTAATATTCTTTCTTTATTTGTTCATTTTTGTCAAATTAAATATTTTCCTGGCATGTTAGTTGTTAAAACACTTAAGAAGCTTATTGTTTTGATATTTTTAGGGTTTTGTTGATCATAATGTAGAATTATAAAAAAATTAAATGGGGGGTTGGAACTTTTAAATTCCTCTTAATATTCTTTCTTTATTTGTTCATTTTTGTTAAATTAAATATTTTCCTGGCATGTTGGGTGTCAAATCACTCAAAAGCTTAATGTTTTAATATTTTTAGGGTTTTATTGATCATAATGTAGAATTATAAAAAAATTAAATGGGGGGTTGGAACTTTTAAATTCCTCTTAATATTCTTTCTTTATTTGCTCATTTTTGTCAAATTAAATTTTTTTTAGGCATGTTGGGTGTCAAATCACTCAACAAGCTTAATGTTTTAATATTTTTAGGGATTTGTTGAACATTAGGTAGAATTCAGCTAATTTAAAGGGGGGGTTGAAATTTTTAAATTCCTCTTAATATTCTTTCTTAATTTGTTCATTTTTGTCAAATTAAATATTTTGCTGGCATGTTAGTTGTTAAAACACTTAAGAAGCTTATTGTTTTATTATTTTTAGGGTTTTGTTGATCATAATGTAGAATTATAAAAAAATTAAAGGGGGGGTTGAAACTTTTAAATTCCTCTTAATATTCTTTCTTTATTTGCTCATTTTTGTCAAATTAAATTTTTTTTAGGCATGTTGGGTGTCAAATCACTCAACAAGCTTAATGTTTTAATATTTTTAGGGTTTTGTTGATCATAATGTAGAATTATAAGAAAATTAAATGGGGGGTTGGAACTTTTTAATTCCTCTTAATATTCTTTCTTTATTTGTTCATTTTTGTCAAATTAAATATTTTCCTGGCATGTTAGTTGTTAGAACACTTAAGAAGCTTATTGTTTTGATATTTTTAGGGTTTTGTTGATCATAATGTAGAATTATAAAAAAATTAAATGGGGGGTTGAAATTTTTAAATTCCTCTTAATATTCTTTCTTTATTTGTTCATTTTTGTCAAATTAAATATTTTGCTGGCATGTTAGTTGTTAAAACACTTAAGAAGCTTATTGTTTTATTATTTTTAGGGTTTTATTGATCATAATGTAGAATTATAAAAAAATTAAATGGGGGGTTGGAACTTTTAAATTCCTCTTAATATTCTTTCTTTATTTGCTCATTTTTGTCAAATTAAATTTTTTTTAGGCATGTTGGGTGTCAAATCACTCAACAAGCTTAATGTTTTAATATTTTTAGGGATTTGTTGAACATTAGGTAGAATTCAGCTAATTTAAAGGGGGGGTTGAAATTTTTAAATTCCTCTTAATATTCTTTCTTAATTTGTTCATTTTTGTCAAATTAAATATTTTGCTGGCATGTTAGTTGTTAAAACACTTAAGAAGCTTATTGTTTTATTATTTTTAGGGTTTTGTTGATCATAATGTAGAATTATAAAAAAATTAAAGGGGGGGTTGAAACTTTTAAATTCCTCTTAATATTCTTTCTTTATTTGCTCATTTTTGTCAAATTAAATTTTTTTTAGGCATGTTGGGTGTCAAATCACTCAACAAGCTTAATGTTTTAATATTTTTAGGGTTTTGTTGATCATAATGTAGAATTATAAGAAAATTAAATGGGGGGTTGGAACTTTTTAATTCCTCTTAATATTCTTTCTTTATTTGTTCATTTTTGTCAAATTAAATATTTTCCTGGCATGTTAGTTGTTAGAACACTTAAGAAGCTTATTGTTTTGATATTTTTAGGGTTTTGTTGATCATAATGTAGAATTATAAAAAAATTAAATGGGGGGTTGAAATTTTTAAATTCCTCTTAATATTCTTTCTTTATTTGTTCATTTTTGTCAAATTAAATATTTTGCTGGCATGTTAGTTGTTAAAACACTTAAGAAGCTTATTGTTTTATTATTTTTAGGGTTTTATTGATCATAATGTAGAATTATAAAAAAATTAAATGGGGGGTTGGAACTTTTAAATTCCTCTTAATGTTCTTTCTTTATTTGCTCATTTTTGTCAAATTAAATTTTTTTTAGGCATGTTGGTTGTCAAATCACTCAACAAGCTTAATGTTTTAATATTTTTAGGGTTTTGTTGATCATAATGTAGAATTATAAAAAAATTAAATGGGGGGTTGGAACTTTTTAATTCCTCTTAATATTCTTTCTTTATTTGTTCATTTTTGTCAAATTAAATATTTTCCTGGCATGTTAGTTGTTAAAACACTTAAGAAGCTTATTGTTTTGATATTTTTAGGGTTTTGTTGATCATAATGTAGAATTATAAAAAAATTAAATGGGGGGTTGAACTTTTAAATTCCTCTTAATATTCTTTCTTTATTTGCTCATTTTTGTCAAATTAAATATTTTGCTGGCATGTTGGTTGTCAAAACACTCAAGAAGCTTAATGTTTTAATATTTTTAGGGTTTTGTTGATCATAATGTAGAATTATAAAAAAATTAAAGGGTGGGTTGAAATTTTTAAATTCCTCTTAATATTCTTTCTTTATTTGTTCATTTTTGTCAAATTAAATATTTTGCTGGCATGTTAGTTGTTAAAACACTTAAGAAGCTTATTGTTTTATTATTTTTAGGGTTTTATTGATCATAATGTAGAATTATAAAAAAATTAAATGGGGGGTTGGAACTTTTAAATTCCTCTTAATGTTCTTTCTTTATTTGCTCATTTTTGTCAAATTAAATTTTTTTTAGGCATGTTGGTTGTCAAATCACTCAACAAGCTTAATGTTTTAATATTTTTAGGGTTTTGTTGATCATAATGTAGAATTATAAAAAAATTAAATGGGGGGTTGGAACTTTTTAATTCCTCTTAATATTCTTTCTTTATTTGTTCATTTTTGTCAAATTAAATATTTTCCTGGCATGTTAGTTGTTAAAACACTTAAGAAGCTTATTGTTTTGATATTTTTAGGGTTTTGTTGATCATATTGTAGAATTATAAAAAAATTAAATGGGGGGTTGAACTTTTAAATTCCTCTTAATATTCTTTCTTTATTTGCTCATTTTTGTCAAATTAAATATTTTGCTGGCATGTTGGTTGTCAAAACACTCAAGAAGCTTAATGTTTTAATATTTTTAGTGTTTTGTTGATCATAATGTAGAATTATAAAAAAATTAAATGGGGGGTTGAACTTTTAAATTCCTCTTAATGATCTTTCTTTATTTGCTCATTTTTGTCAAATTAAATATTTTGCTGGCATGTTGGTTGTCAAAACACTCAAGAAGCTTAATGTTTTAATATTTTTAGGGTTTTGTTGATCATAATGTAGAATTATAAAAAAATTAAATGGGGGGTTGGAACTTTTAAATTCCTCTTAATATTCTTTCTTTATTTGTTCATTTTAGTTAAATTAAATATTTTCCTGGCATGTTGGGTGTCAAATCACTCAAAAGCTTAATGTTTTAATATTTTTAGGGTTTTGTTGATCATAATGTAGAATTATAAAAAAATTAAATGGGGGGTTGGAACTTTTTAATTCCTCTTAATATTCTTTCTTTATTTGTTCATTTTTGTCAAATTAAATATTTTCCTGGCATGTTAGTTGTTAAAACACTCAAGAAGCTTAATGTTTTAATATTTTTAGGGTTTTGTTGATCATAATGTAGAATTATAAAAAAATTAAATGGGGGGTTGGAACTTTTAAATTCCTCTTAATATTCTTTCTTTATTTGCTCATTTTTGTCAAATTAAATTTTTTCTAGGCATGTTGGTTGTCAAATCACTCAACAAGCTTAATGTTTTAATATTTTTAGGGATTTGTTGAACATTATGTAGAATTCAGCTAATTTAAAGGGGGGGTTGAAATTTTTAAATTCCTCTTAATATTCTTTCTTTATTTGTTCATTTTTGTCAAATTAAATATTTTCCTGGCATGTTGGGTGTCAAATCACTCAAAAGCTTAATGTTTTAATATTTTTAGGGTTTTATTGATCATAATGTAGAATTATAAAAAAATTAAATGGGGGGTTGGAACTTTTAAATTCCTCTTAATATTCTTTCTTTATTTGCTCATTTTTGTCAAATTAAATTTTTTTTAGGCATGTTGGGTGTCAAATCACTCAACAAGCTTAATGTTTTAATATTTTTAGGGATTTGTTGAACATTAGGTAGAATTCAGCTAATTTAAAGGGGGGGTTGAAATTTTTAAATTCCTCTTAATATTCTTTCTTTATTTGTTCATTTTTGTCAAATTAAATATTTTGCTGGCATGTTAGTTGTTAAAACACTTAAGAAGCTTATTGTTTTATTATTTTTAGGGTTTTGTTGATCATAATGTAGAATTATAAAAAAATTAAATGGGGGGTTGGAACTTTTAAATTCCTCTTAATATTCTTTCTTTATTTGCTCATTTTTGTCAAATTAAATTTTTTTTAGGCATGTTGGGTGTCAAATCACTCAACAAGCTTAATGTTTTAATATTTTTAGGGTTTTGTTGATCATAATGTAGAATTATAAAAAAATTTAATGGGGGGTTGGAAATTTTAAATTCCTCTTAATATTCTTTCTTTATTTGTTCATTTTTGTTAAATTAAATATTTTCCTGGCATGTTGGGTGTCAAATCACTCAAAAGCTTAATGTTTTAATATTTTTAGGGTTTTATTGATCATAATGTAGAATTATAAAAAAATTAAATGGGGGGTTGGAACTTTTAAATTCCTCTTAATATTCTTTCTTTATTTGCTCATTTTTGTCAAATTAAATTTTTTTTAGGCATGTTGGGTGTCAAATCACTCAACAAGCTTAATGTTTTAATATTTTTAGGGATTTGTTGAACATTAGGTAGAATTCAGCTAATTTAAAGGGGGGGTTGAAATTTTTAAATTCCTCTTAATATTCTTTCTTTATTTGTTCATTTTTGTCAAATTAAATATTTTGCTGGCATGTTAGTTGTTAAAACACTTAAGAAGCTTATTGTTTTATTATTTTTAGGGTTTTGTTGATCATAATGTAGAATTATAAAAAAATTAAAGGGGGGGTTGAAACTTTTAAATTCCTCTTAATATTCTTTCTTTATTTGCTCATTTTTGTCAAATTAAATATTTTGCTGGCATGTTGGTTGTCAAAACACTCAAGAAGCTTAATGTTTTAATATTTTTAGGGATTTGTTGAACATTATGTAGAATTCAGCTAATTTAAAGGGGGGGTTGAAATTTTTAAATTCCTCTTAATATTCTTTCTTTATTTGTTCATTTTTGTCAAATTAAATATTTTCCTGGCATGTTAGTTGTTAAAACACTTAAGAAGCTTATTGTTTTGATATTTTTAGGGTTTTGTTGATCATAATGTAGAATTATAAAAAAATTAAATGGGGGGTTGAACTTTTAAATTCCTCTAAATATTCTTTCTTTATTTGCTCATTTTTGTCAAATTAAATATTTTGCTGGCATGTTGGTTGTCAAAACACTCAAGAAGCTTAATGTTTTAATATTTTTAGGGATTTGTTGAACATTATGTAGAATTCAGCTAATTTAAAGGGGGGGTTGAAATTTTTAAATTCCTCTTAATATTCTTTCTTTATTTGTTCATTTTTGTCAAATTAAATATTTTCCTGGCATGTTGGGTGTCAAATCACTCAAAAGCTTAATGTTTTAATATTTTTAGGGTTTTATTGATCATAATGTAGAATTATAAAAAAATTAAATGGGGGGTTGGAACTTTTAAATTCCTCTTAATATTCTTTCTTTATTTGCTCATTTTTGTCAAATTAAATTTTTTTTAGGCATGTTGGGTGTCAAATCACTCAACAAGCTTAATGTTTTAATATTTTTAGGGTTTTGTTGATCATAATGTAGAAGTATAAAAAAATTAAATGGGGGGTTGAAACTTTTTAATTCCTCTTAATATTCTTTCTTTATTTGTTCATTTTTGTCAAATTAAATATTTTCCTGGCATGTTAGTTGTTAAAACACTTAAGAAGCTTATTGTTTTGATATTTTTAGGGTTTTGTTGATCATAATGTAGAATTATAAAAAAATTAAATGGGGGGTTGAACTTTTAAATTCCTCTTAATATTCTTTCTTTATTTGCTCATTTTTGTCAAATTAAATATTTTGCTGGCATGTTGGTTGTCAAAACACTCAAGAAGCTTAATGTTTTAATATTTTTAGGGATTTGTTGAACATTATGTAGAATTCAGCTAATTTAAAGGGGGGGTTGAAATTTTTAAATTCCTCTTAATATTCTTTCTTTATTTGTTCATTTTTGTCAAATTAAATATTTTCCTGGCATGTTGGGTGTCAAATCACTCAAAAGCTTAATGTTTTAATATTTTTATGGTTTTATTGATCATAATGTAGAATTATAAAAAAATTAAATGGGGGGTTGGAACTTTTAAATTCCTCTTAATATTCTTTCTTTATTTGCTCATTTTTGTCAAATTAAATTTTTTTTAGGCATGTTGGGTTTCAAATCACTCAACAAGCTTAATGTTTTAATATTTTTAGGGTTTTGTTGATCATAATGTAGAATTATAAAAAAATTAAATGGGGGGTTGGAACTTTTTAATTCCTCTTAATATTCTTTCTTTATTTGTTCATTTTTGTCAAATTAAATATTTTCCTGGCATGTTAGTTGTTAAAACACTTAAGAAGCTTATTGTTTTGATATTTTTAGGGTTTTGTTGATCATAATGTAGAATTATAAAAAAATTAAATGGGGGGTTGGAACTTTTTAATTCCTCTTAATATTCTTTCTTTATTTGTTCATTTTTGTCAAATTAAATATTTTCCTGGCATGTTAGTTGTCAAAACACTCAAGAAGCTTAATGTTTTAATATTTTTAGGGATTTGTTGAACATTATGTAGAATTCAGCTAATTTAAAGGGGGGGTTGAAATTTTTAAATTCCTCTTAATATTCTTTCTTTATTTGTTCATTTTTGTCAAATTAAATATTTTCCTGGCATGTTGGGTGTCAAATCACTCAAAAGCTTAATGTTTTAATATTTTTAGGGTTTTATTGATCATAATGTAGAATTATAAAAAAATTAAATGGGGGGTTGGAACTTTTAAATTCCTCTTAATATTCTTTCTTTATTTGCTCATTTTTGTCAAATTAAATTTTTTTTAGGCATGTTGGGTGTCAAATCACTCAACAAGCTTAATGTTTTAATATTTTTAGGGTTTTGTTGATCATAATGTAGAATTATAAAAAAATTAAATGGGGGGTTGGAACTTTTTAATTCCTCTTAATATTCTTTCTTTATTTGTTCATTTTTGTCAAATTAAATATTTTGCTGGCATGTTGGTTGTCAAAACACTCAAGAAGCTTAATGTTTTAATATTTTTAGGGTTTTGTTGATCATAATGTAGAATTATAAAAAAATTAAATGGGGGGTTGGAACTTTTAAATTCCTCTTAATATTCTTTCTTTATTTGTTCATTTTTGTTAAATTAAATATTTTCCTGGCATGTTGGGTGTCAAATCACTCAAAAGCTTAATGTTTTAATATTTTTAGGGTTTTATTGATCATAATGTAGAATTATAAAAAAATTAAATGGGGGGATTTAAATATTAATATTCCTCATTAAATACTTTCTTTATTTGCTAATTTTTTTTTAATTAAATATTTTCCTGGCATGTTGGGTGTCAAAACACTCATGAAGCTAAATGATTTAATATTTTTTTGGTGTTGTTGATCATATTGTAGAATTCTGCTAAATTAGAGGGGGGATTTAAATATTAATATTCCTCATTAAATACTTTCTTTATTTGCTAATTTTTTTTAAATTAAATATTTTCCTGGCATGCTGGGTGTCAAAACACTCATGAAGCTGAATGATTTAATATTTTTTGGGTGTTGTTGATCATATTGAAGAATTCTGCTAAATTAGAGGGGGGATTTAAATATTAATATTCCTCATTAAATACTTTCTTTATTTGCTAATTTTTTTTAAATTAAATATTTTCCTGGCATGTTGGGTGTCAAAACACTCATGAAGCTGAATGATTTAATATTTTTTGGGTGTTGTTGATCATATTGTAGAATTCTGCTAAATTAGAGGGGGGATTTAAATATTAATATTCCTCATTAAATACTTTCTTTATTTGCTAATTTTTTTTAAATTAAATATTTTCCTGGCATGTTGGGTGTCAAATCACTCAAAAGCTTAATGTTTTAATATTTTTAGGGTTTTATTGATCATAATGTAGAATTATAAAAAAATTAAATGGGGGGTTGGAACTTTTAAATTCCTCTTAATATTCTTTCTTTATTTGCTCATTTTTGTCAAATTAAATTTTTTTTAGGCATGTTGGGTGTCAAATCACTCAACAAGCTTAATGTTTTAATATTTTTAGGGTTTTGTTGATCATAATGTAGAATTATAAAAAAATTAAATGGGGGGTTGAACTTTTAAATTCCTCTTAATATTCTTTCTTTATTTGCTCATTTTTGTCAAATTAAATATTTTGCTGGCATGTTGGTTGTCAAAACACTCAAGAAGCTTAATGTTTTAATATTTTTAGGGATTTGTTGAACATTATGTAGAATTCAGCTAATTTAAAGGGGGGGTTGAAATTTTTAAATTCCTCTTAATATTCTTTCTTTATTTGTTCATTTTTGTCAAATTAAATATTTTCCTGGCATGTTGGGTGTCAAATCACTCAAAAGCTTAATGTTTTAATATTTTTATGGTTTTATTGATCATAATGTAGAATTATAAAAAAATTAAATGGGGGGTTGGAACTTTTAAATTCCTCTTAATATTCTTTCTTTATTTGCTCATTTTTGTCAAATTAAATTTTTTTTAGGCATGTTGGGTGTCAAATCACTCAACAAGCTTAATGTTTTAATATTTTTAGGGTTTTGTTGATCATAATGTAGAATTATAAAAAAATTAAATGGGGGGTTGGAACTTTTTAATTCCTCTTAATATTCTTTCTTTATTTGTTCATTTTTGTCAAATTAAATATTTTCCTGGCATGTTAGTTGTTAAAACACTTAAGAAGCTTATTGTTTTGATATTTTTAGGGTTTTGTTGATCATAATGTAGAATTATAAAAAAATTAAATGGGGGGTTGAACTTTTAAATTCCTCTTAATATTCTTTC
Organism: Tuberolachnus salignus; assembly: GCA_956483605.1. Taxonomy (NCBI): domain Eukaryota; kingdom Metazoa; phylum Arthropoda; class Insecta; order Hemiptera; family Aphididae; genus Tuberolachnus; species Tuberolachnus salignus. The sequence continues at coordinate 55,213 of CATQFH010000086.1, read as the reverse complement.
TTTATTTGCTCATTTTTGTCAAATTAAATATTTTGCTGGCATGTTGGTTGTCAAAACACTCAAGAAGCTTAATGTTTTAATATTTTTAGGGTTTTGTTGATCATAATGTAGAATTATAAAAAAATTAAATGGGGGGTTGGAACTTTTAAATTCCTCTTAATATTCTTTCTTTATTTGTTCATTTTTGTTAAATTAAATATTTTCCTGGCATGTTGGGTGTCAAATCACTCAAAAGCTTAATGTTTTAATATTTTTAGGGTTTTATTGATCATAATGTAGAATTATAAAAAAATTAAATGGGGGGTTGGAACTTTTAAATTCCTCTTAATATTCTTTCTTTATTTGCTCATTTTTGTCAAATTAAATATTTTGCTGTCATGTTGGTTGTCAAAACACTCATGAATCTTAATGTTTTAATATTTTAAGGGATTTGTTGAACATTATGTAGAATTCAGCTAATTTAAAGGGGGGGTTGAAATTTTTAAATTCCTCTTAATATTCTTTCTTTATTTGCTCATTTTTGTCAAATTAAATTTTTTTTAGGCATGTTGGGTGTCAAATCACTCAACAAGCTTAATGTTTTAATATTTTTTGGGTTTTGTTGATCATAATGTAGAAGTATAAAAAAATTAAATGGGGGGTTGGAACTTTTTAATTCCTCTTAATATTCTTTCTTTATTTGTTCATTTTTGTCAAATTAAATATTTTCCTGGCATGTTAGTTGTCAAAACACTCATGAAGCTTAATGTTTTAATATTTTTAGGGATTTGTTGAACATTATGTAGAATTCAGCTAATTTAAAGGGGGGGTTGAAATTTTTAAATTCCTCTTAATATTCTTTCTTTATTTGTTCATTTTTGTCAAATTAAATATTTTCCTGGCATGTTGGGTGTCAAATCACTCAACAAGCTTAATGTTTTAATATTTTTAGGGTTTTGTTGATCATAATGTAGAAGTATAAAAAAATTAAATGGGGGTTGGAACTTTTTAATTCCTCTTAATATTCTTTCTTTATTTGTTCATTTTTGTCAAATTAAATATTTTCCTGGCATGTTAGTTGTTAAAACACTTAAGAAGCTTATTGTTTTGATATTTTTAGGGTTTTGTTGATCATAATGTAGAATTATAAAAAAATTAAATGGGGGGTTGAACTTTTAAATTCCTCTTAATATTCTTTCTTTATTTGCTCATTTTTGTCAAATTAAATATTTTGCTGGCATGTTGGTTGTCAAAACACTCAAGAAGCTTAATGTTTTAATATTTTTAGGGATTTGTTGAACATTATGTAGAATTCAGCTAATTTAAAGGGGGGGTTGAAATTTTTAAATTCCTCTTAATATTCTTTCTTTATTTGTTCATTTTTGTCAAATTAAATATTTTCCTGGCATGTTGGGTGTCAAATCACTCAAAAGCTTAATGTTTTAATATTTTTAGGGTTTTGTTGATCATAATGTAGAATTATAAAAAAATTAAATGGGGGGTTGGAACTTTTAAATTCCTCTTAATATTCTTTCTTTATTTGTTCATTTTTGTTAAATTAAATATTTTCCTGGCATGTTGGGTGTCAAATCACTCAAAAGCTTAATGTTTTAATATTTTTAGGGTTTTATTGATCATAATGTAGAATTATAAAAAAATTAAATGGGGGGTTGGAACTTTTAAATTCCTCTTAATATTCTTTCTTTATTTGCTCATTTTTGTCAAATTAAATATTTTGCTGGCATGTTGGTTGTCAAAACACTCATGAATCTTAATGTTTTAATATTTTAAGGGATTTGTTGAACATTATGTAGAATTCAGCTAATTTAAAGGGGGGGTTGAAATTTTTAAATTCCTCTTAATATTCTTTCTTTATTTGCTCATTTTTGTCAAATTAAATTTTTTTTAGGCATGTTGGGTGTCAAATCACTCAACAAGCTTAATGTTTTAATATTTTTTGGGTTTTGTTGATCATAATGTAGAAGTATAAAAAAATTAAATGGGGGGTTGGAACTTTTTAATTCCTCTTAATATTCTTTCTTTATTTGTTCATTTTTGTCAAATTAAATATTTTCCTGGCATGTTAGTTGTCAAAACACTCAAGAAGCTTAATGTTTTAATATTTTTAGGGATTTGTTGAACATTATGTAGAATTCAGCTAATTTAAAGGGGGGGTTGAAATTTTTAAATTCCTCTTAATATTCTTTCTTTATTTGTTCATTTTTGTCAAATTAAATATTTTCCTGGCATGTTGGGTGTCAAATCACTCAAAAGCTTAATGTTTTAATATTTTTATGGTTTTATTGATCATAATGTAGAATTATAAAAAAATTAAATGGGGGGTTGGAACTTTTAAATTCCTCTTAATATTCTTTCTTTATTTGCTCATTTTTGTCAAATTAAATTTTTTTTAGGCATGTTGGGTGTCAAATCACTCAACAAGCTTAATGTTTTAATATTTTTAGGGTTTTGTTGATCATAATGTAGAATTATAAAAAAATTAAATGGGGGGTTGGAACTTTTTAATTCCTCTTAATATTCTTTCTTTATTTGTTCATTTTTGTCAAATTAAATATTTTCCTGGCATGTTAGTTGTTAAAACACTTAAGAAGCTTATTGTTTTAATATTTTTAGGGTTTTGTTGATCATAATGTAGAATTATAAAAAAATTAAATGGGGGGTTGGAACTTTTAAATTCCTCTTAATATTCTTTCTTTATTTGTTCATTTTTGTTAAATTAAATATTTTCCTGGCATGTTGGGTGTCAAATCACTCAAAAGCTTAATGTTTTAATATTTTTAGGGTTTTATTGATCGTAATGTAGAATTATAAAAAAATTAAATGGGGGGTTGGAACTTTTAAATTCCTCTTAATATTCTTTCTTTATTTGCTCATTTTTGTCAAATTAAATATTTTGGTGGCATGTTGGTTGTCAAAACACTCAAGAATCTTATTGTTTTAATATTTTAAGGGATTTGTTGAACATTATGTAGAATTCAGCTAATTTAAAGGGGGGGTTGAAATTTTTAAATTCCTCTTAATATTCTTTCTTTATTTGCTCATTTTTGTCAAATTAAATATTTTGCTGGCATGTTAGTTGTTAAAACACTTAAGAAGCTTATTGTTTTATTATTTTTAGGGTTTTGTTGATCATAATGTAGAATTATAAAAAAATTAAATGGGGGGTTGGAACTTTTAAATTCCTCTTAATATTCTTTCTTTATTTGCTCATTTTTGTCAAATTAAATATTTTGCTGGCATGTTGGTTGTCAAAACACTCAAGAAGCTTAATGTTTTAATATTTTTAGGGTTTTGTTGATCATAATGTAGAATTATAAAAAAATTAAAGGGGGGGTTGAAATTTTTAAATTCCTCTTAATATTCTTTCTTTATTTGTTCATTTTTGTCAAATTAAATATTTTGCTGGCATGTTAGTTGTTAAAACACTTAAGAAGCTTATTGTTTTATTATTTTTAGGGTTTTATTGATCATAATGTAGAATTATAAAAAAATTAAATGGGGGGTTGGAACTTTTAAATTCCTCTTAATGTTCTTTCTTTATTTGCTCATTTTTGTCAAATTAAATTTTTTTTAGGCATGTTGGTTGTCAAATCACTCAACAAGCTTAATGTTTTAATATTTTTAGGGTTTTGTTGATCATAATGTAGAATTATAAAAAAATTAAATGGGGGGTTGGAACTTTTTAATTCCTCTTAATATTCTTTCTTTATTTGTTCATTTTTGTCAAATTAAATATTTTCCTGGCATGTTAGTTGTTAAAACACTTAAGAAGCTTATTGTTTTGATATTTTTAGGGTTTTGTTGATCATAATGTAGAATTATAAAAAAATTAAATGGGGGGTTGAACTTTTAAATTCCTCTTAATATTCTTTCTTTATTTGCTCATTTTTGTCAAATTAAATATTTTGCTGGCATGTTGGTTGTCAAAACACTCAAGAAGCTTAATGTTTTAATATTTTTAGTGTTTTGTTGATCATAATGTAGAATTATAAAAAAATTAAATGGGGGGTTGAACTTTTAAATTCCTCTTAATGATCTTTCTTTATTTGCTCATTTTTGTCAAATTAAATATTTTGCTGGCATGTTGGTTGTCAAAACACTCAAGAAGCTTAATGTTTTAATATTTTTAGGGTTTTGTTGATCATAATGTAGAATTATAAAAAAATTAAATGGGGGGTTGGAACTTTTAAATTCCTCTTAATATTCTTTCTTTATTTGTTCATTTTAGTTAAATTAAATATTTTCCTGGCATGTTGGGTGTCAAATCACTCAAAAGCTTAATGTTTTAATATTTTTAGGGTTTTGTTGATCATAATGTAGAATTATAAAAAAATTAAATGGGGGGTTGGAACTTTTTAATTCCTCTTAATATTCTTTCTTTATTTGTTCATTTTTGTCAAATTAAATATTTTCCTGGCATGTTAGTTGTTAAAACACTCAAGAAGCTTAATGTTTTAATATTTTTAGGGTTTTGTTGATCATAATGTAGAATTATAAAAAAATTAAATGGGGGGTTGGAACTTTTAAATTCCTCTTAATATTCTTTCTTTATTTGCTCATTTTTGTCAAATTAAATTTTTTCTAGGCATGTTGGTTGTCAAATCACTCAACAAGCTTAATGTTTTAATATTTTTAGGGATTTGTTGAACATTATGTAGAATTCAGCTAATTTAAAGGGGGGGTTGAAATTTTTAAATTCCTCTTAATATTCTTTCTTTATTTGTTCATTTTTGTCAAATTAAATATTTTCCTGGCATGTTGGGTGTCAAATCACTCAAAAGCTTAATGTTTTAATATTTTTAGGGTTTTATTGATCATAATGTAGAATTATAAAAAAATTAAATGGGGGGTTGGAACTTTTAAATTCCTCTTAATATTCTTTCTTTATTTGCTCATTTTTGTCAAATTAAATTTTTTTTAGGCATGTTGGGTGTCAAATCACTCAACAAGCTTAATGTTTTAATATTTTTAGGGATTTGTTGAACATTAGGTAGAATTCAGCTAATTTAAAGGGGGGGTTGAAATTTTTAAATTCCTCTTAATATTCTTTCTTTATTTGTTCATTTTTGTCAAATTAAATATTTTGCTGGCATGTTAGTTGTTAAAACACTTAAGAAGCTTATTGTTTTATTATTTTTAGGGTTTTGTTGATCATAATGTAGAATTATAAAAAAATTAAATGGGGGGTTGGAACTTTTAAATTCCTCTTAATATTCTTTCTTTATTTGCTCATTTTTGTCAAATTAAATTTTTTTTAGGCATGTTGGGTGTCAAATCACTCAACAAGCTTAATGTTTTAATATTTTTAGGGTTTTGTTGATCATAATGTAGAATTATAAAAAAATTTAATGGGGGGTTGGAAATTTTAAATTCCTCTTAATATTCTTTCTTTATTTGTTCATTTTTGTTAAATTAAATATTTTCCTGGCATGTTGGGTGTCAAATCACTCAAAAGCTTAATGTTTTAATATTTTTAGGGTTTTATTGATCATAATGTAGAATTATAAAAAAATTAAATGGGGGGTTGGAACTTTTAAATTCCTCTTAATATTCTTTCTTTATTTGCTCATTTTTGTCAAATTAAATTTTTTTTAGGCATGTTGGGTGTCAAATCACTCAACAAGCTTAATGTTTTAATATTTTTAGGGATTTGTTGAACATTAGGTAGAATTCAGCTAATTTAAAGGGGGGGTTGAAATTTTTAAATTCCTCTTAATATTCTTTCTTTATTTGTTCATTTTTGTCAAATTAAATATTTTGCTGGCATGTTAGTTGTTAAAACACTTAAGAAGCTTATTGTTTTATTATTTTTAGGGTTTTGTTGATCATAATGTAGAATTATAAAAAAATTAAAGGGGGGGTTGAAACTTTTAAATTCCTCTTAATATTCTTTCTTTATTTGCTCATTTTTGTCAAATTAAATATTTTGCTAGCATGTTGGTTGTCAAAACACTCAAGAAGCTTAATGTTTTAATATTTTTAGGGATTTGTTGAACATTATGTAGAATTCAGCTAATTTAAAGGGGGGGTTGAAATTTTTAAATTCCTCTTAATATTCTTTCTTTATTTGTTCATTTTTGTCAAATTAAATATTTTCCTGGCATGTTAGTTGTTAAAACACTTAAGAAGCTTATTGTTTTGATATTTTTAGGGTTTTGTTGATCATAATGTAGAATTATAAAAAAATTAAATGGGGGGTTGAACTTTTAAATTCCTCTAAATATTCTTTCTTTATTTGCTCATTTTTGTCAAATTAAATATTTTGCTGGCATGTTGGTTGTCAAAACACTCAAGAAGCTTAATGTTTTAATATTTTTAGGGATTTGTTGAACATTATGTAGAATTCAGCTAATTTAAAGGGGGGGTTGAAATTTTTAAATTCCTCTTAATATTCTTTCTTTATTTGTTCATTTTTGTCAAATTAAATATTTTCCTGGCATGTTGGGTGTCAAATCACTCAAAAGCTTAATGTTTTAATATTTTTAGGGTTTTATTGATCATAATGTAGAATTATAAAAAAATTAAATGGGGGGTTGGAACTTTTAAATTCCTCTTAATATTCTTTCTTTATTTGCTCATTTTTGTCAAATTAAATTTTTTTTAGGCATGTTGGGTGTCAAATCACTCAACAAGCTTAATGTTTTAATATTTTTAGGGTTTTGTTGATCATAATGTAGAAGTATAAAAAAATTAAATGGGGGGTTGAAACTTTTTAATTCCTCTTAATATTCTTTCTTTATTTGTTCATTTTTGTCAAATTAAATATTTTCCTGGCATGTTAGTTGTTAAAACACTTAAGAAGCTTATTGTTTTGATATTTTTAGGGTTTTGTTGATCATAATGTAGAATTATAAAAAAATTAAATGGGGGGTTGAACTTTTAAATTCCTCTTAATATTCTTTCTTTATTTGCTCATTTTTGTCAAATTAAATATTTTGCTGGCATGTTGGTTGTCAAAACACTCAAGAAGCTTAATGTTTTAATATTTTTAGGGATTTGTTGAACATTATGTAGAATTCAGCTAATTTAAAGGGGGGGTTGAAATTTTTAAATTCCTCTTAATATTCTTTCTTTATTTGTTCATTTTTGTCAAATTAAATATTTTCCTGGCATGTTGGGTGTCAAATCACTCAAAAGCTTAATGTTTTAATATTTTTATGGTTTTATTGATCATAATGTAGAATTATAAAAAAATTAAATGGGGGGTTGGAACTTTTAAATTCCTCTTAATATTCTTTCTTTATTTGCTCATTTTTGTCAAATTAAATTTTTTTTAGGCATGTTGGGTTTCAAATCACTCAACAAGCTTAATGTTTTAATATTTTTAGGGTTTTGTTGATCATAATGTAGAATTATAAAAAAATTAAATGGGGGGTTGGAACTTTTTAATTCCTCTTAATATTCTTTCTTTATTTGTTCATTTTTGTCAAATTAAATATTTTCCTGGCATGTTAGTTGTTAAAACACTTAAGAAGCTTATTGTTTTGATATTTTTAGGGTTTTGTTGATCATAATGTAGAATTATAAAAAAATTAAATGGGGGGTTGAACTTTTAAATTCCTCTTAATATTCTTTCTTTATTTGCTCATTTTTGTCAAATTAAATATTTTGCTGGCATGTTGGTTGTCAAAACACTCAAGAATCTTAATGTTTTAATATTTTAAGGGATTTGTTGAACATTATGTAGAATTCAGCTAATTTAAAGGGGGGGTTGAAATTTTTAAATTCCTCTTAATATTCTTTCTTTATTTGCTCATTTTTGTCAAATTAAATTTTTTTTAGGCATGTTGGGTGTCAAATCACTCAACAAGCTTAATGTTTTAATATTTTTTGGGTTTTGTTGATCATAATGTAGAAGTATAAAAAAATTAAATGGGGGGTTGGAACTTTTTAATTCCTCTTAATATTCTTTCTTTATTTGTTCATTTTTGTCAAATTAAATATTTTCCTGGCATGTTAGTTGTCAAAACACTCAAGAAGCTTAATGTTTTAATATTTTTAGGGATTTGTTGAACATTATGTAGAATTCAGCTAATTTAAAGGGGGGGTTGAAATTTTTAAATTCCTCTTAATATTCTTTCTTTATTTGTTCATTTTTGTCAAATTAAATATTTTCCTGGCATGTTGGGTGTCAAATCACTCAAAAGCTTAATGTTTTAATATTTTTAGGGTTTTATTGATCATAATGTAGAATTATAAAAAAATTAAATGGGGGGTTGGAACTTTTAAATTCCTCTTAATATTCTTTCTTTATTTGCTCATTTTTGTCAAATTAAATTTTTTTTAGGCATGTTGGGTGTCAAATCACTCAACAAGCTTAATGTTTTAATATTTTTAGGGTTTTGTTGATCATAATGTAGAATTATAAAAAAATTAAATGGGGGGTTGGAACTTTTTAATTCCTCTTAATATTCTTTCTTTATTTGTTCATTTTTGTCAAATTAAATATTTTGCTGGCATGTTGGTTGTCAAAACACTCAAGAAGCTTAATGTTTTAATATTTTTAGGGTTTTGTTGATCATAATGTAGAATTATAAAAAAATTAAATGGGGGGTTGGAACTTTTAAATTCCTCTTAATATTCTTTCTTTATTTGTTCATTTTTGTTAAATTAAATATTTTCCTGGCATGTTGGGTGTCAAATCACTCAAAAGCTTAATGTTTTAATATTTTTAGGGTTTTATTGATCATAATGTAGAATTATAAAAAAATTAAATGGGGGGTTGGAACTTTTAAATTCCTCTTAATATTCTTTCTTTATTTGCTCATTTTTGTCAAATTAAATTTTTCTTAGGCATGTTGGGTGTCAAATCACTCAACAAGCTTAATGTTTTAATATTTTTAGGGTTTTGTTGATCATAATGTAGAAGTATAAAAAAATTAAATGGGGGGTTGGAACTTTTTAATTCCTCTTAATATTCTTTCTTTATTTGTTCATTTTTGTCAAATTAAATATTTTCCTGGCATGTTAGTTGTTAAAACACTTAAGAAGCTTATTGTTTTGATATTTTTAGGGTTTTGTTGATCATAATGTAGAATTATAAAAAAATTAAATGGGGGGTTGGAACTTTTAAATTCCTCTTAATATTCTTTCTTTATTTGTTCATTTTTGTTAAATTAAATATTTTCCTGGCATGTTGGGTGTCAAATCACTCAAAAGCTTAATGTTTTAATATTTTTAGGGTTTTATTGATCATAATGTAGAATTATAAAAAAATTAAATGGGGGGATTTAAATATTAATATTCCTCATTAAATACTTTCTTTATTTGCTAATTTTTTTTAAATTAAATATTTTCCTGGCATGTTGGGTGTCAAAACACTCATGAAGCTAAATGATTTAATATTTTTTTGGTGTTGTTGATCATATTGTAGAATTCTGCTAAATTAGAGGGGGGATTTAAATATTAATATTCCTCATTAAATACTTTCTTTATTTGCTAATTTTTTTTAAATTAAATATTTTCCTGGCATGCTGGGTGTCAAAACACTCATGAAGCTGAATGATTTAATATTTTTTGGGTGTTGTTGATCATATTGAAGAATTCTGCTAAATTAGAGGGGGGATTTAAATATTAATATTCCTCATTAAATACTTTCTTTATTTGCTAATTTTTTTTAAATTATATATTTTCCTGGCATGTTGGGTGTCAAAACACTCATAAAGCTGAATGATTTAATATTTTTTGGGTGTTGTTGATCATATTGTAGAATTCTGCTAAATTAGAGGGGGGATTTAAATATTAATATTCCTCATTAAATACTTTCTTTATTTGCTAATTTTTTTTAAATTAAATATTTTCCTGGCATGTTGGGTGTCAAAACACTCATGAAGCTGAATGATTTAATATTTTTTGGGTGTTGTTGATCATATTGTAGAATTCTGCTAAATTAGAGGGGGGATTTAAATATTAATATTCCTCATTAATTACTATCTTTATTTGCTAATTTTTTTTAAATTAAATATTTTCCTGACATGTTGGGCGTCAAAACACTCATGAAACTGAATGATTTAATATTTTTAGAGTCTTGTTGATCATATTGTAGAATTCTACTAAATTAGAGGGGGGATTTAAATATTAATATTCCTCATTAAATACTTTCTTTAATTGCTAATTTTTTTTAAATTAAATATTTTCCTGGCATGTTGGGTGTCAAATCACTCAAAAGCTTAATGTTTTAATATTTTTAGGGTTTTATTGATCATAATGTAGAATTATAAAAAAATTAAATGGGGGGTTGGAACTTTTAAATTCCTCTTAATATTCTTTCTTTATTTGCTCATTTTTGTCAAATTAAATTTTTTTAGGCATGTTGGGTGTCAAATCATTTAACAAGCTTAATGTTTTAATATTTTTAGGGTTTTGTTGATCATAATGTAGAAGTATAAAAAAATTAAATGGGGGGTTGGAACTTTTTAATTCCTCTTAATATTCTTTCTTTATTTGTTCATTTTTGTCAAATTAAATATTTTCCTGGCATGTTAGTTGTTAAAACACTTAAGAAGCTTATTGTTTTGATATTTTTAGGGTTTTGTTGATCATAATGTAGAATTATAAAAAAATTAAATGGGGGGTTGAACTTTTAAATTCCTCTTAATATTCTTTCTTTATTTGCTCATTTTTGTCAAATTAAATATTTTGCTGGCATGTTGGTTGTCAAAACACTCAAGAAGCTTAATGTTTTAATATTTTTAGGGATTTGTTGAACATTATGTAGAATTCAGCTAATTTAAAGGGGGGGTTGAAATTTTTAAATTCCTCTTAATATTCTTTCTTTATTTGTTCATTTTTGTCAAATTAAATATTTTCCTGGCATGTTGGGTGTCAAATCACTCAAAAGCTTAATGTTTTAATATTTTTATGGTTTTATTGATCATAATGTAGAATTATAAAAAAATTAAATGGGGGGTTGGAACTTTTAAATTCCTCTTAATATTCTTTCTTTATTTGCTCATTTTTGTCAAATTAAATTTTTTTTAGGCATGTTGGGTGTCAAATCACTCAACAAGCTTAATGTTTTAATATTTTTAGGGTTTTGTTGATCATAATGTAGAATTATAAAAAAATTAAATGGGGGGTTGGAACTTTTTAATTCCTCTTAATATTCTTTCTTTATTTGTTCATTTTTGTCAAATTAAATATTTTCCTGGCATGTTAGTTGTTAAAACACTTAAGAAGCTTATTGTTTTGATATTTTTAGGGTTTTGTTGATCATAATGTAGAATTATAAAAAAATTAAATGGGGGGTTGAACTTTTAAATTCCTCTTAATATTCTTTCTTTATTTGCTCATTTTTGTCAAATTAAATATTTTGCTGGCATGTTGGTTGTCAAAACACTCAAGAAGCTTAATGTTTTAATATTTTTAGGGTTTTGTTGATCATAATGTAGAATTATAAAAAAATTAAATGGGGGGTTGGAACTTTTAAATTCCTCTTAATATTCTTTCTTTATTTGTTCATTTTTGTTAAATTAAATATTTTCCTGGCATGTTGGGTGTCAAATCACTCAAAAGCTTAATGTTTTAATATTTTTAGGGTTTTATTGATCATAATGTAGAATTATAAAAAAATTAAATGGGGGGTTGGAACTTTTAAATTCCTCTTAATATTCTTTCTTTATTTGCTCATTTTTGTCAAATTAAATATTTTGCTGGCATGTTGGTTGTCAAAACACTCATGAATCTTAATGTTTTAATATTTTAAGGGATTTGTTGAACATTATGTAGAATTCAGCTAATTTAAAGGGGGGGTTGAAATTTTTAAATTCCTCTTAATATTCTTTCTTTATTTGCTCATTTTTGTCAAATTAAATTTTTTTTAGGCATGTTGGGTGTCAAATCACTCAACAAGCTTAATGTTTTAATATTTTTTGGGTTTTGTTGATCATAATGTAGAAGTATAAAAAAATTAAATGGGGGGTTGGAACTTTTTAATTCCTCTTAATATTCTTTCTTTATTTGTTCATTTTTGTCAAATTAAATATTTTCCTGGCATGTTAGTTGTCAAAACACTCAAGAAGCTTAATGTTTTAATATTTTTAGGGATTTGTTGAACATTATGTAGAATTCAGCTAATTTAAAGGGGGGGTTGAAATTTTTAAATTCCTCTTAATATTCTTTCTTTATTTGTTCATTTTTGTCAAATTAAATATTTTCCTGGCATGTTGGGTGTCAAATCACTCAAAAGCTTAATGTTTTAATGTTTTTAGGGTTTTATTGATCATAATGTAGAATTATAAAAAAATTAAATGGGGGGTTGGAACTTTTAAATTCCTCTTAATATTCTTTCTTTATTTGCTCATTTTTGTCAAATTAAATTTTTTTTAGGCATGTTGGGTGTCAAATCACTCAACAAGCTTAATGTTTTAATATTTTTAGGGTTTTGTTGATCATAATGTAGAAGTATAAAAAAATTAAATGGGGGGTTGGAACTTTTTAATTCCTCTTAATATTCTTTCTTTATTTGTTCATTTTTGTCAAATTAAATATTTTCCTGGCATGTTAGTTGTTAAAACACTTAAGAAGCTTATTGTTTTGATATTTTTAGGGTTTTGTTGATCATAATGTAGAATTATAAAAAAATTAAATGGGGGGTTGAACTTTTAAATTCCTCTTAATATTCTTTCTTTATTTGCTCATTTTTGTCAAATTAAATATTTTGCTGGCATGTTGGTTGTCAAAACACTCAAGAAGCTTAATGTTTTAATATTTTTAGGGATTTGTTGAACATTATGTAGAATTCAGCTAATTTAAAGGGGGGGTTGAAATTTTTAAATTCCTCTTAATATTCTTTCTTTATTTGTTCATTTTTGTCAAATTAAATATTTTCCTGGCATGTTGGGTGTCAAATCACTCAACAAGCTTAATGTTTTAATATTTTTAGGCTTTTGTTGATCATAATGTAGAAGTATAAAAAAATTAAATGGGGGGTTGGAACTTTTTAATTCCTCTTAATATTCTTTCTTTATTTGTTCATTTTTGTCAAATTAAATATTTTCCTGGCATGTTAGTTGTTAAAACACTTAAGAAGCTTATTGTTTTGATATTTTTAGGGTTTTGTTGATCATAATGTAGAATTATAAAAAAATTAAATGGGGGGTTGAACTTTTAAATTCCTCTTAATATTCTTTCTTTATTTGCTCATTTTTGTCAAATTAAATATTTTGCTGGCATGTTGGTTGTCAAAACACTCAAGAAGCTTAATGTTTTAATATTTTTAGGGTTTTGTTGATCATAATGTAGAATTATAAAAAAATTAAATGGGGGGTTGGAACTTTTAAATTCCTCTTAATATTCTTTCTTTATTTGTTCATTTTTGTTAAATTAAATATTTTCCTGGCATGTTGGGTGTCAAATCACTCAAAAGCTTAATGTTTTAATATTTTTAGGGTTTTATTGATCATAATGTAGAATTATAAAAAAATTAAATGGGGGGTTGGAACTTTTAAATTCCTCTTAATATTCTTTCTTTATTTGCTCATTTTTGTCAAATTAAATATTTTGCTGGCATGTTGGTTGTCAAAACACTCATGAATCTTAATGTTTTAATATTTTAAGGGATTTGTTGAACATTATGTAGAATTCAGCTAATTTAAAGGGGGGGTTGAAATTTTTAAATTCCTCTTAATATTCTTTCTTTATTTGCTCATTTTTGTCAAATTAAATTTTTTTTAGGCATGTTGGGTGTCAAATCACTCAACAAGCTTAATGTTTTAATATTTTTTGGGTTTTGTTGATCATAATGTAGAAGTATAAAAAAATTAAATGGGGGGTTGGAACTTTTTAATTCCTCTTAATATTCTTTCTTTATTTGTTCATTTTTGTCAAATTAAATATTTTCCTGGCATGTTAGTTGTCAAAACACTCAAGAAGCTTAATGTTTTAATATTTTTAGGGATTTGTTGAACATTATGTAGAATTCAGCTAATTTAAAGGGGGGGTTGAAATTTTTAAATTCCTCTTAATATTCTTTCTTTATTTGTTCATTTTTGTCAAATTAAATATTTTCCTGGCATGTTGGGTGTCAAATCACTCAAAAGCTTAATGTTTTAATATTTTTATGGTTTTATTGATCATAATGTAGAATTATAAAAAAATTAAATGGGGGGTTGGAACTTTTAAATTCCTCTTAATATTCTTTCTTTATTTGCTCATTTTTGTCAAATTAAATTTTTTTTAGGCATGTTGGGTGTCAAATCACTCAACAAGCTTAATGTTTTAATATTTTTAGGGTTTTGTTGATCATAATGTAGAATTATAAAAAAATTAAATGGGGGGTTGGAACTTTTTAATTCCTCTTAATATTCTTTCTTTATTTGTTCATTTTTGTCAAATTAAATATTTTCCTGGCATGTTAGTTGTTAAAACACTTAAGAAGCTTATTGTTTTAATATTTTTAGGGTTTTGTTGATCATAATGTAGAATTATAAAAAAATTAAATGGGGGGTTGGAACTTTTAAATTCCTCTTAATATTCTTTCTTTATTTGTTCATTTTTGTTAAATTAAATATTTTCCTGGCATGTTGGGTGTCAAATCACTCAAAAGCTTAATGTTTTAATATTTTTAGGGTTTTATTGATCGTAATGTAGAATTATAAAAAAATTAAATGGGGGGTTGGAACTTTTAAATTCCTCTTAATATTCTTTCTTTATTTGTTCATTTTTGTCAAATTAAATATTTTCCTGGCATGTTGGGTGTCAAATCACTCAAAAGCTTAATGTTTTAATATTTTTATGGTTTTATTGATCATAATGTAGAATTATAAAAAAATTAAATGGGGGGTTGGAACTTTTAAATTCCTCTTAATATTCTTTCTTTATTTGCTCATTTTTGTCAAATTAAATTTTTTTTAGGCATGTTGGGTTTCAAATCACTCAACAAGCTTAATGTTTTAATATTTTTAGGGTTTTGTTGATCATAATGTAGAATTATAAAAAAATTAAATGGGGGGTTGGAACTTTTTAATTCCTCTTAATATTCTTTCTTTATTTGTTCATTTTTGTCAAATTAAATATTTTCCTGGCATGTTAGTTGTTAAAACACTTAAGAAGCTTATTGTTTTGATATTTTTAGGGTTTTGTTGATCATAATGTAGAATTATAAAAAAATTAAATGGGGGGTTGAACTTTTAAATTCCTCTTAATATTCTTTCTTTATTTGCTCATTTTTGTCAAATTAAATATTTTGCTGGCATGTTGGTTGTCAAAACACTCAAGAATCTTAATGTTTTAATATTTTAAGGGATTTGTTGAACATTATGTAGAATTCAGCTAATTTAAAGGGGGGGTTGAAATTTTTAAATTCCTCTTAATATTCTTTCTTTATTTGCTCATTTTTGTCAAATTAAATTTTTTTTAGGCATGTTGGGTGTCAAATCACTCAACAAGCTTAATGTTTTAATATTTTTTGGGTTTTGTTGATCATAATGTAGAAGTATAAAAAAATTAAATGGGGGGTTGGAACTTTTTAATTCCTCTTAATATTCTTTCTTTATTTGTTCATTTTTGTCAAATTAAATATTTTCCTGGCATGTTAGTTGTCAAAACACTCAAGAAGCTTAATGTTTTAATATTTTTAGGGATTTGTTGAACATTATGTAGAATTCAGCTAATTTAAAGGGGGGGTTGAAATTTTTAAATTCCTCTTAATATTCTTTCTTTATTTGTTCATTTTTGTCAAATTAAATATTTTCCTGGCATGTTGGGTGTCAAATCACTCAAAAGCTTAATGTTTTAATATTTTTAGGGTTTTATTGATCATAATGTAGAATTATAAAAAAATTAAATGGGGGGTTGGAACTTTTAAATTCCTCTTAATATTCTTTCTTTATTTGCTCATTTTTGTCAAATTAAATTTTTTTTAGGCATGTTGGGTGTCAAATCACTCAACAAGCTTAATGTTTTAATATTTTTAGGGTTTTGTTGATCATAATGTAGAATTATAAAAAAATTAAATGGGGGGTTGGAACTTTTAAATTCCTCTTAATATTCTTTCTTTATTTGTTCATTTTTGTTAAATTAAATATTTTCCTGGCATGTTGGGTGTCAAATCACTCAAAAGCTTAATGTTTTAATATTTTTAGGGTTTTATTGATCATAATGTAGAATTATAAAAAAATTAAATGGGGGGTTGGAACTTTTAAATTCCTCTTAATATTCTTTCTTTATTTGCTCATTTTTGTCAAATTAAATATTTTGCTGGCATGTTGGTTGTCAAAACACTCATGAATCTTAATGTTTTAATATTTTAAGGGATTTGTTGAACATTATGTAGAATTCAGCTAATTTAAAGGGGGGGTTGAAATTTTTAAATTCCTCTTAATATTCTTTCTTTATTTGCTCATTTTTGTCAAATTAAATTTTTTTTAGGCATGTTGGGTGTCAAATCACTCAACAAGCTTAATGTTTTAATATTTTTTGGGTTTTGTTGATCATAATGTAGAAGTATAAAAAAATTAAATGGGGGGTTGGAACTTTTTAATTCCTCTTAATATTCTTTCTTTATTTGTTCATTTTTGTCAAATTAAATATTTTCCTGGCATGTTAGTTGTCAAAACACTCAAGAAGCTTAATGTTTTAATATTTTTAGGGATTTGTTGAACATTATGTAGAATTCAGCTAATTTAAAGGGGGGGTTGAAATTTTTAAATTCCTCTTAATATTCTTTCTTTATTTGTTCATTTTTGTCAAATTAAATATTTTCCTGGCATGTTGGGTGTCAAATCACTCAAAAGCTTAATGTTTTAATGTTTTTAGGGTTTTATTGATCATAATGTAGAATTATAAAAAAATTAAATGGGGGGTTGGAACTTTTAAATTCCTCTTAATATTCTTTCTTTATTTGCTCATTTTTGTCAAATTAAATTTTTTTTAGGCATGTTGGGTGTCAAATCACTCAACAAGCTTAATGTTTTAATATTTTTAGGGTTTTGTTGATCATAATGTAGAAGTATAAAAAAATTAAATGGGGGGTTGGAACTTTTTAATTCCTCTTAATATTCTTTCTTTATTTGTTCATTTTTGTCAAATTAAATATTTTCCTGGCATGTTAGTTGTTAAAACACTTAAGAAGCTTATTGTTTTGATATTTTTAGGGTTTTGTTGATCATAATGTAGAATTATAAAAAAATTAAATGGGGGGTTGAACTTTTAAATTCCTCTTAATATTCTTTCTTTATTTGCTCATTTTTGTCAAATTAAATATTTTGCTGGCATGTTGGTTGTCAAAACACTCAAGAAGCTTAATGTTTTAATATTTTTAGGGATTTGTTGAACATTATGTAGAATTCAGCTAATTTAAAGGGGGGGTTGAAATTTTTAAATTCCTCTTAATATTCTTTCTTTATTTGTTCATTTTTGTCAAATTAAATATTTTCCTGGCATGTTGGGTGTCAAATCACTCAACAAGCTTAATGTTTTAATATTTTTAGGGTTTTGTTGATCATAATGTAGAAGTATAAAAAAATTAAATGGGGGGTTGGAACTTTTTAATTCCTCTTAATATTCTTTCTTTATTTGTTCATTTTTGTCAAATTAAATATTTTCCTGGCATGTTAGTTGTTAAAACACTTAAGAAGCTTATTGTTTTGATATTTTTAGGGTTTTGTTGATCATAATGTAGAATTATAAAAAAATTAAATGGGGGGTTGAACTTTTAAATTCCTCTTAATATTCTTTCTTTATTTGCTCATTTTTGTCAAATTAAATATTTTGCTGGCATGTTGGTTGTCAAAACACTCAAGAAGCTTAATGTTTTAATATTTTTAGGGTTTTGTTGATCATAATGTAGAATTATAAAAAAATTAAATGGGGGGTTGGAACTTTTAAATTCCTCTTAATATTCTTTCTTTATTTGTTCATTTTTGTTAAATTAAATATTTTCCTGGCATGTTGGGTGTCAAATCACTCAAAAGCTTAATGTTTTAATATTTTTAGGGTTTTATTGATCATAATGTAGAATTATAAAAAAATTAAATGGGGGGTTGGAACTTTTAAATTCCTCTTAATATTCTTTCTTTATTTGCTCATTTTTGTCAAATTAAATATTTTGCTGGCATGTTGGTTGTCAAAACACTCATGAATCTTAATGTTTTAATATTTTAAGGGATTTGTTGAACATTATGTAGAATTCAGCTAATTTAAAGGGGGGGTTGAAATTTTTAAATTCCTCTTAATATTCTTTCTTTATTTGCTCATTTTTGTCAAATTAAATTTTTTTTAGGCATGTTGGGTGTCAAATCACTCAACAAGCTTAATGTTTTAATATTTTTTGGGTTTTGTTGATCATAATGTAGAAGTATAAAAAAATTAAATGGGGGGTTGGAACTTTTTAATTCCTCTTAATATTCTTTCTTTATTTGTTCATTTTTGTCAAATTAAATATTTTCCTGGCATGTTAGTTGTCAAAACACTCAAGAAGCTTAATGTTTTAATATTTTTAGGGATTTGTTGAACATTATGTAGAATTCAGCTAATTTAAAGGGGGGGTTGAAATTTTTAAATTCCTCTTAATATTCTTTCTTTATTTGTTCATTTTTGTCAAATTAAATATTTTCCTGGCATGTTGGGTGTCAAATCACTCAAAAGCTTAATGTTTTAATGTTTTTAGGGTTTTATTGATCATAATGTAGAATTATAAAAAAATTAAATGGGGGGTTGGAACTTTTAAATTCCTCTTAATATTCTTTCTTTATTTGCTCATTTTTGTCAAATTAAATTTTTTTTAGGCATGTTGGGTGTCAAATCACTCAACAAGCTTAATGTTTTAATATTTTTAGGGTTTTGTTGATCATAATGTAGAAGTATAAAAAAATTAAATGGGGGGTTGGAACTTTTTAATTCCTCTTAATATTCTTTCTTTATTTGTTCATTTTTGTCAAATTAAATATTTTCCTGGCATGTTAGTTGTTAAAACACTTAAGAAGCTTATTGTTTTGATATTTTTAGGGTTTTGTTGATCATAATGTAGAATTATAAAAAAATTAAATGGGGGGTTGAACTTTTAAATTCCTCTTAATATTCTTTCTTTATTTGCTCATTTTTGTCAAATTAAATATTTTGCTGGCATGTTGGTTGTCAAAACACTCAAGAAGCTTAATGTTTTAATATTTTTAGGGATTTGTTGAACATTATGTAGAATTCAGCTAATTTAAAGGGGGGGTTGAAATTTTTAAATTCCTCTTAATATTCTTTCTTTATTTGTTCATTTTTGTCAAATTAAATATTTTCCTGGCATGTTGGGTGTCAAATCACTCAACAAGCTTAATGTTTTAATATTTTTAGGGTTTTGTTGATCATAATGTAGAAGTATAAAAAAATTAAATGGGGGGTTGGAACTTTTTAATTCCTCTTAATATTCTTTCTTTATTTGTTCATTTTTGTCAAATTAAATATTTTCCTGGCATGTTAGTTGTTAAAACACTTAAGAAGCTTATTGTTTTGATATTTTTAGGGTTTTGTTGATCATAATGTAGAATTATAAAAAAATTAAATGGGGGGTTGAACTTTTAAATTCCTCTTAATATTCTTTCTTTATTTGCTCATTTTTGTCAAATTAAATATTTTGCTGGCATGTTGGTTGTCAAAACACTCAAGAAGCTTAATGTTTTAATATTTTTAGGGTTTTGTTGATCATAATGTAGAATTATAAAAAAATTAAATGGGGGGTTGGAACTTTTAAATTCCTCTTAATATTCTTTCTTTATTTGTTCATTTTTGTTAAATTAAATATTTTCCTGGCATGTTGGGTGTCAAATCACTCAAAAGCTTAATGTTTTAATATTTTTAGGGTTTTATTGATCATAATGTAGAATTATAAAAAAATTAAATGGGGGGTTGGAACTTTTAAATTCCTCTTAATATTCTTTCTTTATTTGCTCATTTTTGTCAAATTAAATATTTTGCTGGCATGTTGGTTGTCAAAACACTCATGAATCTTAATGTTTTAATATTTTAAGGGATTTGTTGAACATTATGTAGAATTCAGCTAATTTAAAGGGGGGGTTGAAATTTTTAAATTCCTCTTAATATTCTTTCTTTATTTGCTCATTTTTGTCAAATTAAATTTTTTTTAGGCATGTTGGGTGTCAAATCACTCAACAAGCTTAATGTTTTAATATTTTTTGGGTTTTGTTGATCATAATGTAGAAGTATAAAAAAAATAAATGGGGGGTTGGAACTTTTTAATTCCTCTTAATATTCTTTCTTTATTTGTTCATTTTTGTCAAATTAAATATTTTCCTGGCATGTTAGTTGTCAAAACACTCAAGAAGCTTAATGTTTTAATATTTTTAGGGATTTGTTGAACATTATGTAGAATTCAGCTAATTTAAAGGGGGGGTTGAAATTTTTAAATTCCTCTTAATATTCTTTCTTTATTTGTTCATTTTTGTCAAATTAAATATTTTCCTGGCATGTTGGGTGTCAAATCACTCAAAAGCTTAATGTTTTAATATTTTTATGGTTTTATTGATCATAATGTAGAATTATAAAAAAATTAAATGGGGGGTTGGAACTTTTAAATTCCTCTTAATATTCTTTCTTTATTTGCTCATTTTTGTCAAATTAAATTTTTTTTAGGCATGTTGGGTGTCAAATCACTCAACAAGCTTAATGTTTTAATATTTTTAGGGTTTTGTTGATCATAATGTAGAATTATAAAAAAATTAAATGGGGGGTTGGAACTTTTTAATTCCTCTTAATATTCTTTCTTTATTTGTTCATTTTTGTCAAATTAAATATTTTCCTGGCATGTTAGTTGTTAAAACACTTAAGAAGCTTATTGTTTTAATATTTTTAGGGTTTTGTTGATCATAATGTAGAATTATAAAAAAATTAAATGGGGGGTTGGAACTTTTAAATTCCTCTTAATATTCTTTCTTTATTTGTTCATTTTTGTTAAATTAAATATTTTCCTGGCATGTTGGGTGTCAAATCACTCAAAAGCTTAATGTTTTAATATTTTTAGGGTTTTATTGATCGTAATGTAGAATTATAAAAAAATTAAATGGGGGGTTGGAACTTTTAAATTCCTCTTAATATTCTTTCTTTATTTGTTCATTTTTGTCAAATTAAATATTTTCCTGGCATGTTGGGTGTCAAATCACTCAAAAGCTTAATGTTTTAATATTTTTATGGTTTTATTGATCATAATGTAGAATTATAAAAAAATTAAATGGGGGGTTGGAACTTTTAAATTCCTCTTAATATTCTTTCTTTATTTGCTCATTTTTGTCAAATTAAATTTTTTTTAGGCATGTTGGGTTTCAAATCACTCAACAAGCTTAATGTTTTAATATTTTTAGGGTTTTGTTGATCATAATGTAGAATTATAAAAAAATTAAATGGGGGGTTGGAACTTTTTAATTCCTCTTAATATTCTTTCTTTATTTGTTCATTTTTGTCAAATTAAATATTTTCCTGGCATGTTAGTTGTTAAAACACTTAAGAAGCTTATTGTTTTGATATTTTTAGGGTTTTGTTGATCATAATGTAGAATTATAAAAAAATTAAATGGGGGGTTGAACTTTTAAATTCCTCTTAATATTCTTTCTTTATTTGCTCATTTTTGTCAAATTAAATATTTTGCTGGCATGTTGGTTGTCAAAACACTCAAGAATCTTAATGTTTTAATATTTTAAGGGATTTGTTGAACATTATGTAGAATTCAGCTAATTTAAAGGGGGGGTTGAAATTTTTAAATTCCTCTTAATATTCTTTCTTTATTTGCTCATTTTTGTCAAATTAAATTTTTTTTAGGCATGTTGGGTGTCAAATCACTCAACAAGCTTAATGTTTTAATATTTTTTGGGTTTTGTTGATCATAATGTAGAAGTATAAAAAAATTAAATGGGGGGTTGGAACTTTTTAATTCCTCTTAATATTCTTTCTTTATTTGTTCATTTTTGTCAAATTAAATATTTTCCTGGCATGTTAGTTGTCAAAACACTCAAGAAGCTTAATGTTTTAATATTTTTAGGGATTTGTTGAACATTATGTAGAATTCAGCTAATTTAAAGGGGGGGTTGAAATTTTTAAATTCCTCTTAATATTCTTTCTTTATTTGTTCATTTTTGTCAAATTAAATATTTTCCTGGCATGTTGGGTGTCAAATCACTCAAAAGCTTAATGTTTTAATATTTTTAGGGTTTTATTGATCATAATGTAGAATTATAAAAAAATTAAATGGGGGGTTGGAACTTTTAAATTCCTCTTAATATTCTTTCTTTATTTGCTCATTTTTGTCAAATTAAATTTTTTTTAGGCATGTTGGGTGTCAAATCACTCAACAAGCTTAATGTTTTAATATTTTTAGGGTTTTGTTGATCATAATGTAGAATTATAAAAAAATTAAATGGGGGGTTGGAACTTTTTAATTCCTCTTAATATTCTTTCTTTATTTGTTCATTTTTGTCAAATTAAATATTTTGCTGGCATGTTGGTTGTCAAAACACTCAAGAAGCTTAATGTTTTAATATTTTTAGGGTTTTGTTGATCATAATGTAGAATTATAAAAAAATTAAATGGGGGGTTGGAACTTTTAAATTCCTCTTAATATTCTTTCTTTATTTGTTCATTTTTGTTAAATTAAATATTTTCCTGGCATGTTGGGTGTCAAATCACTCAAAAGCTTAATGTTTTAATATTTTTAGGGTTTTATTGATCATAATGTAGAATTATAAAAAAATTAAATGGGGGGTTGGAACTTTTAAATTCCTCTTAATATTCTTTCTTTATTTGCTCATTTTTGTCAAATTAAATTTTTCTTAGGCATGTTGGGTGTCAAATCACTCAACAAGCTTAATGTTTTAATATTTTTAGGGTTTTGTTGATCATAATGTAGAAGTATAAAAAAATTAAATGGGGGGTTGGAACTTTTTAATTCCTCTTAATATTCTTTCTTTATTTGTTCATTTTTGTCAAATTAAATATTTTCCTGGCATGTTAGTTGTTAAAACACTTAAGAAGCTTATTGTTTTGATATTTTTAGGGTTTTGTTGATCATAATGTAGAATTATAAAAAAATTAAATGGGGGGTTGGAACTTTTAAATTCCTCTTAATATTCTTTCTTTATTTGTTCATTTTTGTTAAATTAAATATTTTCCTGGCATGTTGGGTGTCAAATCACTCAAAAGCTTAATGTTTTAATATTTTTAGGGTTTTATTGATCATAATGTAGAATTATAAAAAAATTAAATGGGGGGATTTAAATATTAATATTCCTCATTAAATACTTTCTTTATTTGCTAATTTTTTTTAAATTAAATATTTTCCTGGCATGTTGGGTGTCAAAACACTCATGAAGCTAAATGATTTAATATTTTTTTGGTGTTGTTGATCATATTGTAGAATTCTGCTAAATTAGAGGGGGGATTTAAATATTAATATTCCTCATTAAATACTTTCTTTATTTGCTAATTTTTTTTAAATTAAATATTTTCCTGGCATGCTGGGTGTCAAAACACTCATGAAGCTGAATGATTTAATATTTTTTGGGTGTTGTTGATCATATTGAAGAATTCTGCTAAATTAGAGGGGGGATTTAAATATTAATATTCCTCATTAAATACTTTCTTTATTTGCTAATTTTTTTTAAATTATATATTTTCCTGGCATGTTGGGTGTCAAAACACTCATGAAGCTGAATGATTTAATATTTTTTGGGTGTTGTTGATCATATTGTAGAATTCTGCTAAATTAGAGGGGGGATTTAAATATTAATATTCCTCATTAAATACTTTCTTTATTTGCTAATTTTTTTTAAATTAAATATTTTCCTGGCATGTTGGGTGTCAAAACACTCATGAAGCTGAATGATTTAATATTTTTTGGGTGTTGTTGATCATATTGTAGAATTCTGCTAAATTAGAGGGGGGATTTAAATATTAATATTCCTCATTAATTACTATCTTTATTTGCTAATTTTTTTTAAATTAAATATTTTCCTGACATGTTGGGCGTCAAAACACTCATGAAACTGAATGATTTAATATTTTTAGAGTCTTGTTGATCATATTGTAGAATTCTACTAAATTAGAGGGGGGATTTAAATATTAATATTCCTCATTAAATACTTTCTTTAATTGCTAATTTTTTTTAAATTAAATATTTTCCTGGCATGTTGGGTGTCAAATCACTCAAAAGCTTAATGTTTTAATATTTTTAGGGTTTTATTGATCATAATGTAGAATTATAAAAAAATTAAATGGGGGGTTGGAACTTTTAAATTCCTCTTAATATTCTTTCTTTATTTGCTCATTTTTGTCAAATTAAATTTTTTTTAGGCATGTTGGGTGTCAAATCACTCAACAAGCTTAATGTTTTAATATTTTTAGGGTTTTGTTGATCATAATGTAGAAGTATAAAAAAATTAAATGGGGGGTTGGAACTTTTTAATTCCTCTTAATATTCTTTCTTTATTTGTTCATTTTTGTCAAATTAAATATTTTCCTGGCATGTTAGTTGTTAAAACACTTAAGAAGCTTATTGTTTTGATATTTTTAGGGTTTTGTTGATCATAATGTAGAATTATAAAAAAATTAAATGGGGGGTTGAACTTTTAAATTCCTCTTAATATTCTTTCTTTATTTGCTCATTTTTGTCAAATTAAATATTTTGCTGGCATGTTGGTTGTCAAAACACTCAAGAAGCTTAATGTTTTAATATTTTTAGGGATTTGTTGAACATTATGTAGAATTCAGCTAATTTAAAGGGGGGGTTGAAATTTTTAAATTCCTCTTAATATTCTTTCTTTATTTGTTCATTTTTGTCAAATTAAATATTTTCCTGGCATGTTGGGTGTCAAATCACTCAAAAGCTTAATGTTTTAATATTTTTATGGTTTTATTGATCATAATGTAGAATTATAAAAAAATTAAATGGGGGGTTGGAACTTTTAAATTCCTCTTAATATTCTTTCTTTATTTGCTCATTTTTGTCAAATTAAATTTTTTTTAGGCATGTTGGGTGTCAAATCACTCAACAAGCTTAATGTTTTAATATTTTTAGGGTTTTGTTGATCATAATGTAGAATTATAAAAAAATTAAATGGGGGGTTGGAACTTTTTAATTCCTCTTAATATTCTTTCTTTATTTGTTCATTTTTGTCAAATTAAATATTTTCCTGGCATGTTAGTTGTTAAAACACTTAAGAAGCTTATTGTTTTGATATTTTTAGGGTTTTGTTGATCATAATGTAGAATTATAAAAAAATTAAATGGGGGGTTGAACTTTTAAATTCCTCTTAATATTCTTTCTTTATTTGCTCATTTTTGTCAAATTAAATATTTTGCTGGCATGTTGGTTGTCAAAACACTCAAGAAGCTTAATGTTTTAATATTTTTAGGGTTTTGTTGATCATAATGTAGAATTATAAAAAAATTAAATGGGGGGTTGGAACTTTTAAATTCCTCTTAATATTCTTTCTTTATTTGTTCATTTTTGTTAAATTAAATATTTTCCTGGCATGTTGGGTGTCAAATCACTCAAAAGCTTAATGTTTTAATATTTTTAGGGTTTTATTGATCATAATGTAGAATTATAAAAAAATTAAATGGGGGGTTGGAACTTTTAAATTCCTCTTAATATTCTTTCTTTATTTGCTCATTTTTGTCAAATTAAATATTTTGCTGGCATGTTGGTTGTCAAAACACTCATGAATCTTAATGTTTTAATATTTTAAGGGATTTGTTGAACATTATGTAGAATTCAGCTAATTTAAAGGGGGGGTTGAAATTTTTAAATTCCTCTTAATATTCTTTCTTTATTTGCTCATTTTTGTCAAATTAAATTTTTTTTAGGCATGTTGGGTGTCAAATCACTCAACAAGCTTAATGTTTTAATATTTTTTGGGTTTTGTTGATCATAATGTAGAAGTATAAAAAAATTAAATGGGGGGTTGGAACTTTTTAATTCCTCTTAATATTCTTTCTTTATTTGTTCATTTTTGTCAAATTAAATATTTTCCTGGCATGTTAGTTGTCAAAACACTCAAGAAGCTTAATGTTTTAATATTTTTAGGGATTTGTTGAACATTATGTAGAATTCAGCTAATTTAAAGGGGGGGTTGAAATTTTTAAATTCCTCTTAATATTCTTTCTTTATTTGTTCATTTTTGTCAAATTAAATATTTTCCTGGCATGTTGGGTGTCAAATCACTCAAAAGCTTAATGTTTTAATATTTTTATGGTTTTATTGATCATAATGTAGAATTATAAAAAAATTAAATGGGGGGTTGGAACTTTTAAATTCCTCTTAATATTCTTTCTTTATTTGCTCATTTTTGTCAAATTAAATTTTTTTTAGGCATGTTGGGTGTCAAATCACTCAACAAGCTTAATGTTTTAATATTTTTAGGGTTTTGTTGATCATAATGTAGAATTATAAAAAATTAAATGGGGGGTTGGAACTTTTTAATTCCTCTTAATATTCTTTCTTTATTTGTTCATTTTTGTCAAATTAAATATTTTCCTGGCATGTTAGTTGTTAAAACACTTAAGAAGCTTATTGTTTTAATATTTTTAGGGTTTTGTTGATCATAATGTAGAATTATAAAAAAATTAAATGGGGGGTTGGAACATTTAAATTCCTCTTAATATTCTTTCTTTATTTGTTCATTTTTGTTAAATTAAATATTTTCCTGGCATGTTGGGTGTCAAATCACTCAAAAGCTTAATGTTTTAATATTTTTAGGGTTTTATTGATCGTAATGTAGAATTATAAAAAAATTAAATGGGGGGTTGGAACTTTTAAATTCCTCTTAATATTCTTTCTTTATTTGCTCATTTTTGTCAAATTAAATATTTTGCTGGCATGTTGGTTGTCAAAACACTCAAGAATCTTAATGTTTTAATATTTTAAGGGATTTGTTGAACATTATGTAGAATTCAGCTAATTTAAAGGGGGGGTTGAAATTTTTAAATTCCTCTTAATATTCTTTCTTTATTTGCTCATTTTTGTCAAATTAAATTTTTTTTAGGCATGTTGGGTGTCAAATCACTCAACAAGCTTAATGTTTTAATATTTTTTGGGTTTTGTTGATCATAATGTAGAAGTATAAAAAAATTAAATGGGGGGTTGGAACTTTTTAATTCCTCTTAATATTCTTTCTTTATTTGTTCATTTTTGTCAAATTAAATATTTTCCTGGCATGTTAGTTGTCAAAACACTCAAGAAGCTTAATGTTTTAATATTTTTAGGGATTTGTTGAACATTATGTAGAATTCAGCTAATTTAAAGGGGGGGTTGAAATTTTTAAATTCCTCTTAATATTCTTTCTTTATTTGTTCATTTTTGTCAAATTAAATATTTTCCTGGCATGTTGGGTGTCAAATCACTCAAAAGCTTAATGTTTTAATATTTTTAGGGTTTTATTGATCATAATGTAGAATTATAAAAAAATTAAATGGGGGGTTGGAACTTTTAAATTCCTCTTAATATTCTTTCTTTATTTGCTCATTTTTGTCAAATTAAATTTTTTTTAGGCATGTTGGGTGTCAAATCACTCAACAAGCTTAATGTTTTAATATTTTTAGGGTTTTGTTGATCATAATGTAGAATTATAAAAAAATTAAATGGGGGGTTGGAACTTTTTAATTCCTCTTAATATTCTTTCTTTATTTGTTCATTTTTGTCAAATTAAATATTTTGCTGGCATGTTGGTTGTCAAAACACTCAAGAAGCTTAATGTTTTAATATTTTTAGGGTTTTGTTGATCATAATGTAGAATTATAAAAAAATTAAATGGGGGGTTGGAACTTTTAAATTCCTCTTAATATTCTTTCTTTATTTGTTCATTTTTGTTAAATTAAATATTTTCCTGGCATGTTGGGTGTCAAATCACTCAAAAGCTTAATGTTTTAATATTTTTAGGGTTTTATTGATCATAATGTAGAATTATAAAAAAATTAAATGGGGGGTTGGAACTTTTTAATTCCTCTTAATATTCTTTCTTTATTTGTTCATTTTTGTCAAATTAAATATTTTCCTGGCATGTTAGTTGTTAAAACACTTAAGAAGCTTATTGTTTTGATATTTTTAGGGTTTTGTTGATCATAATGTAGAATTATAAAAAAATTAAATGGGGGGTTGGAACTTTTAAATTCCTCTTAATATTCTTTCTTTATTTGTTCATTTTTGTTAAATTAAATATTTTCCTGGCATGTTGGGTGTCAAATCACTCAAAAGCTTAATGTTTTAATATTTTTAGGGTTTTATTGATCATAATGTAGAATTATAAAAAAATTAAATGGGGGGATTTAAATATTAATATTCCTCATTAAATACTTTCTTTATTTGCTAATTTTTTTTAAATTAAATATTTTCCTGGCATGTTGGGTGTCAAAACACTCATGAAGCTGAATGATTTAATATTTTTTTGGTGTTGTTGATCATATTGTAGAATTCAGCTAATTTAAAGGGGGGGTTGAAATTTTTAAATTCCTCTTAATATTCTTTCTTTATTTGTTCATTTTTGTCAAATTAAATATTTTCCTGGCATGTTAGTTGTTAAAACACTTAAGAAGCTTATTGTTTTGATATTTTTAGGGTTTTGTTGATCATAATGTAGAATTATAAAAAAATTAAATGGGGGGTTGAACTTTTAAATTCCTCTTAATATTCTTTCTTTATTTGCTCATTTTTGTCAAATTAAATATTTTGCTGGCATGTTGGTTGTCAAAACACTCAAGAAGCTTAATGTTTTAATATTTTTAGGGTTTTGTTGATCATAATGTAGAATTATAAAAAAATTAAATGGGGGGTTGGAACTTTTAAATTCCTCTTAATATTCTTTCTTTATTTGTTCATTTTTGTTAAATTAAATATTTTCCTGGCATGTTGGGTGTCAAATCACTCAAAAGCTTAATGTTTTAATATTTTTAGGGTTTTATTGATCATAATGTAGAATTATAAAAAAATTAAATGGGGGGTTGGAACTTTTAAATTCCTCTTAATATTCTTTCTTTATTTGCTCATTTTTGTCAAATTAAATATTTTGCTGGCATGTTGGTTGTCAAAACACTCAAGAATCTTAATGTTTTAATATTTTAAGGGGTTTGTTGAACATTATGTAGAATTCAGCTAATTTAAAGGGGGATTGAAATTTTTAAATTCCTCTTAATATTCTTTCTTTATTTGCTCATTTTTGTCAAATTAAATTTTTTTTAGGCATGTTGGGTGTCAAATCACTCAACAAGCTTAATGTTTTAATATTTTTTGGGTTTTGTTGATCATAATGTAGAAGTATAAAAAAATTAAATGGGGGGTTGGAACTTTTTAATTCCTCTTAATATTCTTTCTTTATTTGTTCATTTTTGTCAAATTAAATATTTTCCTGGCATGTTAGTTGTCAAAACACTCAAGAAGCTTAATGTTTTAATATTTTTAGGGATTTGTTGAACATTATGTAGAATTCAGCTAATTTAAAGGGGGGGTTGAAATTTTTAAATTCCTCTTAATATTCTTTCTTTATTTGTTCATTTTTGTCAAATTAAATATTTTCCTGGCATGTTGGGTGTCAAATCACTCAAAAGCTTAATGTTTTAATATTTTTAGGGTTTTATTGATCATAATGTAGAATTATAAAAAAATTAAATGGGGGGTTGGAACTTTTAAATTCCTCTTAATATTCTTTCTTTATTTGTTCATTTTTGTCAAATTAAATATTTTCCTGGCATGTTAGTTGTTAAAACACTTAAGAAGCTTATTGTTTTGATATTTTTAGGGTTTTGTTGATCATAATGTAGAATTATAAAAAAATTAAATGGGGGGTTGGAACTTTTAAATTCCTCTTAATATTCTTTCTTTATTTGTTCATTTTTGTTAAATTAAATATTTTCCTGGCATGTTGGGTGTCAAATCACTCAAAAGCTTAATGTTTTAATATTTTTAGGGTTTTATTGATCATAATGTAGAAGTATAAAAAAATTAAATGGGGGGTTGGAACTTTTTAATTCCTCTTAATATTCTTTCTTTATTTGTTCATTTTTGTCAAATTAAATATTTTCCTGGCATGTTAGTTGTTAAAACACTTAAGAAGCTTATTGTTTTGATATTTTTAGGGTTTTGTTGATCATAATGTAGAATTATAAAAAAATTAAATGGGGGGTTGGAACTTTTAAATTCCTCTTAATATTCTTTCTTTATTTGTTCATTTTTGTTAAATTAAATATTTTCCTGGCATGTTGGGTGTCAAATCACTCAAAAGCTTAATGTTTTAATATTTTTAGGGTTTTATTGATCATAATGTAGAATTATAAAAAAATTAAATGGGGGGATTTAAATATTAATATTCCTCATTAAATACTTTCTTTATTTGCTAATTTTTTTTAAATTAAATATTTTCCTGGCATGTTGGGTGTCAAAACACTCATGAAGCTGAATGATTTAATATTTTTTTGGTGTTGTTGATCATATTGTAGAATTCAGCTAATTTAAAGGGGGGGTTGAAATTTTTAAATTCCTCTTAATATTCTTTCTTTATTTGTTCATTTTTGTCAAATTAAATATTTTCCTGGCATGTTAGTTGTTAAAACACTTAAGAAGCTTATTGTTTTGATATTTTTAGGGTTTTGTTGATCATAATGTAGAATTATAAAAAAATTAAATGGGGGGTTGAACTTTTAAATTCCTCTTAATATTCTTTCTTTATTTGCTCATTTTTGTCAAATTAAATATTTTGCTGGCATGTTGGTTGTCAAAACACTCAAGAAGCTTAATGTTTTAATATTTTTAGGGTTTTGTTGATCATAATGTAGAATTATAAAAAAATTAAATGGGGGGTTGGAACTTTTAAATTCCTCTTAATATTCTTTCTTTATTTGTTCATTTTTGTTAAATTAAATATTTTCCTGGCATGTTGGGTGTCAAATCACTCAAAAGCTTAATGTTTTAATATTTTTAGGGTTTTATTGATCATAATGTAGAATTATAAAAAAATTAAATGGGGGGTTGGAACTTTTAAATTCCTCTTAATATTCTTTCTTTATTTGCTCATTTTTGTCAAATTAAATATTTTGCTGGCATGTTGGTTGTCAAAACACTCAAGAATCTTAATGTTTTAATATTTTAAGGGGTTTGTTGAACATTATGTAGAATTCAGCTAATTTAAAGGGGGGGTTGAAATTTTTAAATTCCTCTTAATATTCTTTCTTTATTTGCTCATTTTTGTCAAATTAAATTTTTTTTAGGCATGTTGGGTGTCAAATCACTCAACAAGCTTAATGTTTTAATATTTTTTGGGTTTTGTTGATCATAATGTAGAAGTATAAAAAAATTAAATGGGGGGTTGGAACTTTTTAATTCCTCTTAATATTCTTTCTTTATTTGTTCATTTTTGTCAAATTAAATATTTTCCTGGCATGTTAGTTGTCAAAACACTCAAGAAGCTTAATGTTTTAATATTTTTAGGGATTTGTTGAACATTATGTAGAATTCAGCTAATTTAAAGGGGGGGTTGAAATTTTTAAATTCCTCTTAATATTCTTTCTTTATTTGTTCATTTTTGTCAAATTAAATATTTTCCTGGCATGTTGGGTGTCAAATCACTCAAAAGCTTAATGTTTTAATATTTTTAGGGTTTTATTGATCATAATGTAGAATTATAAAAAAATTAAATGGGGGGTTGGAACTTTTAAATTCCTCTTAATATTCTTTCTTTATTTGTTCATTTTTGTCAAATTAAATATTTTCCTGGCATGTTAGTTGTTAAAACACTTAAGAAGCTTATTGTTTTGATATTTTTAGGGTTTTGTTGATCATAATGTAGAATTATAAAAAAATTAAATGGGGGGTTGAACTTTTAAATTCCTCTTAATATTCTTTCTTTATTTGCTCATTTTTGTCAAATTAAATATTTTGCTGGCATGTTGGTTGTCAAAACACTCAAGAAGCTTAATGTTTTAATATTTTTAGGGATTTGTTGAACATTATGTAGAATTCAGCTAATTTAAAGGGGGGGTTGAAATTTTTAAATTCCTCTTAATATTCTTTCTTTATTTGTTCATTTTTGTCAAATTAAATATTTTCCTGGCATGTTAGTTGTCAAAACACTCAAGAAGCTTAATGTTTTAATATTTTTAGGGATTTGTTGAACATTATGTAGAATTCAGCTAATTTAAAGGGGGGGTTGAAATTTTTAAATTCCTCTTAATATTCTTTCTTTATTTGTTCATTTTTGTCAAATTAAATATTTTCCTGGCATGTTGGGTGTCAAATCACTCAAAAGCTTAATGTTTTAATATTTTTAGGGTTTTATTGATCATAATGTAGAATTATAAAAAAATTAAATGGGGGGTTGGAACTTTTAAATTCCTCTTAATATTCTTTCTTTATTTGCTCATTTTTGTCAAATTAAATTTTTTTTAGGCATGTTGGGTGTCAAATCACTCAACAAGCTTAATGTTTTAATATTTTTAGGGTTTTGTTGATCATAATGTAGAATTATAAAAAAATTAAATGGGGGGTTGGAACTTTTTAATTCCTCTTAATATTCTTTCTTTATTTGTTCATTTTTGTCAAATTAAATATTTTGCTGGCATGTTGGTTGTCAAAACACTCAAGAAGCTTAATGTTTTAATATTTTTAGGGTTTTGTTGATCATAATGTAGAATTATAAAAAAATTAAATGGGGGGTTGGAACTTTTAAATTCCTCTTAATATTCTTTCTTTATTTGTTCATTTTTGTTAAATTAAATATTTTCCTGGCATGTTGGGTGTCAAATCACTCAAAAGCTTAATGTTTTAATATTTTTAGGGTTTTATTGATCATAATGTAGAATTATAAAAAAATTAAATGGGGGGTTGGAACTTTTAAATTCCTCTTAATATTCTTTCTTTATTTGCTCATTTTTGTCAAATTAAATTTTTCATAGGCATGTTGGGTGTCAAATCACTCAACAAGCTTAATGTTTTAATATTTTTAGGGTTTTGTTGATCATAATGTAGAAGTATAAAAAAATTAAATGGGGGGTTGGAACTTTTTAATTCCTCTTAATATTCTTTCTTTATTTGTTCATTTTTGTCAAATTAAATATTTTCCTGGCATGTTAGTTGTTAAAACACTTAAGAAGCTTATTGTTTTGATATTTTTAGGGTTTTGTTGATCATAATGTAGAATTATAAAAAAATTAAATGGGGGGTTGAACTTTTAAATTCCTCTTAATATTCTTTCTTTATTTGCTCATTTTTGTCAAATTAAATATTTTGCTGGCATGTTGGTTGTCAAAACACTCAAGAAGCTTAATGTTTTAATATTTTTAGGGTTTTGTTGATCATAATGTAGAATTATAAAAAAATTAAATGGGGGGTTGGAACTTTTAAATTCCTCTTAATATTCTTTCTTTATTTGTTCATTTTTGTTAAATTAAATATTTTCCTGGCATGTTGGGTGTCAAATCACTCAAAAGCTTAATGTTTTAATATTTTTAGGGTTTTATTAATCATAATGTAGAATTATAAAAAAATTAAATGGGGGGTTGGAACTTTTAAATTCCTCTTAATATTCTTTCTTTATTTGCTCATTTTTGTCAAATTAAATATTTTGCTGGCATGTTGGTTGTCAAAACACTCAAGAATCTTAATGTTTTAATATTTTAAGGGATTTGTTGAACATTATGTAGAATTCAGCTAATTTAAAGGGGGGGTTGAAATTTTTAAATTCCTCTTAATATTCTTTCTTTATTTGCTCATTTTTGTCAAATTAAATTTTTTTTAGGCATGTTGGGTGTCAAATCACTCAACAAGCTTAATGTTTTAATATTTTTTGGGTTTTGTTGATCATAATGTAGAAGTATAAAAAAATTAAATGGGGGGTTGGAACTTTTTAATTCCTCTTAATATTCTTTCTTTATTTGTTCATTTTTGTCAAATTAAATATTTTCCTGGCATGTTAGTTGTCAAAACACTCAAGAAGCTTAATGTTTTAATATTTTTAGGGATTTGTTGAACATTATGTAGAATTCAGCTAATTTAAATGGGGGGTTGAAATTTTTAAATTCCTCTTAATATTCTTTCTTTATTTGTTCATTTTTGTCAAATTAAATATTTTCCTGGCATGTTGGGTGTCAAATCACTCAAAAGCTTAATGTTTTAATATTTTTAGGGTTTTATTGATCATAATGTAGAATTATAAAAAAATTAAATGGGGGGTTGGAACTTTTAAATTCCTCTTAATATTCTTTCTTTATTTGCTCATTTTTGTCAAATTAAATTTTTTTTAGGCATGTTGGGTGTCAAATCACTCAACAAGCTTAATGTTTTAATATTTTTAGGGTTTTGTTGATCATAATGTAGAATTATAAAAAAATTAAATGGGGGGTTGGAACTTTTTAATTCCTCTTAATATTCTTTCTTTATTTGTTCATTTTTGTCAAATTAAATATTTTGCTGGCATGTTGGTTGTCAAAACACTCAAGAAGCTTAATGTTTTAATATTTTTAGGGTTTTGTTGATCATAATGTAGAATTATAAAAAAATTAAATGGGGGGTTGGAACTTTTAAATTCCTCTTAATATTCTTTCTTTATTTGTTCATTTTTGTTAAATTAAATATTTTCCTGGCATGTTGGGTGTCAAATCACTCAAAAGCTTAATGTTTTAATATTTTTAGGGTTTTATTGATCATAATGTAGAATTATAAAAAAATTAAATGGGGGGTTGGAACTTTTAAATTCCTCTTAATATTCTTTCTTTATTTGCTCATTTTTGTCAAATTAAATTTTTCATAGGCATGTTGGGTGTCAAATCACTCAACAAGCTTAATGTTTTAATATTTTTAGGGTTTTGTTGATCATAATGTAGAAGTATAAAAAAATTAAATGGGGGGTTGGAACTTTTTAATTCCTCTTAATATTCTTTCTTTATTTGTTCATTTTTGTCAAATTAAATATTTTCCTGGCATGTTAGTTGTTAAAACACTTAAGAAGCTTATTGTTTTGATATTTTTAGGGTTTTGTTGATCATAATGTAGAATTATAAAAAAATTAAATGGGGGGTTGGAACTTTTAAATTCCTCTTAATATTCTTTCTTTATTTGTTCATTTTTGTTAAATTAAATATTTTCCTGGCATGTTGGGTGTCAAATCACTCAAAAGCTTAATGTTTTAATATTTTTAGGGTTTTATTGATCATAATGTAGAATTATAAAAAAATTAAATGGGGGGTTGGAACTTTTAAATTCCTCTTAATATTCTTTCTTTATTTGTTCATTTTTGTTAAATTAAATATTTTCCTGGCATGTTGGTTGTCAAAACACTCAAGAAGCTTAATGTTTTAATATTTTTAGGGATTTGTTGAACATTATGTAGAATTCAGCTAATTTAAAGGGGGGGTTGAAATTTTTAAATTCCTCTTAATATTCTTTCTTTATTTGTTCATTTTTGTCAAATTAAATATTTTCCTGGCATGTTAGTTGTCAAAACACTCAAGAAGCTTAATGTTTTAATATTTTTAGGGATTTGTTGAACATTATGTAGAATTCAGCTAATTTAAAGGGGGGGTTGAAATTTTTAAATTCCTCTTAATATTCTTTCTTTATTTGTTCATTTTTGTCAAATTAAATATTTTCCTGGCATGTTGGGTGTCAAATCACTCAAAAGCTTAATGTTTTAATATTTTTAGGGTTTTATTGATCATAATGTAGAATTATAAAAAAATTAAATGGGGGGTTGGAACTTTTAAATTCCTCTTAATATTCTTTCTTTATTTGCTCATTTTTGTCAAATTAAATTTTTTTTAGGCATGTTGGGTGTCAAATCACTCAACAAGCTTAATGTTTTAATATTTTTAGGGTTTTGTTGATCATAATGTAGAATTATAAAAAAATTAAATGGGGGGTTGGAACTTTTTAATTCCTCTTAATATTCTTTCTTTATTTGTTCATTTTTGTCAAATTAAATATTTTGCTGGCATGTTGGTTGTCAAAACACTCAAGAAGCTTAATGTTTTAATATTTTTAGGGTTTTGTTGATCATAATGTAGAATTATAAAAAAATTAAATGGGGGGTTGGAACTTTTAAATTCCTCTTAATATTCTTTCTTTATTTGTTCATTTTTGTTAAATTAAATATTTTCCTGGCATGTTGGGTGTCAAATCACTCAAAAGCTTAATGTTTTAATATTTTTAGGGTTTTATTGATCATAATGTAGAATTATAAAAAAATTAAATGGGGGGTTGGAACTTTTAAATTCCTCTTAATATTCTTTCTTTATTTGCTCATTTTTGTCAAATTAAATTTTTCATAGGCATGTTGGGTGTCAAATCACTCAACAAGCTTAATGTTTTAATATTTTTAGGGTTTTGTTGATCATAATGTAGAATTCAGCTAATTTAAAGGGGGGGTTGAAATTTTTAAATTCCTCTTAATATTCTTTCTTTATTTGTTCATTTTTGTCAAATTAAATATTTTCCTGGCATGTTGGGTGTCAAATCACTCAAAAGCTTAATGTTTTAATATTTTTAGGGTTTTATTGATCATAATGTAGAATTATAAAAAAATTAAATGGGGGGTTGGAACTTTTAAATTCCTCTTAATATTCTTTCTTTATTTGTTCATTTTTGTCAAATTAAATATTTTCCTGGCATGTTAGTTGTTAAAACACTTAAGAAGCTTATTGTTTTGATATTTTTAGGGTTTTGTTGATCATAATGTAGAATTATAAAAAAATTAAATGGGGGGTTGAACTTTTAAATTCCTCTTAATATTCTTTCTTTATTTGCTCATTTTTGTCAAATTAAATATTTTGCTGGCATGTTGGTTGTCAAAACACTCAAGAAGCTTAATGTTTTAATATTTTTAGGGATTTGTTGAACATTATGTAGAATTCAGCTAATTTAAAGGGGGGGTTGAAATTTTTAAATTCCTCTTAATATTCTTTCTTTATTTGTTCATTTTTGTCAAATTAAATATTTTCCTGGCATGTTAGTTGTCAAAACACTCAAGAAGCTTAATGTTTTAATATTTTTAGGGATTTGTTGAACATTATGTAGAATTCAGCTAATTTAAAGGGGGGGTTGAAATTTTTAAATTCCTCTTAATATTCTTTCTTTATTTGTTCATTTTTGTCAAATTAAATATTTTCCTGGCATGTTGGGTGTCAAATCACTCAAAAGCTTAATGTTTTAATATTTTTAGGGTTTTATTGATCATAATGTAGAATTATAAAAAAATTAAATGGGGGGTTGGAACTTTTAAATTCCTCTTAATATTCTTTCTTTATTTGCTCATTTTTGTCAAATTAAATTTTTTTTAGGCATGTTGGGTGTCAAATCACTCAACAAGCTTAATGTTTTAATATTTTTAGGGTTTTGTTGATCATAATGTAGAATTATAAAAAAATTAAATGGGGGGTTGGAACTTTTTAATTCCTCTTAATATTCTTTCTTTATTTG
Source organism: Tuberolachnus salignus (assembly GCA_956483605.1). Lineage (NCBI taxonomy): Eukaryota > Metazoa > Arthropoda > Insecta > Hemiptera > Aphididae > Tuberolachnus > Tuberolachnus salignus. The sequence goes on along the minus strand of CATQFH010000086.1, from coordinate 17,829 downwards.
TTCATTTTTGTCAAATTAAATATTTTGCTGGCATGTTGGTTGTCAAAACACTCAAGAAGCTTAATGTTTTAATATTTTTAGGGTTTTGTTGATCATAATGTAGAATTATAAAAAAATTAAATGGGGGGTTGGAACTTTTAAATTCCTCTTAATATTCTTTCTTTATTTGTTCATTTTTGTTAAATTAAATATTTTCCTGGCATGTTGGGTGTCAAATCACTCAAAAGCTTAATGTTTTAATATTTTTAGGGTTTTATTGATCATAATGTAGAATTATAAAAAAATTAAATGGGGGGTTGGAACTTTTAAATTCCTCTTAATATTCTTTCTTTATTTGCTCATTTTTGTCAAATTAAATTTTTCATAGGCATGTTGGGTGTCAAATCACTCAACAAGCTTAATGTTTTAATATTTTTAGGGTTTTGTTGATCATAATGTAGAAGTATAAAAAAATTAAATGGGGGGTTGGAACTTTTTAATTCCTCTTAATATTCTTTCTTTATTTGTTCATTTTTGTCAAATTAAATATTTTCCTGGCATGTTAGTTGTTAAAACACTTAAGAAGCTTATTGTTTTGATATTTTTAGGGTTTTGTTGATCATAATGTAGAATTATAAAAAAATTAAATGGGGGGTTGAACTTTTAAATTCCTCTTAATATTCTTTCTTTATTTGCTCATTTTTGTCAAATTAAATATTTTGCTGGCATGTTGGTTGTCAAAACACTCAAGAAGCTTAATGTTTTAATATTTTTAGGGTTTTGTTGATCATAATGTAGAATTATAAAAAAATTAAATGGGGGGTTGGAACTTTTAAATTCCTCTTAATATTCTTTCTTTATTTGTTCATTTTTGTTAAATTAAATATTTTCCTGGCATGTTGGGTGTCAAATCACTCAAAAGCTTAATGTTTTAATATTTTTAGGGTTTTATTAATCATAATGTAGAATTATAAAAAAATTAAATGGGGGGTTGGAACTTTTAAATTCCTCTTAATATTCTTTCTTTATTTGCTCATTTTTGTCAAATTAAATATTTTGCTGGCATGTTGGTTGTCAAAACACTCAAGAATCTTAATGTTTTAATATTTTAAGGGATTTGTTGAACATTATGTAGAATTCAGCTAATTTAAAGGGGGGGTTGAAATTTTTAAATTCCTCTTAATATTCTTTCTTTATTTGCTCATTTTTGTCAAATTAAATTTTTTTTAGGCATGTTGGGTGTCAAATCACTCAACAAGCTTAATGTTTTAATATTTTTTGGGTTTTGTTGATCATAATGTAGAAGTATAAAAAAATTAAATGGGGGGTTGGAACTTTTTAATTCCTCTTAATATTCTTTCTTTATTTGTTCATTTTTGTCAAATTAAATATTTTCCTGGCATGTTAGTTGTCAAAACACTCAAGAAGCTTAATGTTTTAATATTTTTAGGGATTTGTTGAACATTATGTAGAATTCAGCTAATTTAAAGGGGGGGTTGAAATTTTTAAATTCCTCTTAATATTCTTTCTTTATTTGTTCATTTTTGTCAAATTAAATATTTTCCTGGCATGTTGGGTGTCAAATCACTCAAAAGCTTAATGTTTTAATATTTTTAGGGTTTTATTGATCATAATGTAGAATTATAAAAAAATTAAATGGGGGGTTGGAACTTTTAAATTCCTCTTAATATTCTTTCTTTATTTGCTCATTTTTGTCAAATTAAATTTTTTTTAGGCATGTTGGGTGTCAAATCACTCAACAAGCTTAATGTTTTAATATTTTTAGGGTTTTGTTGATCATAATGTAGAATTATAAAAAAATTAAATGGGGGGTTGGAACTTTTTAATTCCTCTTAATATTCTTTCTTTATTTGTTCATTTTTGTCAAATTAAATATTTTGCTGGCATGTTGGTTGTCAAAACACTCAAGAAGCTTAATGTTTTAATATTTTTAGGGTTTTGTTGATCATAATGTAGAATTATAAAAAAATTAAATGGGGGGTTGGAACTTTTAAATTCCTCTTAATATTCTTTCTTTATTTGTTCATTTTTGTTAAATTAAATATTTTCCTGGCATGTTGGGTGTCAAATCACTCAAAAGCTTAATGTTTTAATATTTTTAGGGTTTTATTGATCATAATGTAGAATTATAAAAAAATTAAATGGGGGGTTGGAACTTTTAAATTCCTCTTAATATTCTTTCTTTATTTGCTCATTTTTGTCAAATTAAATTTTTCATAGGCATGTTGGGTGTCAAATCACTCAACAAGCTTAATGTTTTAATATTTTTAGGGTTTTGTTGATCATAATGTAGAAGTATAAAAAAATTAAATGGGGGGTTGGAACTTTTTAATTCCTCTTAATATTCTTTCTTTATTTGTTCATTTTTGTCAAATTAAATATTTTCCTGGCATGTTAGTTGTTAAAACACTTAAGAAGCTTATTGTTTTGATATTTTTAGGGTTTTGTTGATCATAATGTAGAATTATAAAAAAATTAAATGGGGGGTTGGAACTTTTAAATTCCTCTTAATATTCTTTCTTTATTTGTTCATTTTTGTTAAATTAAATATTTTCCTGGCATGTTGGGTGTCAAATCACTCAAAAGCTTAATGTTTTAATATTTTTAGGGTTTTATTGATCATAATGTAGAATTATAAAAAAATTAAATGGGGGGATTTAAATATTAATATTCCTCATTAAATACTTTCTTTATTTGCTAATTTTTTTTAAATTAAATATTTTCCTGGCATGTTGGGTGTCAAAACACTCATGAAGCTGAATGATTTAATATTTTTTTGGTGTTGTTGATCATATTGTAGAATTCAGCTAATTTAAAGGGGGGGTTGAAATTTTTAAATTCCTCTTAATATTCTTTCTTTATTTGTTCATTTTTGTCAAATTAAATATTTTCCTGGCATGTTAGTTGTTAAAACACTTAAGAAGCTTATTGTTTTGATATTTTTAGGGTTTTGTTGATCATAATGTAGAATTATAAAAAAATTAAATGGGGGGTTGAACTTTTAAATTCCTCTTAATATTCTTTCTTTATTTGCTCATTTTTGTCAAATTAAATATTTTGCTGGCATGTTGGTTGTCAAAACACTCAAGAAGCTTAATGTTTTAATATTTTTAGGGTTTTGTTGATCATAATGTAGAATTATAAAAAAATTAAATGGGGGGTTGGAACTTTTAAATTCCTCTTAATATTCTTTCTTTATTTGTTCATTTTTGTTAAATTAAATATTTTCCTGGCATGTTGGGTGTCAAATCACTCAAAAGCTTAATGTTTTAATATTTTTAGGGTTTTATTGATCATAATGTAGAATTATAAAAAAATTAAATGGGGGGTTGGAACTTTTAAATTCCTCTTAATATTCTTTCTTTATTTGCTCATTTTTGTCAAATTAAATATTTTGCTGGCATGTTGGTTGTCAAAACACTCAAGAATCTTAATGTTTTAATATTTTAAGGGATTTGTTGAACATTATGTAGAATTCAGCTAATTTAAAGGGGGGGTTGAAATTTTTAAATTCCTCTTAATATTCTTTCTTTATTTGCTCATTTTTGTCAAATTAAATTTTTTTTAGGCATGTTGGGTGTCAAATCACTCAACAAGCTTAATGTTTTAATATTTTTTGGGTTTTGTTGATCATAATGTAGAAGTATAAAAAAATTAAATGGGGGGTTGGAACTTTTTAATTCCTCTTAATATTCTTTCTTTATTTGTTCATTTTTGTCAAATTAAATATTTTCCTGGCATGTTAGTTGTCAAAACACTCAAGAAGCTTAATGTTTTAATATTTTTAGGGATTTGTTGAACATTATGTAGAATTCAGCTAATTTAAAGGGGGGGTTGAAATTTTTAAATTCCTCTTAATATTCTTTCTTTATTTGTTCATTTTTGTCAAATTAAATATTTTCCTGGCATGTTGGGTGTCAAATCACTCAAAAGCTTAATGTTTTAATATTTTTAGGGTTTTATTGATCATAATGTAGAATTATAAAAAAATTAAATGGGGGGTTGGAACTTTTAAATTCCTCTTAATATTCTTTCTTTATTTGTTCATTTTTGTCAAATTAAATATTTTCCTGGCATGTTAGTTGTTAAAACACTTAAGAAGCTTATTGTTTTGATATTTTTAGGGTTTTGTTGATCATAATGTAGAATTATAAAAAAATTAAATGGGGGGTTGAACTTTTAAATTCCTCTTAATATTCTTTCTTTATTTGCTCATTTTTGTCAAATTAAATATTTTGCTGGCATGTTGGTTGTCAAAATACTCAAGAAGCTTAATGTTTTAATATTTTTAGGGATTTGTTGAACATTATGTAGAATTCAGCTAATTTAAAGGGGGGGTTGAAATTTTTAAATTCCTCTTAATATTCTTTCTTTATTTGTTCATTTTTGTCAAATTAAATATTTTCCTGGCATGTTAGTTGTCAAAACACTCAAGAAGCTTAATGTTTTAATATTTTTAGGGATTTGTTGAACATTATGTAGAATTCAGCTAATTTAAAGGGGGGGTTGAAATTTTTAAATTCCTCTTAATATTCTTTCTTTATTTGTTCATTTTTGTCAAATTAAATATTTTCCTGGCATGTTGGGTGTCAAATCACTCAACAAGCTTAATGTTTTAATATTTTTAGGGTTTTGTTGATCATAATGTAGAATTATAAAAAAATTAAATGGGGGGTTGGAACTTTTTAATTCCTCTTAATATTCTTTCTTTATTTGTTCATTTTTGTCAAATTAAATATTTTGCTGGCATGTTGGTTGTCAAAACACTCAAGAAGCTTAATGTTTTAATATTTTTAGGGTTTTGTTGATCATAATGTAGAATTATAAAAAAATTAAATGGGGGGTTGGAACTTTTAAATTCCTCTTAATATTCTTTCTTTATTTGTTCATTTTTGTTAAATTAAATATTTTCCTGGCATGTTGGGTGTCAAATCACTCAAAAGCTTAATGTTTTAATATTTTTAGGGTTTTATTGATCATAATGTAGAATTATAAAAAAATTAAATGGGGGGTTGGAACTTTTAAATTCCTCTTAATATTCTTTCTTTATTTGCTCATTTTTGTCAAATTAAATTTTTCATAGGCATGTTGGGTGTCAAATCACTCAACAAGCTTAATGTTTTAATATTTTTAGGGTTTTGTTGATCATAATGTAGAATTCAGCTAATTTAAAGGGGGGGTTGAAATTTTTAAATTCCTCTTAATATTCTTTCTTTATTTGTTCATTTTTGTCAAATTAAATATTTTCCTGGCATGTTGGGTGTCAAATCACTCAAAAGCTTAATGTTTTAATATTTTTAGGGTTTTATTGATCATAATGTAGAATTATAAAAAAATTAAATGGGGGGTTGGAACTTTTAAATTCCTCTTAATATTCTTTCTTTATTTGTTCATTTTTGTCAAATTAAATATTTTCCTGGCATGTTAGTTGTTAAAACACTTAAGAAGCTTATTGTTTTGATATTTTTAGGGTTTTGTTGATCATAATGTAGAATTATAAAAAAATTAAATGGGGGGTTGAACTTTTAAATTCCTCTTAATATTCTTTCTTTATTTGCTCATTTTTGTCAAATTAAATATTTTGCTGGCATGTTGGTTGTCAAAACACTCAAGAAGCTTAATGTTTTAATATTTTTAGGGATTTGTTGAACATTATGTAGAATTCAGCTAATTTAAAGGGGGGGTTGAAATTTTTAAATTCCTCTTAATATTCTTTCTTTATTTGTTCATTTTTGTCAAATTAAATATTTTCCTGGCATGTTAGTTGTCAAAACACTCAAGAAGCTTAATGTTTTAATATTTTTAGGGATTTGTTGAACATTATGTAGAATTCAGCTAATTTAAAGGGGGGGTTGAAATTTTTAAATTCCTCTTAATATTCTTTCTTTATTTGTTCATTTTTGTCAAATTAAATATTTTCCTGGCATGTTGGGTGTCAAATCACTCAAAAGCTTAATGTTTTAATATTTTTAGGGTTTTATTGATCATAATGTAGAATTATAAAAAAATTAAATGGGGGGTTGGAACTTTTAAATTCCTCTTAATATTCTTTCTTTATTTGCTCATTTTTGTCAAATTAAATTTTTTTTAGGCATGTTGGGTGTCAAATCACTCAACAAGCTTAATGTTTTAATATTTTTAGGGTTTTGTTGATCATAATGTAGAATTATAAAAAAATTAAATGGGGGGTTGGAACTTTTTAATTCCTCTTAATATTCTTTCTTTATTTGTTCATTTTTGTCAAATTAAATATTTTGCTGGCATGTTGGTTGTCAAAACACTCAAGAAGCTTAATGTTTTAATATTTTTAGGGTTTTGTTGATCATAATGTAGAATTATAAAAAAATTAAATGGGGGGTTGGAACTTTTAAATTCCTCTTAATATTCTTTCTTTATTTGTTCATTTTTGTTAAATTAAATATTTTCCTGGCATGTTGGGTGTCAAATCACTCAAAAGCTTAATGTTTTAATATTTTTAGGGTTTTATTGATCATAATGTAGAATTATAAAAAAATTAAATGGGGGGTTGGAACTTTTAAATTCCTCTTAATATTCTTTCTTTATTTGCTCATTTTTGTCAAATTAAATTTTTCATAGGCATGTTGGGTGTCAAATCACTCAACAAGCTTAATGTTTTAATATTTTTAGGGTTTTGTTGATCATAATGTAGAAGTATAAAAAAATTAAATGGGGGGTTGGAACTTTTTAATTCCTCTTAATATTCTTTCTTTATTTGTTCATTTTTGTCAAATTAAATATTTTCCTGGCATGTTAGTTGTTAAAACACTTAAGAAGCTTATTGTTTTGATATTTTTAGGGTTTTGTTGATCATAATGTAGAATTATAAAAAAATTAAATGGGGGGTTGAACTTTTAAATTCCTCTTAATATTCTTTCTTTATTTGCTCATTTTTGTCAAATTAAATATTTTGCTGGCATGTTGGTTGTCAAAACACTCAAGAAGCTTAATGTTTTAATATTTTTAGGGTTTTGTTGATCATAATGTAGAATTATAAAAAAATTAAATGGGGGGTTGGAACTTTTAAATTCCTCTTAATATTCTTTCTTTATTTGTTCATTTTTGTTAAATTAAATATTTTCCTGGCATGTTGGGTGTCAAATCACTCAAAAGCTTAATGTTTTAATATTTTTAGGGTTTTATTAATCATAATGTAGAATTATAAAAAAATTAAATGGGGGGTTGGAACTTTTAAATTCCTCTTAATATTCTTTCTTTATTTGCTCATTTTTGTCAAATTAAATATTTTGCTGGCATGTTGGTTGTCAAAACACTCAAGAATCTTAATGTTTTAATATTTTAAGGGATTTGTTGAACATTATGTAGAATTCAGCTAATTTAAAGGGGGGGTTGAAATTTTTAAATTCCTCTTAATATTCTTTCTTTATTTGCTCATTTTTGTCAAATTAAATTTTTTTTAGGCATGTTGGGTGTCAAATCACTCAACAAGCTTAATGTTTTAATATTTTTTGGGTTTTGTTGATCATAATGTAGAAGTATAAAAAAATTAAATGGGGGGTTGGAACTTTTTAATTCCTCTTAATATTCTTTCTTTATTTGTTCATTTTTGTCAAATTAAATATTTTCCTGGCATGTTAGTTGTCAAAACACTCAAGAAGCTTAATGTTTTAATATTTTTAGGGATTTGTTGAACATTATGTAGAATTCAGCTAATTTAAAGGGGGGGTTGAAATTTTTAAATTCCTCTTAATATTCTTTCTTTATTTGTTCATTTTTGTCAAATTAAATATTTTCCTGGCATGTTGGGTGTCAAATCACTCAAAAGCTTAATGTTTTAATATTTTTAGGGTTTTATTGATCATAATGTAGAATTATAAAAAAATTAAATGGGGGGTTGGAACTTTTAAATTCCTCTTAATATTCTTTCTTTATTTGCTCATTTTTGTCAAATTAAATTTTTTTTAGGCATGTTGGGTGTCAAATCACTCAACAAGCTTAATGTTTTAATATTTTTAGGGTTTTGTTGATCATAATGTAGAATTATAAAAAAATTAAATGGGGGGTTGGAACTTTTTAATTCCTCTTAATATTCTTTCTTTATTTGTTCATTTTTGTCAAATTAAATATTTTGCTGGCATGTTGGTTGTCAAAACACTCAAGAAGCTTAATGTTTTAATATTTTTAGGGTTTTGTTGATCATAATGTAGAATTATAAAAAAATTAAATGGGGGGGTTGGAACTTTTAAATTCCTCTTAATATTCTTTCTTTATTTGTTCATTTTTGTTAAATTAAATATTTTCCTGGCATGTTGGGTGTCAAATCACTCAAAAGCTTAATGTTTTAATATTTTTAGGGTTTTATTGATCATAATGTAGAATTATAAAAAAATTAAATGGGGGGTTGGAACTTTTAAATTCCTCTTAATATTCTTTCTTTATTTGCTCATTTTTGTCAAATTAAATTTTTCATAGGCATGTTGGGTGTCAAATCACTCAACAAGCTTAATGTTTTAATATTTTTAGGGTTTTGTTGATCATAATGTAGAAGTATAAAAAAATTAAATGGGGGGTTGGAACTTTTTAATTCCTCTTAATATTCTTTCTTTATTTGTTCATTTTTGTCAAATTAAATATTTTCCTGGCATGTTAGTTGTTAAAACACTTAAGAAGCTTATTGTTTTGATATTTTTAGGGTTTTGTTGATCATAATGTAGAATTATAAAAAAATTAAATGGGGGGTTGGAACTTTTAAATTCCTCTTAATATTCTTTCTTTATTTGTTCATTTTTGTTAAATTAAATATTTTCCTGGCATGTTGGGTGTCAAATCACTCAAAAGCTTAATGTTTTAATATTTTTAGGGTTTTATTGATCATAATGTAGAATTATAAAAAAATTAAATGGGGGGATTTAAATATTAATATTCCTCATTAAATACTTTCTTTATTTGCTAATTTTTTTTAAATTAAATATTTTCCTGGCATGTTGGGTGTCAAAACACTCATGAAGCTGAATGATTTAATATTTTTTTGGTGTTGTTGATCATATTGTAGAATTCAGCTAATTTAAAGGGGGGGTTGAAATTTTTAAATTCCTCTTAATATTCTTTCTTTATTTGTTCATTTTTGTCAAATTAAATATTTTCCTGGCATGTTAGTTGTTAAAACACTTAAGAAGCTTATTGTTTTGATATTTTTAGGGTTTTGTTGATCATAATGTAGAATTATAAAAAAATTAAATGGGGGGTTGAACTTTTAAATTCCTCTTAATATTCTTTCTTTATTTGCTCATTTTTGTCAAATTAAATATTTTGCTGGCATGTTGGTTGTCAAAACACTCAAGAAGCTTAATGTTTTAATATTTTTAGGGTTTTGTTGATCATAATGTAGAATTATAAAAAAATTAAATGGGGGGTTGGAACTTTTAAATTCCTCTTAATATTCTTTCTTTATTTGTTCATTTTTGTTAAATTAAATATTTTCCTGGCATGTTGGGTGTCAAATCACTCAAAAGCTTAATGTTTTAATATTTTTAGGGTTTTATTGATCATAATGTAGAATTATAAAAAAATTAAATGGGGGGTTGGAACTTTTAAATTCCTCTTAATATTCTTTCTTTATTTGCTCATTTTTGTCAAATTAAATATTTTGCTGGCATGTTGGTTGTCAAAACACTCAAGAATCTTAATGTTTTAATATTTTAAGGGATTTGTTGAACATTATGTAGAATTCAGCTAATTTAAAGGGGGGGTTGAAATTTTTAAATTCCTCTTAATATTCTTTCTTTATTTGCTCATTTTTGTCAAATTAAATTTTTTTTAGGCATGTTGGGTGTCAAATCACTCAACAAGCTTAATGTTTTAATATTTTTTGGGTTTTGTTGATCATAATGTAGAAGTATAAAAAAATTAAATGGGGGGTTGGAACTTTTTAATTCCTCTTAATATTCTTTCTTTATTTGTTCATTTTTGTCAAATTAAATATTTTCCTGGCATGTTAGTTGTCAAAACACTCAAGAAGCTTAATGTTTTAATATTTTTAGGGATTTGTTGAACATTATGTAGAATTCAGCTAATTTAAAGGGGGGGTTGAAATTTTTAAATTCCTCTTAATATTCTTTCTTTATTTGTTCATTTTTGTCAAATTAAATATTTTCCTGGCATGTTGGGTGTCAAATCACTCAAAAGCTTAATGTTTTAATATTTTTAGGGTTTTATTGATCATAATGTAGAATTATAAAAAAATTAAATGGGGGGTTGGAACTTTTAAATTCCTCTTAATATTCTTTCTTTATTTGTTCATTTTTGTCAAATTAAATATTTTCCTGGCATGTTAGTTGTTAAAACACTTAAGAAGCTTATTGTTTTGATATTTTTAGGGTTTTGTTGATCATAATGTAGAATTATAAAAAAATTAAATGGGGGGTTGAACTTTTAAATTCCTCTTAATATTCTTTCTTTATTTGCTCATTTTTGTCAAATTAAATATTTTGCTGGCATGTTGGTTGTCAAAACACTCAAGAAGCTTAATGTTTTAATATTTTTAGGGATTTGTTGAACATTATGTAGAATTCAGCTAATTTAAAGGGGGGGTTGAAATTTTTAAATTCCTCTTAATATTCTTTCTTTATTTGTTCATTTTTGTCAAATTAAATATTTTCCTGGCATGTTAGTTGTCAAAACACTCAAGAAGCTTAATGTTTTAATATTTTTAGGGATTTGTTGAACATTATGTAGAATTCAGCTAATTTAAAGGGGGGGTTGAAATTTTTAAATTCCTCTTAATATTCTTTCTTTATTTGTTCATTTTTGTCAAATTAAATATTTTCCTGGCATGTTGGGTGTCAAATCACTCAAAAGCTTAATGTTTTAATATTTTTAGGGTTTTATTGATCATAATGTAGAATTATAAAAAAATTAAATGGGGGGTTGGAACTTTTAAATTCCTCTTAATATTCTTTCTTTATTTGCTCATTTTTGTCAAATTAAATTTTTTTTAGGCATGTTGGGTGTCAAATCACTCAACAAGCTTAATGTTTTAATATTTTTAGGGTTTTGTTGATCATAATGTAGAATTATAAAAAAATTAAATGGGGGGTTGGAACTTTTTAATTCCTCTTAATATTCTTTCTTTATTTGTTCATTTTTGTCAAATTAAATATTTTGCTGGCATGTTGGGTGTCAAATCACTCAACAAGCTTAATGTTTTAATATTTTTTGGGTTTTGTTGATCATAATGTAGAAGTATAAAAAAATTAAATGGGGGGTTGGAACTTTTTAATTCCTCTTAATATTCTTTCTTTATTTGTTCATTTTTGTCAAATTAAATATTTTCCTGGCATGTTAGTTGTCAAAACACTCAAGAAGCTTAATGTTTTAATATTTTTAGGGATTTGTTGAACATTATGTAGAATTCAGCTAATTTAAAGGGGGGGTTGAAATTTTTAAATTCCTCTTAATATTCTTTCTTTATTTGTTCATTTTTGTCAAATTAAATATTTTCCTGGCATGTTGGGTGTCAAATCACTCAAAAGCTTAATGTTTTAATATTTTTAGGGTTTTATTGATCATAATGTAGAATTATAAAAAAATTAAATGGGGGGTTGGAACTTTTAAATTCCTCTTAATATTCTTTCTTTATTTGTTCATTTTTGTCAAATTAAATATTTTCCTGGCATGTTAGTTGTTAAAACACTTAAGAAGCTTATTGTTTTGATATTTTTAGGGTTTTGTTGATCATAATGTAGAATTATAAAAAAATTAAATGGGGGGTTGAACTTTTAAATTCCTCTTAATATTCTTTCTTTATTTGCTCATTTTTGTCAAATTAAATATTTTGCTGGCATGTTGGTTGTCAAAACACTCAAGAAGCTTAATGTTTTAATATTTTTAGGGATTTGTTGAACATTATGTAGAATTCAGCTAATTTAAAGGGGGGGTTGAAATTTTTAAATTCCTCTTAATATTCTTTCTTTATTTGTTCATTTTTGTCAAATTAAATATTTTCCTGGCATGTTAGTTGTCAAAACACTCAAGAAGCTTAATGTTTTAATATTTTTAGGGATTTGTTGAACATTATGTAGAATTCAGCTAATTTAAAGGGGGGGTTGAAATTTTTAAATTCCTCTTAATATTCTTTCTTTATTTGTTCATTTTTGTCAAATTAAATATTTTCCTGGCATGTTGGGTGTCAAATCACTCAAAAGCTTAATGTTTTAATATTTTTAGGGTTTTATTGATCATAATGTAGAATTATAAAAAAATTAAATGGGGGGTTGGAACTTTTAAATTCCTCTTAATATTCTTTCTTTATTTGCTCATTTTTGTCAAATTAAATTTTTTTTAGGCATGTTGGGTGTCAAATCACTCAACAAGCTTAATGTTTTAATATTTTTAGGGTTTTGTTGATCATAATGTAGAATTATAAAAAAATTAAATGGGGGGTTGGAACTTTTTAATTCCTCTTAATATTCTTTCTTTATTTGTTCATTTTTGTCAAATTAAATATTTTGCTGGCATGTTGGTTGTCAAAACACTCAAGAAGCTTAATGTTTTAATATTTTTAGGGTTTTGTTGATCATAATGTAGAATTATAAAAAAATTAAATGGGGGGTTGGAACTTTTAAATTCCTCTTAATATTCTTTCTTTATTTGTTCATTTTTGTTAAATTAAATATTTTCCTGGCATGTTGGGTGTCAAATCACTCAAAAGCTTAATGTTTTAATATTTTTAGGGTTTTATTGATCATAATGTAGAATTATAAAAAAATTAAATGGGGGGTTGGAACTTTTAAATTCCTCTTAATATTCTTTCTTTATTTGCTCATTTTTGTCAAATTAAATTTTTCATAGGCATGTTGGGTGTCAAATCACTCAACAAGCTTAATGTTTTAATATTTTTAGGGTTTTGTTGATCATAATGTAGAAGTATAAAAAAATTAAATGGGGGGTTGGAACTTTTTAATTCCTCTTAATATTCTTTCTTTATTTGTTCATTTTTGTCAAATTAAATATTTTCCTGGCATGTTAGTTGTTAAAACACTTAAGAAGCTTATTGTTTTGATATTTTTAGGGTTTTGTTGATCATAATGTAGAATTATAAAAAAATTAAATGGGGGGTTGAACTTTTAAATTCCTCTTAATATTCTTTCTTTATTTGCTCATTTTTGTCAAATTAAATATTTTGCTGGCATGTTGGTTGTCAAAACACTCAAGAAGCTTAATGTTTTAATATTTTTAGGGTTTTGTTGATCATAATGTAGAATTATAAAAAAATTAAATGGGGGGTTGGAACTTTTAAATTCCTCTTAATATTCTTTCTTTATTTGTTCATTTTTGTTAAATTAAATATTTTCCTGGCATGTTGGGTGTCAAATCACTCAAAAGCTTAATGTTTTAATATTTTTAGGGTTTTATTAATCATAATGTAGAATTATAAAAAAATTAAATGGGGGGTTGGAACTTTTAAATTCCTCTTAATATTCTTTCTTTATTTGTTCATTTTTGTTAAATTAAATATTTTCCTGGCATGTTGGGTGTCAAATCACTCAAAAGCTTAATGTTTTAATATTTTTAGGGTTTTATTGATCATAATGTAGAATTATAAAAAAATTAAATGGGGGGTTGGAACTTTTAAATTCCTCTTAATATTCTTTCTTTATTTGCTCATTTTTGTCAAATTAAATTTTTCATAGGCATGTTGGGTGTCAAATCACTCAACAAGCTTAATGTTTTAATATTTTTAGGGTTTTGTTGATCATAATGTAGAAGTATAAAAAAATTAAATGGGGGGTTGGAACTTTTTAATTCCTCTTAATATTCTTTCTTTATTTGTTCATTTTTGTCAAATTAAATATTTTCCTGGCATGTTAGTTGTTAAAACACTTAAGAAGCTTATTGTTTTGATATTTTTAGGGTTTTGTTGATCATAATGTAGAATTATAAAAAAATTAAATGGGGGGTTGGAACTTTTAAATTCCTCTTAATATTCTTTCTTTATTTGTTCATTTTTGTTAAATTAAATATTTTCCTGGCATGTTGGGTGTCAAATCACTCAAAAGCTTAATGTTTTAATATTTTTAGGGTTTTATTGATCATAATGTAGAATTATAAAAAAATTAAATGGGGGGATTTAAATATTAATATTCCTCATTAAATACTTTCTTTATTTGCTAATTTTTTTTAAATTAAATATTTTCCTGGCATGTTGGGTGTCAAAACACTCATGAAGCTGAATGATTTAATATTTTTTTGGTGTTGTTGATCATATTGTAGAATTCAGCTAATTTAAAGGGGGGGTTGAAATTTTTAAATTCCTCTTAATATTCTTTCTTTATTTGTTCATTTTTGTCAAATTAAATATTTTCCTGGCATGTTAGTTGTTAAAACACTTAAGAAGCTTATTGTTTTGATATTTTTAGGGTTTTGTTGATCATAATGTAGAATTATAAAAAAATTAAATGGGGGGTTGAACTTTTAAATTCCTCTTAATATTCTTTCTTTATTTGCTCATTTTTGTCAAATTAAATATTTTGCTGGCATGTTGGTTGTCAAAACACTCAAGAAGCTTAATGTTTTAATATTTTTAGGGTTTTGTTGATCATAATGTAGAATTATAAAAAAATTAAATGGGGGGTTGGAACTTTTAAATTCCTCTTAATATTCTTTCTTTATTTGTTCATTTTTGTTAAATTAAATATTTTCCTGGCATGTTGGGTGTCAAATCACTCAAAAGCTTAATGTTTTAATATTTTTAGGGTTTTATTGATCATAATGTAGAATTATAAAAAAATTAAATGGGGGGTTGGAACTTTTAAATTCCTCTTAATATTCTTTCTTTATTTGCTCATTTTTGTCAAATTAAATATTTTGCTGGCATGTTGGTTGTCAAAACACTCAAGAATCTTAATGTTTTAATATTTTAAGGGATTTGTTGAACATTATGTAGAATTCAGCTAATTTAAAGGGGGGGTTGAAATTTTTAAATTCCTCTTAATATTCTTTCTTTATTTGCTCATTTTTGTCAAATTAAATTTTTTTTAGGCATGTTGGGTGTCAAATCACTCAACAAGCTTAATGTTTTAATATTTTTTGGGTTTTGTTGATCATAATGTAGAAGTATAAAAAAATTAAATGGGGGGTTGGAACTTTTTAATTCCTCTTAATATTCTTTCTTTATTTGTTCATTTTTGTCAAATTAAATATTTTCCTGGCATGTTAGTTGTCAAAACACTCAAGAAGCTTAATGTTTTAATATTTTTAGGGATTTGTTGAACATTATGTAGAATTCAGCTAATTTAAAGGGGGGGTTGAAATTTTTAAATTCCTCTTAATATTCTTTCTTTATTTGTTCATTTTTGTCAAATTAAATATTTTCCTGGCATGTTGGGTGTCAAATCACTCAAAAGCTTAATGTTTTAATATTTTTAGGGTTTTATTGATCATAATGTAGAATTATAAAAAAATTAAATGGGGGGTTGGAACTTTTAAATTCCTCTTAATATTCTTTCTTTATTTGTTCATTTTTGTCAAATTAAATATTTTCCTGGCATGTTAGTTGTTAAAACACTTAAGAAGCTTATTGTTTTGATATTTTTAGGGTTTTGTTGATCATAATGTAGAATTATAAAAAAATTAAATGGGGGGTTGAACTTTTAAATTCCTCTTAATATTCTTTCTTTATTTGCTCATTTTTGTCAAATTAAATATTTTGCTGGCATGTTGGTTGTCAAAACACTCAAGAAGCTTAATGTTTTAATATTTTTAGGGATTTGTTGAACATTATGTAGAATTCAGCTAATTTAAAGGGGGGGTTGAAATTTTTAAATTCCTCTTAATATTCTTTCTTTATTTGTTCATTTTTGTCAAATTAAATATTTTCCTGGCATGTTAGTTGTCAAAACACTCAAGAAGCTTAATGTTTTAATATTTTTAGGGATTTGTTGAACATTATGTAGAATTCAGCTAATTTAAAGGGGGGGTTGAAATTTTTAAATTCCTCTTAATATTCTTTCTTTATTTGTTCATTTTTGTCAAATTAAATATTTTCCTGGCATGTTGGGTGTCAAATCACTCAAAAGCTTAATGTTTTAATATTTTTAGGGTTTTATTGATCATAATGTAGAATTATAAAAAAATTAAATGGGGGGTTGGAACTTTTAAATTCCTCTTAATATTCTTTCTTTATTTGCTCATTTTTGTCAAATTAAATTTTTTTTAGGCATGTTGGGTGTCAAATCACTCAACAAGCTTAATGTTTTAATATTTTTAGGGTTTTGTTGATCATAATGTAGAATTATGAAAAAATTAAATGGGGGGTTGGAACTTTTTAATTCCTCTTAATATTCTTTCTTTATTTGTTCATTTTTGTCAAATTAAATATTTTGCTGGCATGTTGGGTGTCAAATCACTCAACAAGCTTAATGTTTTAATATTTTTTGGGTTTTGTTGATCATAATGTAGAAGTATAAAAAAATTAAATGGGGGGTTGGAACTTTTTAATTCCTCTTAATATTCTTTCTTTATTTGTTCATTTTTGTCAAATTAAATATTTTCCTGGCATGTTAGTTGTCAAAACACTCAAGAAGCTTAATGTTTTAATATTTTTAGGGATTTGTTGAACATTATGTAGAATTCAGCTAATTTAAAGGGGGGGTTGAAATTTTTAAATTCCTCTTAATATTCTTTCTTTATTTGTTCATTTTTGTCAAATTAAATATTTTCCTGGCATGTTGGGTGTCAAATCACTCAAAAGCTTAATGTTTTAATATTTTTAGGGTTTTATTGATCATAATGTAGAATTATAAAAAAATTAAATGGGGGGTTGGAACTTTTAAATTCCTCTTAATATTCTTTCTTTATTTGTTCATTTTTGTCAAATTAAATATTTTCCTGGCATGTTAGTTGTTAAAACACTTAAGAAGCTTATTGTTTTGATATTTTTAGGGTTTTGTTGATCATAATGTAGAATTATAAAAAAATTAAATGGGGGGTTGAACTTTTAAATTCCTCTTAATATTCTTTCTTTATTTGCTCATTTTTGTCAAATTAAATATTTTGCTGGCATGTTGGTTGTCAAAACACTCAAGAAGCTTAATGTTTTAATATTTTTAGGGATTTGTTGAACATTATGTAGAATTCAGCTAATTTAAAGGGGGGGTTGAAATTTTTAAATTCCTCTTAATATTCTTTCTTTATTTGTTCATTTTTGTCAAATTAAATATTTTCCTGGCATGTTAGTTGTCAAAACACTCAAGAAGCTTAATGTTTTAATATTTTTAGGGATTTGTTGAACATTATGTAGAATTCAGCTAATTTAAAGGGGGGGTTGAAATTTTTAAATTCCTCTTAATATTCTTTCTTTATTTGTTCATTTTTGTCAAATTAAATATTTTCCTGGCATGTTGGGTGTCAAATCACTCAAAAGCTTAATGTTTTAATATTTTTAGGGTTTTATTGATCATAATGTAGAATTATAAAAAAATTAAATGGGGGGTTGGAACTTTTAAATTCCTCTTAATATTCTTTCTTTATTTGCTCATTTTTGTCAAATTAAATTTTTTTTAGGCATGTTGGGTGTCAAATCACTCAACAAGCTTAATGTTTTAATATTTTTAGGGTTTTGTTGATCATAATGTAGAATTATAAAAAAATTAAATGGGGGGTTGGAACTTTTTAATTCCTCTTAATATTCTTTCTTTATTTGTTCATTTTTGTCAAATTAAATATTTTGCTGGCATGTTGGTTGTCAAAACACTCAAGAAGCTTAATGTTTTAATATTTTTAGGGTTTTGTTGATCATAATGTAGAATTATAAAAAATTAAATGGGGGGTTGGAACTTTTAAATTCCTCTT